>HE667822.1:1302-92840 GCA_000313835.2 Heliconius melpomene melpomene | reverse complement strand
ATATATATATAAATTTATGTTATAAATTTGGAACAATTAAACTTTGTACGTAAAATGATTAAATTGACAGACATTGGTGTCTAAAATAAATATGTTTTCCAATACTAATAGCGTGGATTCACTTTTATTATAGAACCGTCGGATGCTCTCTCTAGAAAAGGTGGGAGATGGTTATGGTCCAAATAAAATGAATCAATAGTATAATTTCTGAATGTCAGTCGAGCTTTGCAGCCTCCTTTACTTTTTCTAGAACAATAGTAAGTATTCGGATTGCCACCTTGCACTGAGAACGAGTACCCGTCGACGATTACAATATTATATTTCCCTTTGCCTGATGGAAATATTTCATACTCGATGGATTCTGAAAGGAAAAATCTTTTAAGTAAATAACATATGTAAAGGTGCTATCATAGTAGTATACATAGTCGTAATATGTCGTCGACAAGGGGGTAGATGTAAAAACGATAACTCCGTACAGGTTCGGTCGACGGCAGCGCGCTCTTTCATATAAATAAGCTAAATAGGAATACGTATTATAAAATATATAAATTCAATTAAATCTATGTTTGTAAATAATACACCTCAACTAGCATAGCAGTTCTCCTCTTTCCGCCCTTATTCGACACATTGCGTTGTTGTGGAACTCAACGCCGCACTTTATATCATGTGAGCTTAATATAAAAATAATTTATTCCTCCGAGTGAGGGTCGAGCACAGAACGTGACGACAGACGCTGTCATATCTACGCTGATATATATCTTTACATAATACTTATATTAAATAACTTTTCATTTTGAGGCCAGTCGCGGCGAAGGGTAACAAGTGTGCGACTGTAAACACGACAGATTGAGGGTTCGATTCCCACTCCAAGAAATGAAATATTTAATATTTTCATTTCCTCGCTCCAGTAACGAGGCAAAGTGCGGTGTTGAGTTCCGCAACAACACGCAATGCTTCCAGACTTCGGCGGTAAGTTGGAAACGGAAGTATTTAAGATACTTACTACTAAGATTTTGATTTAAGTAACAAGCAAACAAAAAATATGTTATTAAAAAATGAAAGTGCTAGATGCTGTGCAAAGTGGTGCTTCAGTATGCCAACTCGTCAAATGCAAATGCATCAAAAATAAAACGAAACAACTTGAAATTGCTTGTGCAATATGTTCAAGAAAATCTGACGCTTATGTAATGCTAATTTTTCAAATCCATAGGTGCAATAGTTATTGATATATTTTAAGAGAAGATAAATTTATTTAAGGGTGTGACTATAACGCGACGGTTGTGGGTTCGATCCCCTCTCGAGGAAGTGAAATATTTATTTTCGTTTATATTTCCATTTCGTCGCTCTGGTGTCGAGGCAAAGCGCGGCGTTGAGTTGTGCCACTCAACACGCAATGCCTCCAGAATTCGCCAGAAAGTGGGCAACGGATTCTAAATCACATAAACCCTTGCAGGGCAGAAGGTACACTTGTAGCATGAACACTAATAGATAAGTTTAAGATAATAATATTGAAAAAATATTATTTCTCTCTGTTTTACGTTTTATATGTATAAAAGAATATATTAAAAGGTTATTATAAAAATTATAGGTCTTTTTAATTTTAATTAAAAACAAACGTATCTATATAACTTCTTTTTTAATCACAAGTCGATTAAGTACGCCAAAATATAATAATCGACGATATAAATACTTAATGGAACATATTATTTTAAATACTAAATTAACTCTTATTCTTCTTCCTCAAAAAAAAAAATAACTCCTAGTTAAGTATAAATATAATTATTTTTAACGAAATTAATCTACAACAATAATTTGAAGAACAAAAAAACAACTTGAACAAAGTTATATAAAGTCTGGAAAGATTTTACACCAAAATATTCAATAATTTAAATAGAAACATATGGCTAACCTGGCTTTGCCTGCTTTACATTTATTAAAGCATAACAGGCTAGGCAGAAGTAACCTAGTAGTTAAAATTGTCCATTGCACAGTTTTTACCGAATTTTCGAGAGATTTGAGTGGCACAGCTCTACGCTGCGTTTATAATCTACCGGATCGAGTAAATGAAATTATATGTATACATAATCTTTCTTCTTAGTGGTGGTCGAGCGTTTACAGTTAGAGCCCTGAAATTAACCTTCATAATAAATTCCATTGTTAGCCCTAAAAAACATCGGAGCGGGGTGATTGTGGCTACTATTAGCTCTCAACACAAACCCTTCAGGGTTAACAATCAACCTCGCTGAACATTTCAGACTTGCGTATTTAGAACAACGCAGATATCTCTTATCACTTCCATACGAGTAAGTAAAATTTCTAAACATTGGTATTTTTCTACGAAGCGTTGGCAGGAATAGTAATTTTTCTGTAAACATATTTTGTGGGGTAAAAAATATATTCTTCGGGAAAAAAACTGCACAACTATATTATAATACGATTCAAAAGCTTTAATAATAAGTCACTTAGCTATTAAAACTTAGCTATCAGAAATCGTAGTGTTCATTCGATGAAAAATAAAAAAAAACTACTGACTTTTGCACTGAGTTTATTTAATACTAATTTTCTAATACAAATACAAATATACAATAAAAGTAAATAGTTATTAAATAGTCTACAAGTATTTAACATTAAATTACAAACGTAAATTATAGTAATTGAAGTGATGCTAGTATAAGAGTAAAAAGTAAGGAAATAAAAATACGCGTTTTCACACACAGATCATTTCAAGGTCACACACATTATTTTTAGTTTTCTGAGATTCCACATTAAAGTTGAGAATATCACGATGTTTTCGTTTTGTTGAGGCAAATCAAACATTTGCGAGGTATTTTTAACATCCTCTAAATATAACTTCTTTGTATCTGTTCTAATACAATCGGGCGAAAATGTCTTGATGTGGTCGCATGCACTTCTGACCATATCTTCATCTATTACCATATTTGTATGTATATATTTGCCTCGTTTATCCTCCAGTATTTTTTCATCAAATTTCTTCCACGACGTCGCGTCGTCGCAATTCTCTCGCTCGTAGAAAGTGTATTCAGGAACATAGTTTTGCATACCTTTGTTTTTTGCTTATCTTGATTTGGAAGAAAATAGTTAAAAATATTTTTGCGATCACGTTTAGTTACTTCAGTCATAACTTGTATTGTACTATTGACTTTAAAGAATAAGATGCATTGAAAGACGGATTTCCATTACGCGAGAGAAAAATTAATAAAATATAATTTTAATTCCTAATTATCTAATTTCATCTTTATATAAAAATAGTAATATACAATAAAAACTCAGGTTACACCAGAGGACCAGTAGAAAAAAAACAAATGCTTATCAAGTTTTTACATATACAATCTATATATATAAAAGGACTTGTCCTCACTGACTGAGGTAAGACGCACGCACAGCCGTAACCGCTCATGGGAGAAACGTGAAATTTGGACAGATGTTTACTTTCATAATCTGGACATCCACTAAGAAGGGATTTTGAAAAGTTTTAACCCTAAAGGGGTAAAATAGGGGTTGAAAGTTTGTATGGAAAAAAATTTAAATCGGCACCGATTTGTATAAGATTTGAAATTTAGATTTTTCAAAGTATTTAATTGAACACGTGTTTCACGGTTTTTTAGAATTTACCTCCTAAGAGTGCCAATAAGGGGTGAAAGTTTGTATGGAAAAATCTTTAAATCGCCACCGATTTTTATAAAATTTGAAATTTAGACTCTTATAAATATTTCATTGAACACATGTTTCGTGGTTTATTTTAATTCAACCCCTAAGGGTGCAAATAAGCGGGCGAAGCTGCGCGCGTCCGCTAGTTTATATATAAATTTCATGAAGAAAGTACCACATCCAAGACAAGTTTTACAAATAAATAGCATTCAAAAAACTAAACATAAATTAAGACGACTAAAAAAGTCGAATCTGGCACTACCGACATATCAATGACTCCTAAATATAAGGGCCAAAGTTTGAAAATACAACTTTATAGGAGAGGCTTCCAAAGTTTAAAATTGCTATAATTTTATATTGATTAAATAGAAGTTTACGAAACTTTGCTTATATTATAAGATTAGTATTCTCTTTATTTATACCATAATATTTTATTTATATATATCCGACAATGTTAATATGGACAGGCGATATGTAATGTATATAAATGTTGTAAATGTAAAAAAAAAAGTAAAAAATATATATATGGATTTATTTATATTTTGTACAAATTAAATTTATTAATTAAAGCTTAGACAAAGCATATAAAACAATAATAAATAGTTTTCTAAAAGGTTATTAGAACATTAATACGTCAATCTATACTTATATTATAAATTAAACTTAAATTTGTATTTTTTTTCTATATGATAACCAACTATTCTAGCCGAATAAGCATAGGAAAACTGCACTGGTTTATAATAAATTGTCTTTAACAGGATTGTTTTGTTTTTTAACCGAAATAGACATACAGCTTATACAATCTTCACAAAGTAAATTGTGACGACAACAAGTTTATTATTTACAAACATATAAAACACCACTATGAAAAAAAATTAAGAAATTTTCAAATATAATCCATCTTTAGTTTTGTGAAACATAGGAGGAGGATGGTTATGATCGAACTGTCCAGCTAAAACGTCCCCATTATCATCCACCAATAATTTAGCACCACATTTGCCTCTCAAAGCCCTCGAGCAGCGCAAATGTCGCTTACTCTTTAAATTAGTATAGGAAAATGTGTAATCTTGATACACTATTAACTTTCCACGACTCGAAGGTAAAAGTTGTATTTTACCTGAAAAAAATATTTTTATTGATAACTTGTTTTCTTTATTGTATATTATGTTTTTTTAATTAAAATATTCAATCAATATTCATTTTATACTTATGTATATTTATTCTGTAAAACGATCCTCTTATGTATGATAAATAAAATATAAATAAAATAATAGAATAAATAGTTTCACTTCTTAATCTTTATTTCACGTTTGAATTGTACAATATTAATGTAACAGTTTTAAATTTAATTATTATCAATAAACTAATACAGGTTCTGTATTCAATAAGGTCGTGTCACCTTGACAAACAATGGGAACATAAAACAAATTAAATTCTAATTCACTTGTAGCTAGTGTCTTTCAACTTCACGCTGTATCCTGCACACTGCAGGGTAGGTAGAGGGAACCTCGTGTTAAGACAATCACTCCTCACTTTCCGCCGAATTCTGGAGCTATTGCATGTTGAATGGCGGATTTCAACGGAACGCTTCGTTCAACATCAGAGCGAAGAAATGAAAATATTAAATATTTTATTTCCTCGAGTGGAAATCGAATCCAGAATCTGTCCCGTTTACAGTTACACGACTGGCCTCAAATATGTTAAAACTAATGTAAGTAAATATGTTGTTAGCTACAAAACCAAACATTGAAATACTAGGGAGGAAACATTTTAGTCCTAGAGTAGACAGTGCACTGCGCATGCCAAAATAGCTTTCATAGTAGAGGGGCGGGTAGAGTGATCAATCCCGTGGCGGAGGATGGGGTCACTTCCGTTCTTTTAGAGAGGACTCGAGAAATACTGTTGAGAGGGTGAAAGCGCTATGGCTATGGTTATATATAATTTCCGGCCCTTGAAGTCAGGTACAGCGAGGATATCATCCATTTTATGGTACATCCATGTAGTGTATTAGTATTAAATATACAAAAGAAAAAGTTAAATCAATAAATCAATAAGAAATACTATACTCTCATACTACATAGGTGACGTTAAGGACGATTCTAACTTTTGACAAACAAACATATGAATATTAAAGGGATTCTATAGCCAACGCGATAAAATTCAAATATATAAATATTTAAATGCTAGTATATAAATCTTTCACCTAAAAACACTATCGTCACTTACTAATAAAGTAACCTTCTAAATCAAGTGACATACTTGAAAAAAAAATCTTAAATAAGAAAGAATAAAAACATATTACCTAAGTAGTACAAAGGAGAATGAGATATTTTTCTATATCTATTTTTCCTTTTTCTATTTCTTTAATGTTTATTTGTTACCCCAAATAGATAAAGTTTTAATAGGATGAAATATTATGAAAGTTTTTATGACACGTATATAAATGTAAATAAAAAATAAATATGTAACTATAAGTTTTAAGCTATAAACTATACCTAGATGTAAAGTACGGACGATGTGTCGTGGCCACTTTGAAGTAAAGCTTTTTGAATGCTTGTGTATTATATAGTTCGGTGAAAATAAGCAAAAATAAAACAAATCCTTAAAAAAAATCGGCCGTACTTTACAATAGGAATATTCACTTTTTATTTGGCATAATGGAACTGAGGATATCAGTCACGCGACTGAGTGGACTGGTTTGGTCTTCGGACTTTGTTGAAAATCCATCTGGATTCTGCTGTTCATGTCGTTTGTAGTAGCGCAGGATACCTTCTTCGGTGAATAGCTCATCTAAATGGAAAACATATTTTCTTGTTTCTTATTTTGTAAATATATTAAGTGCATATAAATAATTTTAATCTATATATTATCAAACGTGAAGCAACAACTCTGTCCCTATATAAAATTTCAAAACTTGTACTTTATATAGAGAAGAGAATGAATGTTATCATTTTTAAAACGATCCATTTCATTGTTTTAAGCAATACCTACTTTTTCGTATTTTATTAAGTGTAATATAAAAATATTGATGGGGTGACGATATTCGCAAAGTAGCGGGCAGCGGCTGGATGCGAAGAGCTGAAGATCGAGCTCAGTGGCGTGCCATTGGAGAGGCCTATGTTCAGCAGTGGACGAGGACAGGCTGATGATGATGAATATAAAAATATTACACTGATTTCTATGCGGTTTTCATCAATAGATAAAGAGATTAGTGGGGAAAGTTAAGATATATAATTCATCCTGGTTTTACGTAACTTAACACAGATATAATTATTATAGTTTAATAGGTCTTAAAAAGGTCTTGCCTACTGGAAACTTTAATCGTTAAAATAATAAATAATAACATAAATATACGATGTATGTACATAACTTTACTATGTATCCCGCACAGTAGAGCACGCAGAGAAACCTAGGGTTGAGATACTCCGTTCCCCATTCTTCGCCGAATTCTGGAGGCATTGTGTGTTAAGTGGCGTAATTCAACACCACGCTTTGCCTCGACACCAGAGCGAAGAAATGAAAATATTATTTTAAAAAAATATAGGGGTCCAAGATGAACGGCTTGCTCGTAGCGACCCCTGCCAGCCTTTACGAAGGCTGCAACGTTCCACCCGCAACGTGCAACTCGGAGGCGACGCGCACCAGTGTGTCCCCTGGTGGCTGGTGTGTCAAGTAGCGACGAATGTGGCGTTGGGAACCGCCACCCAACACACCATGTCCGGAACGGCGGGAAGTGGAGGACGGAGCTACAAACAGCTACGTGGAATGTAAGAGGAGGGATGGAAGAAAATAATGAACTATTAGATGTGATGGATGATAGAGATTTATCGTAGCGTTTGGCGCATCGTTCTCTCTGACTTCCCCGCAAGGGATTTTCTCATGTGGGGATCGAACCCACAACCAGTCGCTTTCAGTCACACAGTTGTTGTGCCGCCGCTCCACGACTCGCCTCAGTTTTATCTTTTCTAATATACAGAATATGCTACAGAAAAGTCTGAGAAAACTTATACCTATCTCGTACGGTCGGCTTACAATAGCTACCTTTTGTAAAAAAAAATGTTTTTTGTAAAAAAAGAAAATATTACGTTATTTTCGAAGCTGTTTTCTTTTGTTTAAAGAATAATTCCTTATCTAAAGTAATACGTTCCCTAGCTTTCTATATTTAATGTAGGTTAAACAATTGCAAAATCTTGTCAAAACTTCTCGTTCAACACTCAAATTTTGTCGATTCTTTTATTCGATTAATTATTTTGGATTATTCGATTCGATTTGGATATTTTTTGTAATATGCAATCATCACAGTTATTTTAAAAAGAATTTATAAATCCTTATCCAAATCAATAATTTAACGTTTCTGAACGAGTAAATTAAATTATTCATTGATATCAACACATATGACTCTCAATCAATTCTGTTTATTAAATGAATAATCATGTAGTTCAAGCGGGCGAAGCCGCTGGCGGCTGGCGTTCCCCGCTTATTTAGATAAATATTAATTCACTCTCTCGAGTGGGGATCGAACCCACAACCGTCGCGTTGCAGTCACACCTTTGTGCTCTTAGGCCACGACGACCTATTAAATGCACATACAGTGTGCAGCGTTTGAGAGCGGACGTGTTGCGAGCTTTTTTCTATTTTAATAAATTATAACTGCAGTAAAATCGATCATAGTGCTACTTAAATAAGGACTCCTTTACTTCAAGTTGGTTCATGCGAGTTACGACGTTCTGCTGGATCGAGACGTGAGTTTTGCCTTTCACTTTCGAGTAAGCGAGACAATTATAAAAACCAACTGTTACACTCTTCTTACCACACCACTATTCAAAAGTGCACCTTAATAACTTGGAAATACTATCAAAAAGTGAAAAAAAATTGTGTAACATGAATAAGTCGCCGAGTGGAGGTTCACATGCCGCCGGCTCGAAGTCAAACGAGGTAGCGGATCGGCAAGTAACGTTGAGGAAACGTAGGCAACCAGAGACGGACTGTGATTGCAAAAAGGAACTAACTAAATTTCGAGATGAAATAACAAAATTAATTACCGATTTTACAAATATACAAAAAGAACATATGATGGCTATGCGGGAAGACACATCCCAAATTAAAAATCAGATAAATGTTATTCAATCCTCTACAGAATTTCTTACTGTAGAGCACAAGAAGATAATAAACGAATTAATAGAAATAAAAAAGCAAAACACACAGACTGACAATAGGCTGAAAAATGTGGAGGATGAAATTATTTTATTAAAAAATGCATCTTCGAGAGAAACTACAACGGTCTCCTCACCAATCAATGAGAACATCATACGTGAAGTTCAAGAAAGGTATCAACGGGAAAAGAATATCATTATTGTAGGAATTAGAGAGTTACATTTAGAAAAGCGTGAAACAAGATATAATCACGATAAAAATGAAGTTTCATCTGTTCTCGACTCCATAGGTAAGGATATTCCATCTCCAAAGTACATTATAAGAATAGGAAAATATAAACCGAACTTAGATCGACCTATAAAAGTGTGCTTCGACTCAAGTTCAATACCTAAGCTGTTACTACGTGAAAAATATAATATAACTGATAAAAATATAAAGATATACCCTGATAAAACTAAAATAGAACAATTACACCTAAAAAAAGTTAAGGAAGAGCTAAAAAAGCGGCAGCAAAATGGTGAAGATAACTTGATTATTAAATATAAAAATGGATATCCTAAAAATAATAAAAGCGACCAAAAAACTACAAAATTCCATAAACTTACTTAACAACACTCCTGTAACTACAATAAAAAATAAAACCTCTAGCATAACCTATGGAATAGTAAACACATATGATCAATTAAAGAAGAATTTATACTCACAAAACTTTCTCTACTCCAATATTCGAAGTATAGTCAAACCAGGAAAACTAGATGAACTAAAATGTATTATAAAATGTATAAGCATAAAACTACAGTTTATTTTATTAACTGAAACTTGGATAAAATTCGAACAAGAGGCGAACAGAATACAGATACCCCATTACACTCATTATTTCAATTTTAGAACATCTGGAAGAGGTGGTGGAGTATCTATTTTTGTACATAACGACCTGGAACACAACTACACTAGTGAAAAATATACTAACGGTAACAACTACTTATGGATTCACGTAAAAAAGCTTAATCTTGATATTGGAATAATCTACAAACCAGGTGATACGAATACTAATCAATTCATAAATGACCTTGAAGAGGAACTTAATCAGAAAAAAAGAGCTATTGTATTTGGTGATTTTAATTTAAACTTATTATCTAATAATAAAGAAGTAACACGATACAGAACTATGCTGACTGAATGTGGATATACTGTATTGAATAAAATTGACAAAGAATTTGCAACTCGTACTACAACTTCTAGTAATACTATTTTAGATCACATAATAACGAATATTAAAGATAAAACTTACCATCTAGCTTTGACTGACTCTGCAATCTCAGACCACATGCAGATATTTCTTGCAATGAAAAAATATACACTTGAACCACCCAAACGAATTCAGTACGAAGCTATTAATTACGATGCTTTACGAGAAAAATGCTGAAATTTACCCCTTCAACTCGGACTCTCATTCATTTACTAATCTCCATAAAGCCATTAACCAAATAAAAGAAAAACATAAGGTGATCAAATCTAAAATACAAAATCTCCCACAAGCCGATTGGATTAATAAAGACATTTTAGCAGATATCGAATCAAGAAATGAAGCATGGCGCAAATTTAAAATGGATTCAAATAATTCTGACTTAGAAAGAGACTATGCAAGACAGAAGACGGTTACGGCAACTAACATAAATAAATATAAAAGGAATTTTTACGTTGACTCTTTTGCGAGATGTAAAAATAAACCTAAAAAAGTATGGAACCTTATTCATACATTATCTAATAATAAAATAAAATCAAACTGTGTGCCCCCACAATTAATGACTAGTACAGGCTTAATTACTGATGGTACGAAAATATGTGAATATTTTAATAAGTTTTTTGCCACCATTGGTTCCGTTTTGGCTAATCAGATTCCTAATAAATTTCATAATAGTACAGTTTTTACCGTAAGTAGTCATAAATATAATAATAATTTGTCAACATTAACACACTGTAGTAGAAGCGAAATATCTAGAATTATTGATAATTTAGACTCAAACGTAGGCATTGGAATAGATGGTATTAGTACAAAAAGTAGTTAAGTGTTTGAAGGAATACATTATTGGAGAATTGACAGACTGCATCAATAAATGTCTAGATGAAGGTACTTTTCCGGATGCTTTGAAAATTGCAAAAGTTACTCCAATATACAAGTCTGGTGTAAAATCTGACCCCGGTAATTATAGGCCCATCTCTGTTTTGCCTGTTGTTTCAAAAATATTTGAAAAGTTATTTACAATCGACTAGATAAGTATTTATCCCAGATTGGGTTTATTTTTAAACGTCAGTATGGTTTTAAAACGAATTCAAATACTTTATGTGCAACAATAGACATAGTGACGAAAATTAAAAGAAATATAGATGCTAAACATATAGGCTTAGGAATATTTATAGATTTGAAAAAGGCCTTCGACACTGTAAGTCACCCCATTCTATTAAAGAAGCTTAGAGGAATAGGGATCACCGGTACTGCTTATAAATTAATAGAATCTTACTTAACAAATCGTCTACAAATAGTAAAAATTGATAAATATCAGAGTTCGACACATATGATCACTTTCGGTGTACCCCAAGGATCAATACTCGGGCCCCTGTTATTTTTAGTATATATAAATAATATCAGTGAATTATCACTTCATGGCGAACTTACACTCTATGCAGATGACACGAGTATTTTTTAATTTAAATTACCTCAAGATATAAAAACATCAAAAAAAATGTATAATTTTAAAACTAAATTAAAGGAGCATCTTATAAAAATTAAGTAGAATCCGACCCTGTATTGTGACTTCTTAAAATGTGGGTAAACATAACTTTATTGTAAACGGTCATGGTCAATATGTTTAAATTATCTCAATGTACCCTCTTTCACTTACATTTGTTAATTGAGTATTTGATATCGTTTTCTTTTTGTTATTTACCATGTTTTGCTGATTCCGACGCTCACATTGTTTAATATGTATTTGTTTAAGATAACTCTGTATTTCTCTTTAAGTGAAATGTAATTTCTTTTGAGAAATAAATAAACTCTTTAACCACAAATGTAAAACTAAAATAAGTAACATTGCCATTAGAATTAAAAATAAAAATTTAAATATAATAGAATAAAATGTATATAGTACACCTATTATGTATGCAAGAAATAATAAAAGTTTTTTTTATTTTTATAAGTATATTTTTTATTTATTTTATGAAATTTTTATTTAGGTAAATGTAAATAAAACGAAATTGGCAATCGCGTTACAGTGACGACGACGACTACGACGGCGTCGTTTATTCTATTTCATATTAAAATATTTTCCATTAGAACATTTCCTCAAAACCGGTGGCGGATGGGTGTGTTCAGTATAGGCACATCTTATATTTCCATCTCTGTTCAAAGTAATTCTAGCCTTACATTTATTCGTGAGTCTCTTGGAGCAGTACAAATATCTCTTGACGTCTTTGGGACCCTGGTAGGAATATGTATAGTTATTGTGTAATACAAGCGAGGTGCGATTGTTTCCAATTAATTGAATCACTTCGAGTGCTGAATCTGAAATATAGAGTTTATTATGTAAATAGAATAGTTTGTGAAAGTGTTCTATTTATTTCTATAATTCTCCGTAGTGTGTAATAAAGAACACTAAGAATATCTAAAGAATAATTGTTTCAAAATAAATTTTCGCTTTAACCAAAACGTATATTACATTAACCAAAACGTTTCGTTTTAGTTTTGCACATCATTTCAGAAAATAATACAAGAATAATTTTATAATACTATGTTTATTTAAGCATATAACAAATTAGCATTTAAAGTAACTACAGTTTTAACTTTTTTTTCAACTTTCATCGCGCATGTAGCAGGGTAGGTAGAGCTCAGTGTTAAAGCACTCCGCTCTCCACATACCGCCAAATGCTGGAGTCTGTTTAGTGGCCAAACTCAAGGCAGCGCTTCGCCTCGACACCAGAGCGAAGAAATGAAAATATACATTTTAAATTAATATTTCCTCGAGTGGGGATCGAATCCACAACCAGTCGCATTTACAGTTACACTCTGTGCCCCTGCCCCAAGATTGGCCAGGGAAGATAACTTTAAATACCTAGACATCTTCAACAAGTGAAGGTTGAAAGTTAATTCGGCATATTTTTATTGTTTTTAGTTACATATAGAAAATCGATCCTTGATGTTTCTCAACCGTGACTTCTTCTACAGTCTTTGTTTATTACGTAAGTTAATAAGTTATCTATCTATACTAATATAATAAAGCGGAAGACTTTGTTTGTTTGTTTGTTTGAACGCTAAGATCTCTGGATTTACTGGTTCGATTTACTTTGTTTTTGTTTTGTATGAAAGCTGCATTCTTCAGAAGTGCTATAGGCTATATTACATTACACATATAAACTAATATATTTTAAAGTACTTTCTAATTTGACATACAATTTATTCTGCCATGTTAATAACAACCGTCGCGTCGCTACGCAACCGTTACCGCGACATTTTGATATTTATCCTTGTGAAAATAAATATAATAGTCACTTTTAGCATTTTATCTAGATTGAGATTATAGTTAACTGTATAACATTCTAATAAATAATTAAGGAAATGTCACTGATTCGAAATGACCTAGCCTACGGGCGGCATACAGTATGACCGACGCGAAAATATTCTTATAGTTCAAGCAGGCGTAGCCGCGTCCGGGTCCACTAGTAATATGATATAATAACAAATATGTAACTTTACGTTATTATGCATTCACGTGAATAAAAACAATAATTAACTTCAAATCTTATATACAAGTCCATCATTAGCTCTAAAAATCGTTGGTGCCCGGTGGTTATGCTCGCCCACTGCCATCAAAAGTTTATTATCCTCTGTAGTAAGAAGCTTCACTTTACATCCTGCTTTTCGTTTACTACAATACCAATTACATTTGTACGCTTTCGAGAAAGTGTATCCACCGTACAAGAGCTGCTGACTGTGACGTCCGGCACTACTTACAAATTCCAAGGCATCTGAAATTTTACCATTTTTTATCTATATATATAAAATCGAAAGGTCACTCACTCATCACGAAATCTCAGAAACTACATGTGCTAGGAATCTCAAATTTTACATAGACGTCACTAGGACGTAGTCATGGAGACAGAAATTAATAATAATATAGTTCACGCGGATGTAACCGCGAGCGGGCCGCTAGTATATACATAATGGTAAGTTGGTAAAAGCTAAAAGAATTTTGTGATCACTTCATTGTTGGAATTAAAAAAATATCTATCTCTCGTTGTCTCGTCAGGCCAGAAAAAAAAATAACAATTTTATAGTAGAGTCTCTCTCTCTTCTCCGAGTAGGTACAATTCAATTTTTAATAATGATTCGTGGCAGGTCATAGGTGGAGAGGCGGTACAGCGTCTTACTATAAGCGCAACAGTTATAGATTGCATTTCTACAAGAAAGAATTATTTTTGGAACGAAGTTCCTTACGGCAGGTTTGGAAAGGATAGGGTTTTCGCTGCGTGACCGAACTGAAAAAAATGTGATAGTAAAACCGTAAGAAAAATGCGTGGAATAAAACCGTTGAGTGAGACGTGCGCAGGCGCGACAGTCGCATACACAGACGAGTAGTGTATAATACCTTTTCTCCCTCTTTCTTTTGAGGTGGAGTGGTAATAGAAAGAGAAGGGATGAGAGTTAAAATTATTTTTATTTCTATTTTTCTATTCTATTTCTATGTAATTTTATGTTGTCAAACAAAAACAAAGAGACATATTTTGTTATTTTAGTTGATCATTTGAATTACGATGTTTCTTTATTTTATGTAATTTATTATTTCCTAAAATACTGAATTTCCTAAATACTTTCTTGTACATAAATAAAAACTAATCAGCAAAATTTAAGAGAAAAATCAAGAAAACCTACATAAAATTGAGCACGACGTTTTTTGCAATTTGTGTCGATTCTACATTAGCCGAAGGAACTTCGTTCCTACCTGGTGTCCCACGACACCACATTAATTTTTTTTATTTTCTCGATCTGGTAGCAAGACGACACACGGTGATAAACTGCGCAACTCTACACGTATCGTCTGGAAAATAGGGCGGAAAGAGGGCAACAGAATGTCTATGATTCTTGACACAGATTTCCCTCTGTCTATTTTGCTATATACGTTATACAGCGTGAAGGTAAAAAAATACATAAGTTAGGAAGGTTTGTATAATTTGGGGATTAAAACACCGAATATTTCTTAACAAACTCAAATTTTTATAAATAGTTATTGAAAATCATGAACATGTAAAGTCCAAAAAATACATGTTAATGTCCAAATTGCAATAATCTAAAATAAGAAATTATAACTAGTCCAC
Organism: Heliconius melpomene melpomene; assembly: GCA_000313835.2. NCBI lineage: Eukaryota > Metazoa > Arthropoda > Insecta > Lepidoptera > Nymphalidae > Heliconius > Heliconius melpomene. The sequence goes on along the minus strand of HE667822.1, from coordinate 77,648 downwards.
ATACAAATTTTAAATGAAAATAAGGTTAGCCATTACTTGAACTTAATAGCGTTCTTAAAAAGGCATATTCATTACTCAAAAGGCATTACTCAAAAACAGATAAAAATGTTTGAAGGCTTTATATAAAAAAATGAAAAATTATAATAAGTACTTCATTTTTTAATTATTAAAGTAGTAATTATGAACTTCAACTTTATGTATCACTGTTTAAAATTCCAAAAAAAAAAACATTTTTTATTTAGGGACATTGAACTTACCGACAGATTAATAATATAATTATAAAATATATTATAAATATAATTCAATTGACATTTTCCAAAGCCAAGTTCATTTACGAATTACAAAGAACGCGTTTGTTAATTTTTTTATACTGATTCATATCATATTGCTTTATTTTGGGAGGTAGAGCGTTAAGGCATTCCGTTCTAACGGAACAAAATATTGGATACGTACATACAAACAAACATAGAAACAAAATTAACACTAAAGAGATTACACACATATTACAAAAAAAAAATCCTACATAATTGTATCTCCTAAACATTAAAAACTAATTTAAAATTTGTACATTTGTCCATTGGGACTTCTAAAAATCGTTGGCGGTGGATGATTGTGGACACCTGTAGCTTCTAGAAGCTTACCAGTCGGTGTTGTGCTGAGTTTGACCTTACAACCGACCAAACGCTTGGAACAGTGCCATCTGACCTGATTGTAGACGTTTACAAAGGTGAAGCCGTCGTGAACAATTAAATGCCCACCACCGCGATTACTGGGCATAAACTCCAATTCTGGAACAAATTGCTTTACTATATTAGCTTAGCACTTAGCTGGTTGGTAGTTTGTTACTTCATCTTGAAAATAAATCACTTACGTTTTTAATAACGAACTTTTTAGAAGAATCGGAATTTTATATGACGAGGAGATTGGATTGATTGAAAATTGAATTCGTTTCTCTTATAATGCCTCACTTATTCCGTAAAAGTGTATTTGCTTATTTTTTTATTTGAAAGCTTTTTTATTTATTTCTATTTACTGTAGTAAATTTTAAAATTCACTTAAAACAAAATAATTATGCAAATAGAAATTTTTGTATTGCCAAATAAATGTTTTTTTTTTGTATAATTGCAAACGACATGTTGAAAACGGAAAAGTTTATATAAAATAATACAGGAGTTTCATAAAAATATATTATTTAAATAAAACAACATATACTGTTAAATATATAATGAAAATCACAATGCAGGCTTAGAAACCATGATTTTAAGACTAGAAATCACTAGAAGATTGTTAATATCTATCTTCTTAATATCTAGTTATCTCTGTACAGAACGTCCACTTTCCGTCGTTGCGGACATGGCGTGTTGGGTGGCAGTCCCCAACGCTACATTCGTCGCCACTTGACATACCAGCGGGGACGCACTGGAGCGCGTCGCCTTGTGGGGGCGCCCTAACAATATATTATATACGAAATGTAAACCTTATTTAAATGGAATCCGTTCCGTTCACAATTGGGAATCGACAACCATAGCTTCTCCCTAGGCCAAGACGACCTCAATTACTGAAAATAAAATTATCCTTTGTAATAATTATTATTATAAAAACAATCAAATACTGTCCTTTGAGTTTTCATCTTTATAACACTACACGCAAAGAGATAGTTTACGCACGTTGCAAAAAGTTCTAACTTTTTTAACTTTCTTTTTTGCTTCTCTGCATTCCAGTGTCAATCGAAGCTTTTTGTAACACCGTGCACAATTTCTTCTTTCTCTACCGCATTCTAGGCCACGTCCAAAATTTTCCTCTAGTTTGACAAATTCTGTAATAAGAATTTTATTAATTTGTTTTTACCATTTTTTTTATTGTATAATTTTAACTGAAAACAGAAGTGATTAGTGAAGCTAATCCAAGTAGAATAATTTATTATAAACATTGTTTAACTTGAGAAAGGCTTAGCACTTTAACTACTCTCTCATATCTGCCGATCGATTGATGAACTTAAATGTCATATAAATATATTAATAGGATAATGTAAGAAAAGCTTCGAGAGCCGTAGGCATTGCGTGTTCATTTGCGGAACTTAACGCCGCGCTTTGCCTCGATTCCAAAGTAAAGAAACGAAAATTTTAAATATTTCATTTCATCGAGTGGGAATCGAACCCACAACCTTTCAACAGTGTTTGCTGTAACATTAACATTAGTGTAATTTAATAAATACCTACCTGTACATAATACAGTGGTTTCGCGTTTTTGAAATCGGTCTTGTAATTTTTTAGTTTATTTAATTCATTTAATTTTACAAAGGCGGACGGTTGTGGATTCGGTTCATACTCGGGGCAATAGTGTTAGAATATGATATTGTGAAGCCAATAAATAAATAAAAGAAGATTTAATTAACATTATATTAATAAATAAAATAAAATAATATAGTTAATACTATCATCAATACTTTCAATATATTGCAATTTATCAATTAATGAAATTCATGTGTTTTCTACTAAGACATTACAAGGAGATCTATGTTTAACTAACACATTCGCAAGCCACAACCAAACAGCTATATATATGCAAATAAGTTCATGGACTTTTTTTATATCATTGTCATCATGATGACATGATAATCATCATCATCAATAAAAACTCATCAAGCAAAACGTATAACTCGTCCGTCCTGAGCTCTAAACATATTAGGCGGCGGATGAGTGTGTCTCTCAATAGCTCTAATGAATTCTCCCGCAGGCGTAGTCACTACCTTTGCCTTGCATCCTGACGATCTTTTGGAGCAATACCATCTGGTCTTGTTCTTTGTATGCGCGTGGGAATATGAGTAACCTCCATATAGAAGAATGAACCCTTTGCCACGGTTAGTTTTTGCTAGTTCGACCATTCCTGAAATTAAAGTATTTTAATTAATATCTACTTTCATCTATCTAGAATAAGTATCTTTAATATCTTCCATAGAGAGAAAAAATTATCTACACTTATTTATTTTATTTTGGGATAAAATTGGAAGTGAAATAAAATAAACATTCCAGTTCTTGTTTTTAACTTAAATATTAATTTATTAACGAAATGACCCACACAGAATTTATTTTTGTATTATAACTAGGTATATAACATATTATTGATTACTTACATAAAATGCTGTTACAAGTTAAGAAAACAAAAAACATTACTTTATAGTAAAAATCTTTCCATCTTGAGTCCTATATAGGGAAGGGGGGTCGTGGTTGTGCTGATATTCGCTGACTGATAGTAAATCTCCTTCCATAGAAGTTAGTAGACGAGCCTTGCACCCTGCCGCCTTCTTAGAGCAGTACCATCGAGTTTTGCTACTCATATGTGCATAGGTATATCCGTTGTAAATCGCCAACACGCCCTTGCCACGATTGCTTGGCGTAAACTCCAATACATCTAAAATATTGTTTTTTATCATTGCTACATGTGAACATAACTAATTAAACATAACTAATTAGACAAACATTCCTAAAATTCTTGTTATTAAAGTAATCAAGCACTTACCAACGAAGTGATTAAAAATAATGCTAGACTTATTATATGAGAGAATTGAACAGTGAGCTCTTTGCACCGGACAACTTTCGAGACATTGTATAAAGAGTAGCGGAACTTAACGCCGTGCATGTCTTGTTTTCCAGAGCGAGCATTGGAACTTTAAGAACATATTTAAGGGAAAATCACAGGTTTTTCTGCATTTATTTTGCTCATAATTTAAAGGGCAAAACAAAACTCAAGTAATAAATGCTCGGAAAGATATTTGAAACCTGCTCATAAGCTCCCCATAATAATGAAATCGTTAAATATTTCCCAATACCACGTTCAATGATATACAAAGCCGTCGTAGAGCAGGGCAAAAGTGCGCGACTGTTAACGCCACGGTTGCAGGCTCGATTCCCACGCGTGGAAGTGAAATATTGGATATTTTCATACCCCTATGCCTCTTTACCAGAAACGAAATCGAATCCATGTACTTGTCGTTTTTTAGTCGCACGCTTGCACTTCTGCGCCACGATGGCTTTTTCATTATAAGCATATCTTTGACAATCTGTCTAGCTGTATATTCAAACATTTATTTAACTACATGCTACCGTCCCGTTTATAGCTTGATAAGCAATGTGAAAACAGTATTTTGTGAGGTTTGCGCCCAATTTTGATACATTGCGTGTGAAGTGATAGAACTCAACGACACCAAACTTTAAAAATAAAAGCGAAAGTAGGGAAATGAAAAAATAATAATTCCCCGCGTGTGGTGTTCGAAACGATGTGTTGTCAGTACTCTCATAGACATATATAATACCAGCGAACGCGCGCAGCTTCGCTTGTTTATTCAGGGGTGAATTCTAATAAACCACGAAACATGTGTTCAATTAAATATTTTTAAGAGACTAAATTTCAAATTTTATAAAAATCGGTGGCGTTTTAAAGATTTTTCCATACAAACTTTCAACCCCTATTTGACCCCTTTAGGGTTAAAATTTTTCAAAAACCCTTCTTAGTGGATGTCCAGATTACGAAAGTAAACATCTGTCCAAATTTCACGTTTCTACGCACAGCGGTTACGGCTGTGCGCGCGTCTTACCTCAGTCAGTGAGGACAAGTCCTTTTATATATATAGATAACAACTTAAATAAAAAAAAAATATCAAGTGTGACAAATCAAATTTATTTATAATTTTCTTATTTTAACAAAATTTAATAAAGCTAACAACTAAAACGAATATCTTCAATCAACAACACTAGCTTGTTACATAACGAATAACTACAAATACGAACTACGGGTACTATATATATCTTTAGCTCTGGCATGAAAATTCTAATTATCTTATATTATTACAATCTATTTTATTACCTAGCGTGTGGAGTGGCAGAACTCAACGCCGCGCTTTGCCTCGACACCGGAGCGAAGAAATGGAAATATAAACATAAATAAATATTTCACTTCCTCGAGTGGGGATCGAACCCACAACACACTTGTGCCGCCACGACGGCCTCTAACCAAATCTACGTTTCTATTGCATATACATAATCTTTATAGAAATCCCAAATTCTCGACCATTTTATACAGAATATTTAAATTATTATTAGATACTGACTTCAACCTGCGGCTTTGCTCACATGGTCAAAAATCACAAAAAAAAATCAAAATGGAAAAAATCACATTATTATTCTTTTCAGTCCAACACAGGTATTTAACATAGGCACCTGTATCGAGGGACTTTTATATATTCCGGTAGCGGTTCCTCGGTACCAATACGCGAAATACCTGTATAGTACTTTTAAATACACGGAAATTTAATCTTAGTCCTTCGGGTAAAACTTCTTTAATATTACGTAGTGACCATTTCCAATATCACGTATAGTAGGAGGTCCATGAGTGTGTTCGGCTAATGCAGATATGACAGCACCATTAGTGTCCAATTTCACTCGTGCCTTACAACCTTTACTTTTTTGGGAACAGTACCAACGTTTCTGTGAATGCATTTGGGCGAATGTGTACCCTCTCATTAGCAACAAATTATTTTTATGACCACTCGATATAAATGTATATTCTGAAACAAAAATTACGTAATTAGAAACACCGGTGACATAATGCTCTTAAGTATTCATCTATGCTATCTATCTTAATAAGGAGTAATCTTTACTATTACTATATTCAGTTGGAATCACTATGATACATCGGAACCTTAAAAACATATTTAAGGAAAAATCAATGTTTTTGCTGTATTTATTTTTCTTATATTTTAAAGGGCTAAAACATAGTCGTTTCAAATTTTCGAATAATAGATGCCCCCCAGCTACTACACTGAGGTGAAAAACAGCGATCTATAAAAAATGTCAATGAGTTATTTGTTCTATGACGTGTTAAACATTGCCGTGATTGGCTGGCAAAATTAAACACAAGTAATAAATGTTTGGAAGGATATGTTCAGTAAATAAAAATATTCAATTGAGGCCATTAAGATTTGAGGTCATTCGTTACAGGCACAAAGTGTGACTGTAAACGCTGGTTGTGGCGTGTGTGTGGTTGAGTTCCACTACTCAACATGCAATGCCTCCAGAATTCGGCGGAAAGATGGGAATGGTGTATCTTAACACTAGATTCCCTCTGCCTACCCTGCCGTGTACGAGACACAGTGTGAAGCTGATTAAATATTTCATTTCTTTGAGTGGGAATCGAACCCACGTCTCCGTCGTGTTTACAGTCGCACCCTTGCACTCTTGCGCCACGATGGCTTTTCCATTTTAAGCATAGCTTTCAAAACTTGTCTAGGTGTATATCAAAAGATATCTTTTAGCTTCCTGGTGTCGTCCCACATTTAGCTTGATAAGCAGGGAGAAGTCTAAGTAAAAATAGTTTTTTCTCAGGTTTGCACCGAATTTTAATACATTGCGTGTAGATGGCAGAACTCAACGCCGCGTTATATAAACGTAAATAAATATTTCACTTCCTCGAGTGGGGATCGAACCCACAACCGTCGTATTACAATATACATATACATAAACATATATAATATAACAATTTAAATAAAAAATGTATTATAGTATGACAAATCAAATTTATTCAGCCGTAAAATTTTAACGCTATTTCTAATTATCTACTAGTAGTACTTTTAAATTAATGTAAATTTAGATCCTGTTAGAAGTCTTGCCGTTAAAACTTGTCATTTTGCCTTAATATTAGGCAATGACCATTTTTAGTAATATGTATATTAGGAGGTTCATGAGTGTGTTCGGCCAACGCAGATATGACAGCACCGTTAGTGTCCAATTTCACTCGAGCCTTACAACCTTTAGCTTTTTGGGAACAGTACCAATTTCTCCGTGTATGCATTTGAGCGAATGTATACCCTCTCATTAGCATCAAATTATTTTTATGACCAGTCGATATAAATGTATATTCTGAAACCAAAATAACTTAATTAAAAACATCGGTGACGTAATGCTCTTTGAAAAGTAATCAACATATCTGAATGATATATACATAATTTTTAAATAAAATAAGATTTTCAAGTAACAATATTTCACGCTTACAATGATACTATGCACTTTAATATTTTACTTAAGAAATTATCAAAAATATCATCACTATTTCCTTATGACGTCCACTTTTCGACATATTCTTTTTCCAAGATTAAAAAAAAATCAAATCATAAAATTAATTAATTACATAAATATATTTTTTACACGATGTATATGAACACAAATAGCAGGGTAGGCAGATCCTAGTGTTAAGAAACCCCGTCTCCCACGCACCGTCCGATTTATTAGGTATTGTGTGTCAAGTAGTGGAAATCTATCCAAAAGTAGAAATCGAACCCAAAACCGTCGCGTTTGCAATCAGATGTTGAGTTGCTGCGCCATGTAAACCTCAAATATACTAAAATATAAGTATACCTTGAAATTTTTAAGCTATTTTAAAATAGAACATCATACTCACGTCTAAGAACTAATATAAAGACAGACAGATAAATGAATCATCAATTTCCTTTGCCAAATTTAAAAATATCCAAACTCTACGTAAGAATATTACAAATACAAAAATAAGTTTGTTATTTATCTCTTTATTCCTCATCTTATTTCTATTATAGTAGGCGATCTCGTGGCGCAACGGGGCATCGTTTGACTATTAACATGTCGGTTACCGGTTCGATCCACTCAGGGACATGACTATTTAAATTATTTTCATTTTCCCGCTTTGGTAGATAGATAACAGCATTAAATCCCGCAAGTTAGCACGCAATGCCTTGTAAATAACGCAAAAAATGGGGAACCGAGTGACCTAGAAGTAGATTCCCTGACGTATGAAAAAAGTCGTGGAATTACCTTTTTCCCTATATAGAAATGGATATCAACTTGACTTGAATTTTCCGTCTGTTAAGAGATTTATTAAATTAAAACTTCGGGATAACCACTTTTACCACTGAAGTATTGAATAAAAAATATAATGTCTATGCATTAATAACAAGATTTAATAACCAAAAAAACAAACGACAATCAATTTAAATAAAAAATGGTAACAAATGACATCACTAGTTGCTAATTTTCACATAATATCCATCCAGTCTCTTTATAACAACACTTAATAGCAAAACAAATTACTCGAAAATAACATTATAAAAAGTGGTAACAAATGACATCACTAGCTGCTATGTCTTAATCGTATAGTATCCATCCGGTCTCTTCATAACAACACTTAATAGCAAAAAATAAAAACACTCGACGATAACTTTATAAAAAGTGGTAACAAATGACATCACTAGCTGCTAATTTTCACATAGTATCCATCCGCTCTCTTAACATAAACTGGTCTTTCATGGTTATGATCCATATCGTAGTATCTTATACCAGACTCTTCGTCATTTAAACAAACTTTCGCTCGACAACCTTTGAGTCGTTTGGAACAGTACCAGTGGGACTTGCTATGTTTAGCGAAGGTGAAGCCGTCGAACATCAACAAGGTCTTGTTGCCCGGCAGCACTATAATTTCAAAATCTGTAAAAAAATCCAGTTTTTAGGACTACTTCCTATGTTTCAAAGAAAGGTGATCTTTTTTTATCTTTCTTGGTTTTCTATTAATTCTAAGCGAGGTATAGTAGACTTGAGTCAGCTAATAATACTTTAGTTACTTTATTATAAATTAAAGAAGCTTTACGCTATATCTAATTGAAGAAACTCTGTTCCTACTTCTCGTCGAATTTTGAGTTGAGTGGCGGTACTCAACGCCGCGCTTTGCCTCTACACCAGAGCGAAGAGATGGAAATATGTATATTTAAATAAATATTTCGTTTTCTTGAGTGGTGATCGACCCCAAAACCATCGTTTGCAGTCACACTTTGTGCCTGTAACGCCACGACTGGTCTCAATTATAAATTACATTTTATGGCCTCATTACAAATTAAATTTTCTGTATTAAAATGATATAAATAAAACCAAATTTATTGCCAATTCTTTTTTGTTATTCATTATCATATAACTAAATGCATAAATTCATCAATCAATAAAGTGGAGAATGGAAATGTCTTAATGGAAAGGGAGTGTCTTAACACCAGGTTCCCTCGGCCAACCTTGCTAGGCGCGGATTTCAACATGAATCTAAAAAAAATATACTTCGTATCGCTCATTTGATGTAAAAATAAAATTTTTGTTCTTTTTGGAATATTGCACGAGATAAATCTTTAAATAAATCGTTTAATAATATCGTCACTCTAAGCAAAATTAAGTTTCTTTTTTATGGAAAAGACAAAGCAAACGGGCGTACGGGTAACCTGATGATAAGTGATCAGCGCCGCCCACGACCCCGTGTAACACCAGAGGATCTACAGATACGTTGCCGGCCTTTCAGGCGGAGATGGACGCGCTTCTTGAAGGTGTACCTTTTGATAGGCTTATATTAATTTAGGAACTTACAATTAGATATGAGCATAAGAATAACTAGAGATATATATTTTTCCAGCTTTGAGTTTTCTCCTGCATATAACGAGTAGCAGTGGTAGCAGAGAGAATCTATTATTCTATTCTGCGGTTTGCGTCCGCATTTGGGACTTTTTAAGCTGCTGCTGCTGGACCTGAGGTAGAGGCATGCTAATGTAGTCGCGACGGTTGTAGGTTCGATTTCCATTTGATGAAATGATATAATATTTAATATTTTTATTTCTTCGCTCTCGTAAGTACCACCACGGCGGTGAGTTTCGCCACTCAACGCGCAATGCCTCAAGAGTTGCCGAATAGTGTCTGAATTCGGAACAGAGTGTCATAACACTAGGTTCCCAAGTTTCCTCTGTCTACCCGGCATAAATATTAAATGCGGGATAAATATTAAATATTTAATTTTTTCGAATGGAATTCGAACTCATAGCCTGTCGCGTCTCAGTCAGATGAGATGTTTGTGCTGCTGCGCCCCTACTTGTCTCAATGAGCCTCCCTACCTATTGTTAAATAAAAACAAATAACTAACATTAAATATTAACAAAAATATTTACGTATTTTTCTTACATTCAGTAGATTTCATTTACAATAAAATAATTCAACTTCACAGCGTATCCCGCACACAGCTGGTTAGGCAGAGGGAACCTAATATCAATGCCCCAAGAATTCGGCAGAAAATGAAGAACGGGAACACTAGATTAACACTAGATTTTAAGTTACCTCTGTCTACCCTGCCATGTGCGGGATACAGATAAAAACAAGGAAAAAATATGTATCGTTGATAGATATTTACAATACGTTAACTATGTTTTTTTTTTCAGCTTCATGCTTTATATCTACATACAGGGTAGAGAGGCCAGTTTTGAAGACGTCGTCGGTTCACAGCTTTTCGAACGTACCAAAACATGGAATAGAAAATAATAAATTCCAGCGTGTAGGTTTCAACCCCACAACCAATGCGCTTACAGACTGGCACAATCCCACTGCATAAAAATCGTCTTAATAAAAAGCTATGGGAACTATTAAGTTTAGCTGAACTAAAATCTTGATGAAAGATCGGCATATTTTATTTTCTTTTCATCTTCCACGCTTCAAGAAATTCATTTACATCTCTTAGAATAAAACGGGTCACATGTTTAGCATTTGGATATTGAAATTATTGATAATTATGACGAAAATTATGAAAAGAAGTCAAAACATGGCGTAACGAAATGTAAGACGCGGGGATTACTCCCGATGTTATCCATGGGGCTCGGATTCGAGTTCAGCTACATAATTTTTTTTATATTATATTCATTCTTTTGCTCTGACAAAAAGAAAAGGAAAGGAACAACGTTGATTGGTAAAATTATGTACCACTAAAACTAAATGTCTCCTAACTCGGCCAAAACGTAAAAGACAAATGTCTTGACACTACCTCTGCCTAACCTGTTTTAAACATATGTAGAATCCGTCTGTCCATCTGTTAAGATCATTTATTTATTTTTTTCAGATTCACGCTGTATACAGCAGGGTAGGTAGAGGGCACCTAGTGTTAAAACACTGCGTTCCCCACTTTCCGCCGAATTCTGGAGGCATTGCGTGTTGAGTGGCGTTGCTGCTGCACATACTGATATATGTATTTATAGTGATTAAAAAAAAGGGTTAACATTAAAATAGTTTCATTTGATGAAACTATTTTAATCTTATCATATTAACAAAATTCCAACGTTTCTTTAAATGAAACTAATTTAACCAGATTATTTTTAAATGTATTTCAATTGGGAAAAAAAATTAAGATAAAACGAAACTAAGATGATAATTTAAGAATACGTTTATTTCAATACATATATCTTACCTTTAGAATGATAGGTACCTAATATAAAAAAAAACCATGATTTTAAGAAAGAAAAAAATATATCTATACGTATAATAAAAAAGTAAAAATGGCGCGACTGTACATTGAATATATTTACAATATAATATTTGAGGGAGGTTTAGGACCCGTAATACGGCCCAAATCCACAAAAAATGTCTGTTTTTCTGTTTGTACACGCTAATCTCCGGAACTACTGGATGAATTTGAATGAAACTTTTTTGTTGTATAGCTATTAAGTGTAGGCAACATCTAGCCTATAGTTTATTTTGTAAATCTGGATACTTAATGTGGAACCTTAATAGCCTGTCTAATAAACAAAAATAAACCTGTGATTTTTTTTCACATTTTTCTTGTAACTGTCACGACTTGGTCTATCACTCGTTTTCAGCTTATCGTTGATTTCTGGGACTATCCAGCAATCTTAATATATAGGCCGGTCGAAGTTCGCCTATAGACTGGTGGATCATGACTGTGATTGTTATCACAGTAACTCACACTCGTTCCATTGATACTCAAATAAGCTCTTGCCTTACAACCTTTAAATTTCTTCGAGCAGTACCAGCGCCGTCCACTGGCCCTAGCGAACGTGTACCCTTCTACCATCAATAGTTGTTTGTCACCCACCAATTTTATAAATTTTGAACGCACAACTTCTGAAAAATAAAAAAGTAACTTTCTCATGCTGTTATAAATTGCTATATAACATTAGACCCATTTTTGTAGTTTTCATTTGTTGAAATTATTTTAATCGAATCATGTTAATAAAATTACTAAGCTTCTTTAAATGAAGCTAATTTAATCAGATTATATTTAAACGTGTTAAAATGGGGAAAAAAAGAAGATCGAAACGAAGATTCTAATAGAAGAATACTTTTATTTCAGTACATACGAGTATATACATGAAAATATAAATAATACTAGATGTATTAATTATCCAAAGAAATAAAACAAAGATGACAAATAAAATTATCCAGCAATCTTAATATATTTGCCGGTCGAACTTCGCGTATAGACTGGTGGGTCATGACTGTGATTGTTATCACAGAATGTCACAGTCGTTCCACTGATATTCAAATAAACTCTTGCCTTACAACCTTTCGCTTTCTTCGAGCAGTACCAGTGCCGCCCAGTGACCTTGGCGAACGTGTAGCCCTCTACCATCAATAGTTGTTTGTTACCCACCAATGTTATAAATTTTGGACTTGCATCTTCTGGAACATAAATTATCCCATATTAAATAAAGTAATTTTTATTATATATATATATAGGTATTACACTCAGTTTTGTACTTTCTAGCAAATTTATATAAAAAGTACCTTACATTTTTTTATTTAATCGATAAGTGCCGTAAACATACATTTACATTTTACTTTTTCAAAAAATTACAAGAAACACTGGCCATGTTACTGTGCAATGACGTCAGTTGGTCTTGTAAATGATGGTACTAACCTATTAAGAAAGGTTGCTATGATTAGTTGAACTTTGTTTGCAAGACCCTATGACGTTCATCATAGTTCCTGTTCTTTCATCTATATAAAAATTGCACATCCTACTATACAGGGTGGAAGAGGCAGCGCTTCTTTTACTGAAACTGCATATAGGGTAAATTATTTCAAACCCAGAATTAAAAAAAATAATCAAGGTACCTCAACGGTTTGGACGTAGGATTTTTTTTTGACTCACGATTTTTATCCATACCTGTATTTCGTGTGACGCACACATATGTATGCGACGTTGCCGCTTTGACAGGTAAGTGTGTGCGTGCCTATGTTATACTTTACAAATGGCGTTTTATTTTAAAACGATAATTTTATTATTTATTTTGTTTGAAAAAAAAACTTTTTCATTTTTGAGATTTTTTTTTCCGAATTATATTAGGCTTTTATAGAGTAGTTGAAACTGTGATTTATTTAAAGTGGCGCTGACAATTCCATCCTGTATATGCTACTATAACAACATGGAAGTTTGTGAGAATGGATGTTTATTCCACCTTCACGCAAAAACTACTGAATGGATTTAGGTAAAACTTTATAGTAGCTTATACATCAGAATAATATATTTAAATAAAGATTATATATAATTGAATATAGATTGTATAAAATAATTAGCAAATTTGTCGAACTATATACTTTAAATTAACATAGCTTTTTTATTTATGAACCGATTGTAATAAAATAAACCCTATATGTTTTCGGAAGCTTGCCAGGATTCAATAGTAAAAACTGCATCTAAATCGGTTAAGTCCATTCTGAGATTAGCGATAACAAACGCACAGAAAAACAGACAAAAATTTTAAAAATCATTGTTTTGGATTCTATTAGATAAATAAAAGTTCCTAATAACTTTTTTTTTAAATATCATCCAAGTACAGACACCGAGCCTCTTACGATTTTATTATAAGTATAGATAACAATAAGTTCAAACGGGCGAAGCAGCTGTGGGCTGCTAATTAAAAATAAAACTCAGACATGATTTTTTCAATAAAATGTTTATTTTATTAATTAAAACAAACAGTTTCTAATTGCTTATTAAATGTTTTGTCTTATATAAAACAACTTTAAGTTATTTAAAATTGATTGATTTTTCTAGTAAGATTATTTAAAAATGCAACTTAATAAATTATCTAAAATATAAAAAAGTCAATTAATTATTGATATAATCGACAATATGAAAAAAGAAAATAAGGAAATACCTAGGGAGGTAGGTTTAATAAGTACACACAGAGATTAACCATTTATTTATCCACAAATACATTGTACTGTTGTCCAAAAATGTTGTAAAAAAATTTTTCATAGTGTTTACTCAAAGAAATAAAGTAAAACTTTGTAATAATTCACATAACTATAACATAATCGATATAATAAAGAAGGGGGGTTAAAAACAAGTATTAGGTGAATACATAGTATGTAGGAAGTACATATTCGTTAAAGTTACGTTCGCCTTGCATTTTTACAAGTTATCGAATACCTTTGCTGTAATGGTCACATTACTTATTATATTTTAAGGGTAATGGGTAAAAAAACAACAATGTACTTAAAATATCTATTTAATTAAAATATTAAAATTTAAAGTGCACATTATATAGAAGCAACGATGCATCATTAATATATCCTTAATTAATATGTAATTAGTATACCTAATTTGTTCTATACTTAACGATTATATTTACTTAAACTAGACAAAAACCCTTATCTAAAACATGCCATAATATTATACTGAGATTACCGCTATAGTATGCTTATGCTAATAACCTAATTATTAACCTAAAACCTTATACTATAACAATGGAAAAACTTAAATTAAGTCCGAATAACTAAACTACGATATATTACATTCTTATACATTGTCCGGTATAGGTTTTATAGATTTTCTTAGCTTCGTGATTATGAACGTTATAGTAGAGGATGATGTCTCCTTCCTTGTTCAAACGAAGCTTGGCCTTGCAGGATGGGTGGTGGGTGGAGCAGATCCAGCGGTACCGTCCACCCCGAGCGTAAGTAAATCCTTCGACCAGAAGTAAGTCCCTTCCCCTCTGCGATTTCACCACGTCGTATAGCAACAATCCTACAAGTATATAACAATATGAATGGATTGTTCAATTTTTTTCCCTAAGCTCTTGTTCTCTTAAGATCTAGACTAGTCTACAATTATTAAATGGATTTGGTTATGTAACAAATTTAGCTTATCTAAATATTTTTAGATTAACAAAAAACAGAAATAAAACGCAAATTATGTATTTTTTATTATTTAAATAAAAAAATTAATGGCACGAATGATAACATGAAAGTTTTTTTAAAACAATTTCACTATTATAATTCAACCTCTTCAATCAAAGCCCGAAACATGAACTCAAGTTATTGGTAAACAATCTATGCGTAGACAAAACAAATATAAATGGGTATGTTGCGTATACATATGAGATTACAAACACACAAACAACACACACCTCTCAATATTAGATAACAATACAATAATTCCAATACTTATTTGTATTTATATTACTTTAATATTAAACACGTACTAACGTTCCGTCGTGGGTCTTAACAATAGTTTGAGCACTATGGTTGTGCTCATCTGATATAATGGTTACAGAGTCATCAATATCTCTACTAATTATTGCTTTACATTTGGGATACTTAGTACAAATCCAAATACGTTGACTGCGTTTAGAAAATGTGTATCCATTAATGAGTATCAGATCTTTTCCTCTTCTCGACGTCATGATTTCATAGGAAACACCATCTGAAATATATTTGTAAATTAAGTTTAACTTATAGAAACATAAAAAAGAAATGATACCCATGAAACTTATATTAAGTAAATATTGTTGAAAGACGCACAATTAAAAAAGGGCAAAATCATAATTATTTTTTTTGACAGTCTAAAATTTGTCCCTCAACTCTAGTCCTTTTAGATCTACGCCTAGTCTTCGGCAATTAAATATGTCTGGTTTATGTTATAAATTTAGCTTATCCTTATATTTTTAGGATTACAAAAAATACTAATAAAACGCAAATAATATATTTTTTATTGAAATAAAAAAGTTAACGGCACGACTGGTAATGTGAGGATTTTTAAAATACGATTTCAAGAGGCTATTATAAGTTTCGCCCTGCAAGATAGATACTTTCCAAACCATCTCCGATTAAACTTACTGCTTCAAGAGAAAGTTGAGCCATTTCTGACTGTTATTCAACCTCTTTTAAATCTCTAAGACCGAAAGATGGACTTATCAATAAAAAAATAATTCGCAAACAAGCCATGGGTCGCAACACAAACTACTTAATGTTAGGCAAAAATGTCATAATTCCAATACTTATTTGTATTTATATTAATTTTATATTAAACACGTATTAATTTTCCGTCGTTCGTTTTAACAATAGTTTCAGCACTATGATTATGCTGATCTGATAAAATAGTTACAGAGTCATCAATATTTCTACAAATTTTTGCTTTACACCTGGGATATTTTGTACAAATCCAAAGACGTTGAGTTTGTTGAGAAAATGTATATCCATTGATGAGTATCAGATCTCTTCCTCTTCTGGACAATATGATGTCATAAGACATAACTCCTGAAAGTTACTTGTAAATTATCTTTAACTTATAGAAACACAGCAAAGAAATGACACATATGAAACTTATATTAACTAAATATTGTTAAAATAATTAAAATTAAAAAAAGGTTAAGTGCGAGTCGGACTAGCGCACTTTCGCTTTCGTAGGCTTTCGTACCAATTTCAGAATCGAGAAAAGGAAGTACAACTTAGTTCATAAATTAATGTATGCGGGCACTCATTTTGTATGCAATGAACTACAAATATAAGTTTGTAATGTTTTTTTTTATCCAAATACCTATACATTTTTACTTTTCGCAATTTTAATTTTATCGCACTCTATCCTACTATAAGACATTTATCAAACCAGATATAAATTTGAAAATTAATAGTTTTTTAATTATATTTCTCCTAATATTATATATACACAACTACCATTACTTAAAAATACTTAATAAATCGAATATCGTCCTTTTTATATCAATTTATTATTTAAAAACTTGAAGTTCCATTTAATGAAGAAGAAATTATTTCAACATTTATGGCTTTGATAGCTTAATTTGAAATCTTAATATATTTTCCATCAGACGTTAATACATACTTTGGTCTAGGATGCGTATGAGCCTCTGGCGACATAAATATTAACTGGCCCAAGTCGTTTATTTTGACTCTTGCTTTACACCCAAGATTTCTCTTAGAACAATAATAGTATATTGTATTACTCGCCTGTGAATAAGTATAACCGTCTATCATTACCAGATATTTTCCATATGGCGTTGGTATTTTAAGCACATTTGTGCTCTGGTGATCTGAAAAATATTTTTATTTATATTTTCTTATATAATACTTAGGAAATTATTTAAGTTAAACTTCATGTTCATAGATTACCTGCTATAAAATTGTGATCATATTTAATTGTTAATAAAAAAAAGAAATGTATATAAAAATATATTTTACTATAGAAATAATTATGGACATAAAATATGTAATTAATACGCAAATTTAAATAAAAAATTATGATTAAAATACTTTAATTAAGTAATTACTATTAAATGATCACAACAAAATACATTTTAACTTAATATTTTTTTTTATTATATTTAATTTATTAACTGGCATTTCTTAAAATTACTTAATAAAAATAATATCGTCCTTTTTATATCAATTTAATATTTAGAAACTTGAAATTCCTTTTAATCCATATTTTAATGGAGAAGAAGAAACTATTTCAACATTTATGGCTTTGACAGCTTAATTTGAAATCTTAATATATTTTCCATCAGACGTTAATACATATTTTGGTCTAGGATGCGTATGAGCCTCTGGCGACATAAATATTAACTGGCCCAAGTCGTTAATTTTGACTCTTGCTTTACATCCAACATTTCTCTTAGAACAATAATAGTATATTGTATTACGCGTCTGTGAATAAGTATAACCGTCTATCATTACCAGATATTTTCCATATGGCGTTGGTATTTTAAGCACATTTGTGCTCTGGTGATCTGAAAAATATTTTTAATAATACTTAGGAAATTATTTAAGTTAAACTTCATGTTCATAGATTACCTACTAAAAAATTGTGATCATATTTAATTGTTAATAAATAATAAGAAATGTATATAAAAATATTATTTCTATAGAAATAATTATGGACATAAAATATGTAATTAATATTCAAATTTAAATAAAAAATTATGGTGAAAATACTTTAATTAAGAAATTACTATTAAATTATCACAACAAAATACATTTTAAATTAATAGTTTTTTAAATATATTTAATTTATAATTAACTGCAATTTCTTAAAATTACTTAATAAAACGAATATCGTCTTTTTACACCAATTTATTATTTAGAAACTTGGAATTCCTTTTAATCCATATTTTTATGAAGAAGAAGAAACTATTTCAACATTTATGGCTTTGACAACTTAATTTGAAATCTTAACATATTGTCCCTCAGATGTTAATACATATTTTGGTCTAGGATGCGTATGAGTCTCTGGCGAAACAAATATTAACTGGCCCATGTTGTTTATTTTGACTCGTGCTTTACACCCCCCAATTCTCTTAGAACAATAATAGTATATTGTATTAGTCGTCTGTGAATAAGTATAACCGTCTATCATTACCAGATATTTTCCATATCGCGTCGGTATTTTAAGCACTTTTGTGCTCTGGTAATCTGAAAAATATTTTTAATAATACTTAGGAAATTATTTAAGTTAAACTTCATGTTCATAAATTACCTACCATAAAATTGTGATCATATTTAATTGCTAATAAAAAATAAGAAATGTATATAAAAATATTATTTACTATAGGAATAATTATGGACATAAAATATGTAATTAATGTTCAAATTTAAATAAAAAATTATGATGAAAATACTTTACTTAAGTAATTACTACTAAATTATCATAACAAAATACATTTTAAATTAATAGTTTTTTTAAATATGTGTAATTTATAATTAACTGCAATTTCTTAGAATTACTTAATAAAAATAATATCGTCCTTTTTATATCAATTTATTATTTAGAAACTTGAAATTCCTTTTAATTCATATTTTAATGAAGAAGAAGAAATTATTTCTACATTTATGGCTTTGATAACTTAATTTTAAACTTTAACATATTGTCCATCAGACGTTAATACATATTTTGGTCTAGGATGCGTATGAGTCTCTGGCGAAACAAATATTAACTGGCCCAAGTCGTTTATTTTGACTCTTGCTTTACACCCAACATTTTTCTTAGAACAATAATAGTGTATTGTATCGCGCATCTGTGAATAAGTATAACCGTCTATCATTACCAGATATTTTCCATATGGCGTTGGTATTTTAAGCACGTCTGCGCTCTGGTGATCTGAAAAATATTTTTTATTTATATTTTCTCATATAATATTTAGGAAATTATTTAAGTTAAACTTCATGTTTCTTACGACGCATGTTTTTATTTCTATTATAAATGACACATATATATCGCTTAACTAAAAACAATAAGTTGATAAAATTAGTTTAACAAGAAAATCTAAATCCGTTATTACTTTTTGATGTAGTATTGCTAACTATGTACTAAAGAAAGAAAAATATTTAGTACCGTTTTACAAGAGGGGCTGGTCAGAGAACCGTTACGTACTTTCATTTTTGTAATTTTAGAGGTCTTGGATGACTATGCACAAAGTGTTCGTATATCACACGCCCTTTACACATTCTAAGCTTTGCTCTGCAAAATGGATAATTCGTGGAACATCTCCAAACAAATTTACTGCATCGAGAGAAAGTATAACCATTGCTGACTAACAGTTCGCCACCTCTTTCAGATTTCACGAATTCAAAATATGGACTAATGTAATCTGAAAAAAATATTAATAACAATAAAAGTAGGAATAATTTAATTTAAACTATTATTATTTTTTTACAATTTATATATTCTATAATAAATAATAGGCATGTATGGCATGACTACGAGACAATACTGACAAAATCATTTCAAATAATATTGAATTAGCTATGAATCTTGATATAGTGTCCGGATGCTGTAATCATATATTTTGGAGGAGGATGTACATGAGAAATGATGGAGTTTGGTGATATACCGCCATCATCTAAAAGCTTCACACGAGCTTTGCATCCGGAATCCTTTTTAGAGCAATAGTAATTGTTGGTGTTTCTCATTTGAGAGTACGTATAGTCGTTTAACATAAGTAGACATTTACGTCTCCGTGTTGGTATTAATTTGTATTCCAATTGGTCTGTAATAAATCGTTTCAACTTAAATATCTAAATAATATGAAACAATAGAAAAGCCCATTCTATATATGAAATATATAAAAAAATGATGATTTGGTCGGTTAATATATTGATAACAGAATTGCAAAATCCACTCAACGGAAATTTTGTAAAATTAATATATGAATATACGAATAGAAAATAAAAACATATAATTAATATAAACCACAAGAAACATTGCGCCGATCTTAAAAAGTAATACTCAAAATTACATTATTTATCTATTATTTTCTATATACTAAATAATCAAAAATACTTACAGAAATAAGCCCAAGAGATATTTAAAAAAAAAACCAACAACCAATAAAAATAGAACACCATCGCTGTACATTCATTAAGCACACAAATAAGCGTGTAATTCAAGCGAGTGAATCTGCGGGCGAGTCGCTAGTATCTAATCAAAACGTTGCGGGCGTCAGTTTAATTTAAGGGTTAAAAATAAGTAATTATACATTTCGAATCGTTTATTATTAAATAATTTAAAGAAAAAACACGTTAGACTTATAATATAGTATAGATATAATTATCTTTATTGGGACACCTTTACATACATACCCGACGAGGTAATAAAATAATCGGGCTTCGAGTGATTATGAATTAAATGCTCTGGTCTAACTACTACAATTTGTTTATTTTCCAATTTCACACGCGCCTTGCATCCTTGGTCTTTCTTCGAACAATAATAATTTCTTCCATTACTGGTAGAAAATGTATGTTCTCGAAGCAATAACAAACGTCCACCCGACATTCTTTCTACAATCTTGTAGCTCAGGGAATCTAGAATACATTTCAACCGAAATAGTAGATACATTTAAATTTGGTAAAAAAATCATTTTAAAATAGAAAATAAGAGACAAAATAAAAACCCAAAACAATTTATTTGACATAAAAAAAAATATTTAAGAAGACAATTTAATATATTTTCCAAAAGACGTCCTGATATAATGGGGGGGGTCGTGATTGTGACTCAGCTGTGTTGTATCCTTTATGCACAATTGGTTATTAACAAGCTTAAATCGCGCTTTGCATCTCAACGTCTTCTTCTTGGAACAATAATAAATAAGTAAAGTTGTTTAACATTATCAAAACACACTTTTCCGTCGTTATAAATGAGTACACTAAATCTGTAAACAATTAACCATAAACCATTATATTAAATGTTTATAAAATATACGAATTGTCTTTGGATAGTCATAAAGTTTAGCATTCGTTTATGCATTTAGCAAGATATAAATAATACATGAAGAAAATTTATCATAGTTCTTTTATTTAACAGTCTGTATATACATCGTTATAACACTGAAATAAAAATATCTACATAGTAGTTAATTAAGAAATACATATAAGTATTTACATATCAAACACAAATTATTTGTTTAAAGTTTGTAACAAATATCGCTTTCTTCCAGCATCCTTTCTTACAGTATTAAAATTAAATTGTTAAATAAAGCAGAAACAGTAAAATGACAACCAATTGCCACATTTTTTTTTATTGAATAAATAAAAAGTAACCATATTTCGAGCTAATCTAATGTTTAAATATAATAGCAAAACTAAAGCCTAAGATGAAATTTTCATATAAATTCCACTAGAAGTTCTCATATATCTCGGCGGAGGATGAAAATGCATTACATTTTTAATATCTTTAATCAGTATACCATTATCTTTTAGTGTCACTCGCGCTTTACACCCTTGTGTTCTTTTCGAGCAGTAATAATTTTGGGATTTGTTATCTTTTGCGAATGTGTAATTGTTAAACATCAATAATATGGCTCTTTTTGTCCTGATGAACTGGAAATCCGTGATATAATCTGAAATTAAAGTCGTCATACATTACCTATACATCTTTTATTACATCCTGTATAAGCTAGATTATTAAAGTTGCGGTAAAGCGAAAATAGCATAATTTTTATTGTTTTTAGCATACAAAAACCGGAAATATATAGGTATAATCCTTACCTTTCATAATGGTTCAACTATTGCAATTATAAGCTTTGATATATTTACATTATTAAACAGTCCGGTAAAGTACTCTTCTATATCGAAATAAATTTCTATTACTTATAGAATAGATAATAACTGAAAACTCTCATTTGTTTCTACGTATATATTAGACTTTAATTATATCTTTATATACATTCCATTGGTCAACTGCTTATATTTAGGTGGAGGATGATTATGCACAAAATCTTCTGTTTTTTCTTTTATAAAACCGTTTTCATCCAATTTTACCCGAGCTCTACATCTGTTATTTTTCTTTGAACAATAATAGTTCAAGCCCTGCGAGTGTTTCGCGTAAGTATATCCGTTTACCATTAATAAAGTGGCCTTGTTTGTTGTTATAATTTGGTATTCTTCTGAAAACAACAAACGTATGAATATCTATTTAAGAACAAACAATCATATCTATAATACTGACATCGCTTAGTATAATAATTGGAAAACGGATGCTAATAAATTAACTAAAAAGAATAAAAGACCTCTTTAGAACTTTATTAATTTAAATCTATGATGACAATTTGATATGAGCCCCATCTCCTGCTACAAAATACATATAAAAATAAAACAAAAAAATGTTAGTCGTTTGCTCTAATTAAACTTCTTAGAAATTACTTGTAATATGCAAATATAAATAATATTATTCTGCTTCAAGCACTTTAATATAACATAATATAGATAGGTAATTGATAAATTTAAATAAGATAATAAAAAGATATTGTTGTAAGTTTTGAGCATAAATAAAATTAAAATTTCATGATCATTTGTATTTTATTTCGAGTTCATGTTTTTTTTAAATATTATTAAGTATAACTTATATTAAAAGTAGTAAAAAAGTAAAAGTAGTTGTAAGCGTAACTGAATAATTCTCTATTGGTATTTAAACCAAAATATTTACGACTAAATTATAATTATATATACAAACACATAATCATTATTTTATATGCAATTAATGTAAAAAGTGCATTGATTTATAATACAAATTATTTTATATATAAGTGCACTTTGTACGTTAATTTCCAAAGCATTTGATTTTAGTAATAATTATGATTGTTTTTATTATTAGTGGGATTTGTAGTATTTTTAAAATATTTTTTGTGTCTTTTTGTATTTCAAATATATTACAATCCAAACAAACTCTTATGAGGACATTTTGACATATTGACCAGACGCCGTTATAACGTACTCGGGCGGAAGGTGGTTATGAAGTATCCTTTCTTTGTCCACTAGTAATCCTTTAGAATTAAACTTAACTCTAGCTTTGCAACCTTTGGTCCTCTTAGAACAATAATAATACTGATAACGTCTGTTTTTAGAAAAGGTATAACCGTTCAGCATTAGTAATTTCGTGCCTTGTTTTGTTGGTATGTATCTAATTATAAAGGCTCCTGCAAAAAAACACCATTTCAATACACTAATAATATAGTAGGTTCATATTTCGTCATTTTTTCAAAACAAATCAGATAAAATTCAAATTCAACTATTTTTATTCAAAATAAAAAATTTATACCTTCATTTTTTGAACGTCAAATAATTTACCACCAGTTCACTAAAGTCAGTGCCTCAGACCTGAGAAGAACCGGCGCAAGAAACTCAGCCAGACTTATTTTTTAAGCTTTTAAACAAATACATATTTAATTATTTGTGACAATGATACCTTTGAAACAGACTGGAGCGAGCATTTTATTCCCAAGGCGTGTTTAAGCTTTGACATCATGTCGACTAAATTTATATGCTGCTCTTGAATGAAATTTTAGTGTTTCTATAGTTGTATATCCATTTAAAAAAAAATGTTTAACGACTTTATTTCGATTATTTTAATTACTGATAATCATGGCTTTATTCCTATTGTATGTCTAATGTTCTAATTGTATGAATTCAAATAATGTTATTAAAATGTATATTAAATTAACCTACTGTTCACGGAATTTCTAGTATTTGACAAATTTCCTGCAACCGTCATCTTAGGAGAACTTATTTCTTTTTAGCACAAGATGTATTTAAATAAAAACTATATTTTTTTTTGCTTCGCCTTCTCTCTCTACTGCTGAAGTTTGATGTGATTAATGAATCGTATAGTAAGATTATCCATGAAGTGTAGTTTTATTTAATATCTTATCACAAAAGTTAAAGAAAAATCTTAAATTTCATTTTTTCCAAAAAAGTAAATACATCCATAATATCTTATAATTAATTTTAGTCATATTTTCATTTTATATCTATGACACTTTTACATATTGACCATTTGACAGCACAACATATTTTGGCGGAGGATGGCCGTGGTTTAAATTGTAGTCATCCATCATTTTCCCATCGGAGTCTAATTTAACTCGCGCCTTACATCCCTTGTCTTTCTTTGAACAGTAGTACCGTTGAGATGCTGATCTACTATGCTTAGAAAACGTGTAACCATTTACCATTAGTAAACGTGAACCTTTTCTTGCCAAAATATATTTTATATCTAAACCTAAAAATAATCATTTTATCAAATATAAATTTAGGTAATCACGTCATATTAAAAAGGAGTAATGTACAGTTTTCATTAAATTACAGCATTTGCAGGGTTCCGTACCTCTTAAGAAAAAAAAGAACCCTTATAACATCACTTTGTTGTTCGTCCGTCTGTTCGTCTGTCAAGAACCTTTATCTCAGGAACGCTTGGAGAAATCGAGTTGATAATCAAACCATACGCTCTGGTCTACGATCCTTTATTAACTAGAAAAATCGTAATTCTACATTTACTTAAAAAAATATGTTATATATTTGAGTTTATCTCACAAAAAATGCATATATTGACAGTATAAAGGGAATCAAAATTAATAGCGTACTTACGGATGACCCATAATTATTAAATTTGACCGCTAGCATCTACAGGTAGTAATAGGGTAGGTGCACCAGTAACAAACCATTTAAGCAACATTTTGAAACAAATTTTGATGCTGTCACTCAATTATTGCAAGTCTCAAGGCGCAATGTGCCTAAGATCAATCAGGTTGTACCAGTAGTGAACCACTAAATAAAACAAACAATTTCAATTAAGAAAATGCACTTTTATTTATTATCACTTAACATAAGTTTTGTACTCAGTTTTAATCACAACTTTAGATCAGTCTAAGTTTCATATTATCTCTTAACTAATAATCTAATTTAATAATTCTTTGAGAATAAGATCACAGACATATCTGTAATAATTTGCAATAAAATAACACAACTCAAAACATGAAATAATTTAGTTCTATGAGGTTCATAGTATCTCTTAAGGCCACAAGTTTTATAATAGTACTTAAAATAATACTTAACTTAATAATTCTTGCAGATTGAGATCACTGACGTATCTGTTATAATTTGCGATAAAATATTTATAAAGTAAAATGACTCAAACCTTAATTTTAAGGTTCTAAACCGAAAACAATACACGTCTAAAATTAAAGATAGTCACATTTTGGGCATAAATTTATCCATTTCAGTAACTCTGTAAAAACCTCGACTATTAGCTAAGATTTTATTAAATAAGATGACGTTTAGCAATATCTGGGTGTCGTTTTAAAAAAACTGGAGAACCATTTCCGTCCGGGAGTATTATCTTTAAAGGGGTTTGGTCGATTTTCTTCTGTTATAATTTTTTTAACAGTCTCCACTACCATTTCTTTATTGACTGGAAATCCTTTTTTTGCCATCGCTACGCTCCAGCTTTTGAGCGAGGATTCTTCTTGCTGGGTCAATACAATAGAAGGGCCCATTTTTCTCTGCACAGGGTGCTTTAGTTTTATTTTATTTATAACGGTTGTGTGTTGAATATTATATTTTCGGCATGTCTTTCTAATTTTCGCACCTTTACTTATTTCGTATATCGCCTTTATAACGTCTTCTTCTTTATATTTAAAAAAAGTTCTCTTAGGCGGCATTTTGACTGAATAAGAAACGTAAGCGGCATTGATAAAGTGATAAATAAATAATAAGTGTCCGTAATATTATGAAATAAAAGAAGAGATAAAAGAGACGTCTTGAGAATATCAAAGAAGCATCAATAAAAAAACGGTCTTTTACTAGAACAAACTCATTATATAGATTTTACCAGCAATGAACCACTGGTCAACAACAGGAACAGTATGTTTTTTTAAATGTTTAATGTAATATTTTATTACAGTATTATAAGTAAATATAAATAGAAAAATAAAAATACGCTAAAAATCTCAATCACGAGTAGTTGACCAAATGGAATATTACTGGAAAATCATAGAATTTTAGCCATAATTTTACCATTAGTTTACCGATGATAATAATCTATCTAAATCAGCACTTTTTGATAATATAAAAAGTAATACTAACTAATAAAAAGTAATATTAACTACCAAATATGTTACAATCACAGATATAAACAAAGATTCAAATAGATTAACATAATTTACCATCGAACACGTGCTTACTAAAACGGCCGCCCGAGTCGAAAGGAATAAATTTCGATTCCTTTTTTGTGTTTTTAATAATACAGATGGCGTGTGTATCACCTTTAGCTATGTTGACATGATTGGTAAAAGTACGGCAGATCTTCCAACCGTAAAAAAAGTAGTGGGAAACTAAAAATATGCTTAATATTTAAGTTTGGATTTGAAATGGTCTATTACTAGTGCCTGGTGCGGGACTGGTGCACCCACCCTAGTTCAGGGAAAAATCTGAAAACTATACATTTGTGGTTAAATGCTAAAAAATAATAGCCTCAAAAGGGGGTCAAAATCTGGGGCTAGTTCAAGTGAGGTATCAGATGAAAGAGCTCTAGCTAACCTAAGCTTGAATTTCAGAAAGGGCTCCAGCGATTTTTGTACGAAACCCTCGGTCAGCATGACTCTCGCTTATCCTGTCTTTTATAATATGCAAGTATGTTTTAAGCGAAAATAAAATAAAAATTATTTAATAATTCATTTATTTCGATCAAATACTAATAGAATCACGACATTAAACAATGGTAGGTATTTTTCTCCTTAAATAATTTAAAATATTTTAACATTTAAGTAATTTGGGTTAATATTTATTATTTTCACATTTTACAAATTTCCAGTACATAATTAATTACAAATAGATATTTCTTTTTAGTACAAACTGTATCAAACAATTCTGAGATTGGATGTTCCTTGCATTATCTCGGAAAAACTAACTAGATTTAAATGAAACTTTACAGAAAAATTGATTTTGCATAAGAATAACAATTTATATAAAAATTTTGTATAATTTGGTTATTATATAACAATAATTTAAGGCAAACGAAGCCGCGAATGGGTCGCTGGTATTTTATGGTATTTAACATAAAATACCAAAAAGAATGCACAAAATGTAGTTTTACCTAATATATGATTTAAAAAAATCAAGGGGGCCAACTATATAATAGCTTTATGTTACCGTGTCGACGAACAGAAAAGTTATACTGTAGGTATATATGTCACAATTACTTTCTAGTCACATTCTCAGTTCAATCTATGATGACACTTTTACATATTGACCATTTGACAGCACAATATATTGGGGCGGAGGATGATCATGTTCTAAATTATCGTCACTGGTTATATTTCCATCTGATCCGATTTTAACTCGCGCTCTACACCCTCTGAGCTTCTTTGAACAGTAGTACAATTGACACATGCTGTGCTTGTAGAACGTATAACCGTTTATCATTAGTAAATTCGAACCGTTTCTTGTAGTAATATATTTTATATCGAAACAACCTAAAACAGTTTTTATAAATTATATGTATATATTGGACAATATATGCTTGGAGAGCTTGATGGTTGGACTGCTTGATTCGAAAACAAAACAATAGGTTTCAATATTTTTTTATTTTCTCAAATTATCTGTAAAATACCAGTACCAGTACCTGTGATATTTAAACAATTAATAACAATATACTCACAGATTTCAATGGAGGTTTTTACGTATATATCCTTAGATAATTTCCATCTGGTCCTATAGTATACTTTGGGGGTAGATGTGTATGATACCCTTGGATCAACAGAATCCTGCCATCAGAACCCAATCTGATCCTACACTTACAATTACTATTTTTCTGAGAACAATAATAAATATTCTTTGCACGATTGTTCTGAGAAAATGTGTATTTATTGAACATGAGTAAAAGCTTCCCCCGCCGTGATGGAATCAGGTCGTAAGAGAAAGCTGAAAATAACAGTACCTATTTAATTAATACCGCTGATTTATTTGTTCACATTTACGATTGATACAAATATTTAAGAAACTGCTCACCGTTCACCGAGTACCTAATATAAAAAAATAATGTCATGGTATTTATTTTATCAAAAAGTAAAAACGTATATTGTATTAAATAGACTGATAATCTAAAATTGCAATGGCTTTAAGGTTCTTTAACCAATAGGTAAAATGAGACCCTATTACTAAGACTCCGCTGTCGCGCGCGTTAATTCGTCTGTCCGTCTGTCTCTATCTCATGAACCGCGAACAATGACAATAGAATTTTTCACAGTATTTCTGTTGCCTCTATAACAACAAATACTAAAATACAAAAATGAACACTAAACATAAGTATACTTGAAGTATATAATAATACAATTCTTAAATGATATATAGATTGGTTTTTGTACCTAACGTTCTACTTCTACTAAGCCTATTATTATTATATACATATATGTCGCCATTTATTAGCAATAAAAGTACGTTCTATCCGCCATAACTCCAAAAATAAGGTAGTAGATAAAAAATACAATACCTACGTATAAAACTAAAATATTTTTATTCATCACACTTTATAAAATTCACCATCGTTGGTAACAATATAATTGGGCGGACTATGTGTATGTCTCACATTGACTCTGATCAATTCGCCTTCTTTATTAAACTTAACATTCGCGTAACATCCAGATTTCTTTTTCGAACAATAGAAATTTCTAGATTTTGAATGCATTCTATAATAGGTATAGGTGTCCAACATGAGCAACTGCTGTCTACCTTTGCGTGACGGTATGAAATAATAATCTGGAAAACAGAAAATTTTATATTTAAAAAAAATATTTACATAACTAGGTACTAAAGAAATCGATGGCTAACCAAAATAGATATCATTAGTCAGCTTATAAATCTTAAAAGTATTACGGAATGTATTTAAATATATAATTTAAAGTGTCACTTTGAATCAACTCTTTAACCGGATTTCTATTGACTACTAGTGAGTCTAACCGTGACCACGGACTGCTGCAAAGTGTTCGGAACAACATATCATTACAATATGTAAGGTCACGGACCTTACATATTGTAATCTATAAAAGAAAACGGCATCTCAAGATCGATCTCAAGATGGACCTAAGAATTTGCTGAGGAATATTTATACTTATTAACAGGATGTAAAGTAAAGTACACATGCATATACCCATGAGTGCTTAGGGTACTCTACATGGGTAGGGTAACAATGTTCCCGCATGCAGTACAAAATATATTGGAAATAATATCACATTATATTATTATAAGTTATACTCTTTATACTGAGAAAATATTAGTAAAATTGATAAATAATACAACACTTCGAATTCTGCGCTCTCATAACACCGAGCCATCCACGAAACTTATGTAAATCCGTCATTTTCTATATAATTTTGATATTAATACTACAATTTCAGAATTCTATCTATTCTATTAATATTACTGCGGATACGTAAAAATATAAAAATGCTTAGTATCTACATATTAAATTACACAACGTACTTAACAACTTACGCTAAACACGTACAAAAATTCAATAGCATCGCATGCTAACCTCACAAATATGGCACATATGGCTTTAAAATTCGAAATAACGAATGCCACGTTATCAATTTTATCATATCACTAACGTCGTTTAGAGCTTAGCAGGGTAGGTATTTTTGTAGGTACTGATCGTAAGCCAGCGGTTATTTTTGTATTGATCATACATACAGGTATAAAGGCCATTTACCTAACCACGCAGTCTCTAGAACGGCGGAAAGAGGAGAGAGTGTGATGGCACTATTTTCTGTTTCTATCTACATTGTGAATGTAAAGGTGTAATATGAATTTACGGTACGTATATCACACGCGAAATATTTGTCTTGAATTTACTTAAAAAAAAGTTTTATATTTCTTATTAGAGTTAATTTATTTTTAACATTTTATTAAGAAATAAGTAATAAAAGCTTGTTATTAAAAAAGGTTTTTTTCTTCAATTTTTTTAGCTCTATTTCACAAATATTTATATTATATAACACTGGATTCATAGTAGGGATAATTATTAGTCTGTATTTTTATAAATACTCTACTATACTTTATAAATAATCAAAACCTCTTCACTTATGTGAAGAGGTTTTGATAAACATTATTAAGTAAAATTTTAAAATGTATATCTTATAAAATAATAAACTATATAATATGTGTAAAAAAATTTAAATACCAATTTATTTTTTTAATTTTATTTATAAACAGCATACTCTAAATTTATATGTAATATATAGAATCATGGCACAGGGGCACAAGCGTGTGATTGTAAATGCACAGGTTGTGGGTTTGATTACCACATGAGGAAATGGAATATTTAATTTTTCCTCGCTCTGGTATTGAGGTAAAAGCTGGTCATTGAGTTCTGCCACTAGTATACTATATACATCCAAGCGAGAAACGGAAGGGTCTTAATGTGCAACAAGTGTGCAAAAGTGTCTTTACACTAGGTTTCCAGGTTCTGCTAACCATGCTACAGTGTGGGATGTCAAATGACAATTATATAAATTGATACAAATATTTAAAAAAAACATAATAGAAAACTGAGAATTAAGAGTATTCAAGTAATTGATTGTCATTATTAATATTAATAATGATAGTCAATAATTTTTATAACAAATTTAATCCAATATAATTGGAGTTTGAGGCCATTATGGTGCAACAGTCTCGCCGATAATCAGCTGGCCGATGTGCATGAATTAGTGAGGATTTCAAAAAATCTTTATGGTTATGAGCCATTTTAATAAAGGCATGACAACCTTTATATCTTTTAGAGCAATACCAGAGTATTGAATTCTTGTTTCGGCCATCTTTCCAATATATATAGCCGTCTAGCATTAATATATGACCTTTTCTCGCCGGTAAGTATACAATGCGGCCTGAAAAGAGTTTTTGTTATAACAAGTGTTTCTAACAAAAATGAAATAACTATATTAAAATATTATATAAAGGTAAATAGAATTGTTAATAATACAATATTTCCTGTACTTGCTTGGTACTTTAATAAAGGTTCTTGACTTCTAAAAACTAGTAAAAACGACAGACAGACGACAGTAAAAACTAGGTATCTTAAGAGTTATGTGAAAAAATTATAAGATATCTATAAATAATAATGTACTTTTACTTTAATGAGCCTCTCATCATATCGTAAGAGTACGATTTTACAGCCTATAATAGTAAAATGTACTTTTATTACTATATATACATTTCATTATAAGAATTATTTTTAATTTATGCTTAGCATAAATTACTTAACTAAATTTAAAATTTTGTTCTATATCTGTATACATTAGCTATACATATATCTATTTAAATAGAGCATAGCCTAATTACGAATAATAAGTGTTACAAGATATTAGTGAGCCATTTATTATTATTTAACACAATAAAAAGCATGTGCCGAAGAAAACATTGCAAAGCCATCTGAGGTGGCCAAACTTCAATAGCAATAAAACTTATTCTAGGCACTTACCTTACTGCCGCCTTTTCATGTACCCTTCCAACATCATGGTATTCTAACACAAAGCACTTTTACACTACCACACATCACTAAAATTCACTTTTTCAACTTAAATTTTATATATTATTTTTATAAAACGCAGCAAACAAAACATTTAACGATTGACATTAATGTATAGGTTAGAATACATAACTTTCGCAAAACACTCCACTAATCACTTAGCTCGCACAATATAACTAAATTATCACATTTTGAACCAAAACAAAGTTAATAAACTACAAATATATATTGAAAAATGCATTTTAAAAATTATTTGTAAATATATATTCATAGTTTTTGACAATTCTTAACAACAACTAGTGACGTTGCTGAAGCAACGGTTACCGTATTTTTTTGTTAAACAACAGACAAGCTTAAAATTTTCGTGTTAGTAGTACATTTTTTTATAATAATTTAAAATAATAAAAAATATTAAGACCATTTATTATTTTAACTTTCTACGTATATTAAAGATAGATTTCATAATTCAGTTACCAAGTTATATTTGTTAATCATTATCGTTAAATGATACAATGAAAAAAATGTAACGCACATCCCCACGTAGTTGACGTTTCTCGACGCTTAGAAATAACCTATAATATATTGTTTATTTTCACAAAATTATGGAATTTGCCGCCCTACATTATAACATATGTAATTCATATGGAATAATTTACGTGAAATATTCTAAAATTATATTCTTAAAACGTGCATTTAACGCTTGATTGATAAAATTTTCCTATTTATAATTATTTGTAGTATAGTAGGTTTTAGTGCTTATCTTTATAATTTCTTATTAATTAGTTATTGGACTATTTTGTGAATAATTTAAAATAATTTGTTTGATATACAGTGATCGATAATGGTATATAAAAATTGTGTTTTATATTATTTGTGGAAATGGCGGGAAGGATAAGTTATCATAGATTTCAGGTATGTACTGACGTCTTTAATTAGGTTTTGTTATTTTTGATACTACTGTTTGAGGCACTATAACCAAAATTAATCTTATCTTTATATTTATTAAATTTAGATAAAAGACAAAACGATGAAAGCATATTTATTTAGAATATTAATAGAGACAACAATAATAATAGAGACTCACAAGGTTAGACTATTTTTAAAAAATATATGATTACAAATTATTATT
Source organism: Heliconius melpomene melpomene (assembly GCA_000313835.2). NCBI lineage: Eukaryota > Metazoa > Arthropoda > Insecta > Lepidoptera > Nymphalidae > Heliconius > Heliconius melpomene. The sequence goes on along the minus strand of HE667822.1, from coordinate 44,602 downwards.
TTTTTAAAAATCACTTTGTCATTTTTATTTATTTTGCTTCTAATGAAGTATACTTACACTTCTCACATCTTTCAATAATTTCAATTTAGCCTTTTGTACTACAGCAAGAAAATTTAAATAACTCTTCCCCTTACTAGGAGAGGTTGATCTTACAAATCATCAGTTAAATAAAAAAAAAATATAATGAACAGTAAAATTGTATAATAAATATTGACTATTACATTAAAGGAAAAGATGTTTATAACAAGAAATCAAAGTGTAATAATAACAGAGTGACATTTTTCTATAGTCAACATGTGTTCATCTAATGGCCTCGGCATATTATTCTATAAAGTATATTTATTTCATTTCAAGGCATTTTTATATAAAAATGCCTCTATCTCTGATATTAGTTAAGTTTTGAATATATTTGAAGTTTGTGGCTGACATGATGCAGTATGACTGTAAACTTGATAGTTGTGGGTCCAGAGTCCCCGCACAAGGGAATGTCTATATTTAAAGTCTGTGATGTAAAGACACCAAATAACTCATAATTAATGAATGTATTTTATTTCCAGGTATGTCACATTAATATGGTATGATTTTTTTTATTTATGCAAAATAGATGATTTTCCTTGCTTTATGAAGTAAAATAATGCTTGACTAAAGTAAAAAAAAAACATGTTTATGTAATTTACATCACATAATTATTAAAATTATATATATTTTTGCTCTTTTTAATAAACTATCAACATGTATTGAAAGTTTATAAAAAAATGACTTTATTTAGGTATATAGCAAAAGTAACATATTTTTAAAGAATTATAAAATTTATGTGAAGATAAATATAATGTTTTCTTATAATTTATATTAATTGTATAATACTAATATAATTTATATTGATGATAAGGAAACAAAATAAAAATTACCTATTTTTATTTATTTTACCCATTATTTTTATTTTGTTAAAAAAGCGCCGCAGACCAAGCATCTGTAGTCTCTATCTAAACAAAAAATAAAAAAATGTTTTTTTTTTTCATTTTACTTATTTTTATTGTTTGCATTGCATTATTTTTATTGTATTAAGACATTAAGATCTCAACTTTCCTTTCATTTTTGTGCTCATTTATTTTAATCTATAGATACATTGTTAAGTGTATAATATTCTTTTTTTTGACACACATATACTGTAATGATTAAACACTATTTTAAATTCTATTTTAAAGGAAATATAAGTTTAATACTGGCTTAATTTTTGAAAATTATGTCAATCATGTAAATATATAAAATATGTATATAAGAGTGTGTAATTTGTCACTTGATGTACATGGTACGGTGTTTTAGTTACTTTTATTCATTAACATGACTTTACTATAATAATAAGTAGAGAAACAAAAGAAGACAGAAGAATAAGTTATATATATTTTATATTCTGTATAATAATATTAGCTTCACTATTTATAGAAATAATATAATGAATTCTACTATAATAATTCAACCTAGATTTAATTTTATTTATTTAAACTTTTTTTAAATTATGTATTTAAAATAATAAAAATTGTATTTTGTTATGTCACGTATGTTATTCCTTACAGTTGCTCTCATCATACCATCTCGTAAACGTTCGAAATACTCTCAAGGGCTACTACTGTATGAAGGTTATACATATTCTATAAGAAATTTAAAGAAATCAGGTACATATTGGACTTGTTCCAGTCATCATAAGAAAGGTTGTAAAGCTAAATTAACAACTATTGATAGTAATAATACAACTAGAGTCATCGAAATATGGACTATACATAATCATCCTCGACCAGATGTTCGTGTACCTAGTGAAATGATTATATTGAATTGAATGTACATAAATTTTATATTTTAATTTTGTTGTTATAAATATGTTATTAAAATTAAGCTTTATATTTTGTTTTTTTAACAGACATACGTATATGTTGTTGTTGATGATCATGTTGTTTGGTCTTAATATTGCATTATGTTAATTACATTATTATGTCATTAATTACTGCTGAGTAAATTTTATTATATATTTTTTATTTTATTTTAATAAATATAAAGATATTTTAGCATTTGATTTAAATAGCCACATGGTAATGGTTTATAGAAAAGTATTACAGGAGTCGTAAACAGATATTGGTGCATGAAAAAAAATTTTGCTCAAAATAGTTTTAGTAAAAATGGTATTTTGTGGTCACATTATTCTAAAGAATGCAAAGCTCAAGTATGGCTTTCAAAGAAGGTGCTTCTAGTTAGTATCAATTCTACCCACACTCATGAACCCCTGTATATTTTGTCAGTAGTAGAAGCAAAGTTACTAAATAATATTCTATTATGAAGATGGCTTAGTTAGTTTATCTTATTTGTTATTTGAGGAAAGTATAATAAAAAACATTTAAGTTTTCAATATTATTTCATTTTAATTAAAGATAATTGTGTATTTTGATTTAAGTAACTATATTTACACAACTAATCTTCAATAAACAATTATGATAATGTTTTGCAGAAATACACTATATAACATCAAGGAGAGGTAAACAGCTGTTAGTGCATGAAGAATATGTTTTTGCTCGAAATAGTGTTAGCAAGGCTGGTGTTTCTTGGGCATGCTCATCGCGTGTTTCCAAAGAATGCAAAGCTCAAGTATGGCTTTCGAACGAGGGTACTCTAGTTGTTATAAATCCGAACCACACTCACGAACCCCCTGTATATTATGTTAATAGTAGTGGCCAATATATCAGGACAAGTTGTTGACTGTTTTATAGTTGTTAATAAATATACAGATATTTTTTTTATCTTTTGAAACTTGCTTTTCCGTATACTAGAAACAATTTTACTAGTAACTAAGTATATAAATGTAAAAGACATAAAGTAGTAATATAAGCAAACAAAAAGTTCAAAAAGAGGTATAAAAATATCTTTTAAAATTATATAATTTATAGCTTTTTAAATCGTTCAATAAATTACACGTTATTCCCTATTTTTAGGACCGATATATATAAATTGTAGAAGAGGTAAAGGCAAAGTTATATTATATGAAAATTATACTTATTACAAGACGAAAGAGGCCAAGTACTGTTCATCTTGGGTGTGCACATCCCGAACATCTAAACACTGCCGAGCGAAAATACGTGTTACTGTCGAAGACACCATCACTGACATGGGTATTCGCCATAGTCATGTGCCTCCTCAGTTTTATAGAAGCCCAACTGGACAATATATTCGATTTTAAAATACACCTATCCCCCGATTTACACGGTAGTTTTTTTACACGTTTTCACTTTTACACGGTTTTCCAAATAAGTTTTTTTTTGTTTTTATCGCACTCGTGACATAAATCGCTGCTTGGCTCAATATGAAGAAGTTTACAAAGATCTTACAAAAAATTCGAAGCAATTGTTAATAACCGATTTTATTACCATCTCCCATGATGTAAATATTTCTGCTTCAAACATCGAATCGGCACAAATAAATTCAAGTGATGAAAATGAATTTGAACCTTCGATTCCGAAAAAAAAATGAGAGTAATTTCTAACTGTGATGAATGATAATAAAACGGTTTTATTTTTTGTTCTTCTGTTTAATGTATTGAAATTAAATAAAAAAACAGTGTTTCCGTAATAAATTACATATTTTAACCTGTCAATGCATTATATTTTTATGTCTGTATACACCTAAAAATATTGAAAAAAATCACAACTGTTAAATAGCAAAATAGTACAAGTTTTACATAACAATAAAACTTGTATTATTGTGGAGAGACGATGCACAGCATCTGTGAGAGGGCGCTGTATACTTCCCTTTGATTATCCAATGATTTTCACTTCCGGTTGCTGTCTTCGACCAATCAGCGATCGCCGGAAGTCACGTGGTCTCAGGTGGTAGGGCGCCGGAACGTATAAAAGGCGACACTACGCTTCTTACCTCATAGCAGATTCTCACCAGGAGCCTTAAAATGATGCTGTGCATCGTCTCTCCACAATAATACAAGTTTTATTGTTATGTAAAACTTGTACTATTATTTGGGATGTGACGATGCACAGCATCTGTGAGAGACGTGTTTATAACTCCTGGTGACCACGCACGACGCTATGTGATCTAAATCAGAATGATTAACTGATTCTGATACATTCAGATAAATTGATCTGTAAAACCACAAAAAACACGAGTAACATTGTTTTATTTATAAGCAAATTGTTAATTGCTTAATTTTTTAATTCAATTAATAATCGCTCTGCCGGAAGCTGAGCCAAAATAATCTAACTTCAATTATTAGATTTACTTATAATTTGCATACAAACAAATTTTAAAAGACGATCCGCAACTCGCTGATAAGCATGAGTAGGAAAGCTCGCATAACCGTCTAAATAGTAAAGCTAGACGTGCTCACTTCTTTTGATAATAATTTAATAACCTGTTTATATAAGTATTCATTATTATTTATGAAGCCCTTGCGTAGCCTCACCTCTAAGTTACACAACAAAATTGTTACCTTTTGTAGCCTGTTTCCGGTAGTCCAGCTAGTTTCTTAATGTAGAACCTAGAAAAACATTTCTTAGGATGACACCACCGTCTCTAGAGCGTAATTTTCGACAGGTCACGTGTTTCACCAAAATATTTCTAAACGAAATATGATGTTAGAAGTAAGAGCAGGATCGAAATGCCAATGAAAATGTCGTCCGGTCTATTGGAAACTATCTCCGGTTTAGACAGCAGGTCGTAGATAGAACCGGCAACCAACTCCATACTTCCTTTAACAACTATAATAAATTTATAGTAAATAGAGACGCGTTCTAGAGTGGACACCACGCCTTGGCAAGCGTAATTAAAGACGTCTTCCCGCTAGATGGGGTGACGATGTCCGCAAAGTTGCGGCAACGGCCGGATGCAGAGAGCCGAAGATGCAGAGCCGGACGCAGAGAGCCCAGCGGCGCGCCATTGGAGAGGCCCACGTCCAGCAGTGGACGAGGACAGGCTGATGATGAAATAGTTACCCGAGTTAACCTTGTAATTGATGCCATTAGTACAACATTAATAACACTAGAGTATTTAATAGAATGCTCTATAAAATACTATATACTTAGCCCAATAATATATTCTTAACCTGGTCAAACCTTTCAACGCATTTGTAAAATTTAATTGATTTCATTATCACATTCTTCGAGTATTACAACTTCACAAAAGCATCAATGAATGCTTACCCGATCCGCAACTAGACCGACAATTCATGATATGAATGTTCTATCTGCTACTTAGGTACAGTTTTGAAGCAAACTGTACTTGATATACGATGCGTTAGAAAATGTGAGTTTATGAGCTCATTAGTTTTTCAACAAAATTCAGGCCGACTAATGATTATATCATTCTTCGAATGTGTAATAAAGTTATAAGTAATTGATACTACTATACATTTACATATAAAGGTATCAATTTTATAATATTTCAATTATCGCTTCTTAGCTGTATTTTAGAACTACAATAGTTCACTCTCTGAAATTCGCTTTAGGAGCAACTTCACAGTGACAAAATATACGATTTAAATACAGATGTACTCAATTTAAACGTCCGACTTCCCCGGACTTAATGATGTCGTAGACATCCAACATGCTCTCTGCCATATTGGAGTTGTGACTACGTGTACACCTCGCTAGCCAGGTTCAGTTTATGCAAAACTCATGGCAATATGCGGCGGAATATCTACGTTACGCATGTGGATATCGCCAAGGTATATATTATGTAACTACCTTTACACAGCCCTCATGTCCCATGAAGACGATTATTTTCATTAGCTTTCCCCAGCTTTGGAACCAAAGTTACAAAAAACGAATGAAACTTCTTGATAGTCTTTTTGCAATATTATTGTGTATCATACTTTGTCGTATCCAACAACTTAGTAATAAAAGGTTGTCGTCTAATTCTCGCATTTCATATTTTGTCATATCTAACAACTTCAGTAATAAGCCGCTCAACTGGCGACTTTAATTTGGTCTTGATTTGCCTTCTGAATTATTTAGTTACCTTCTTTTCCTCCTTCTCCTGCTTCTTACTCTTGCTAGATGCAAATTTTACTTCTTTTTCCAAATACTAACATCAGTCGCCGTCGCATTTTCTAGCTGGATTCTTTTCTTCTAGATGGATTATAGATTTCTTCCACTACAGCTTCAATTCTGATGGCTACTGGAATGCACCACAGGGATGTACGGTATTATATAGTACGTCAGCTATAAAATACTTTTGCCGCGGCATTCGCGGGGATGTGCACTCACTTGCACGAGGGTAATGCTAAATTAGCCCAAAGAAACTTTCGGCGACTTTTTATAATACTTGAACCCGCTATTTTAGTCAATTTTTTAATTTAGTTTTGACACATTGCTTCTTTTTATCCATTACTCAACCATCCATATCCTATTGGTTTGCTTTATCAGTTGTAGAACGTGAGTCGAACCATTTTCTATCCTTGCTTTCTCGAACCGCTTGAAAATTCTTATTGGATAAAGCCAGAGACGATATGGAGAATGCTCATTATTAAGTCGGAAAAGAGTTTTCAGAGCCCCCAAACCATCTACACCCGTTTCCGATATACCCATAGGCAGCCTCCGTATTTCTTAACACCATGTATACAGGAAGATACGGTTACATTTAAATAAAATTATTAACAATCATGCAACACCCTTGTACTAAGTTCTGGGCTTGTGTTACCCGTCGGTGGGTTCTCACTCCATACTTCCGATATCCGGTATGCACTGATACTTGACAATTGCTAATGTATAATTAAACGTGCTAGAGTTTCATACTCAACGCATGCTTCTCAATTTTTGATGCATGTACGGTTGACGAAGGTCTAACTGCTTCAAATAATCTTGGAAAAGGATTATTGGTGGCATGGAGGTAAATGGCTAGATGCATTCCCGCGATTAAACCGGGAAGGGCCTACGGAGCCCAAACCATCAGCCACTGCCTCCGATACGCTCAGAGGCAGCCTCCTTATAACTGCCCCCCTCCCGTACAATTGAGAGCATTAAAATAGTACCGAGCTTTTTTAAATTCTAATGTACGGATAAATGCACTTTAAATAGTTGGACATACCTTATGTCAAGTAATAGCCCGAGTCCCTCTTAAGGCAACTAAGATAAGGTGACCTAGAACGCAAGAGGCCAGATCCCGTGATTGCTAAATACTATGGAGCCCATTGCTAAATGTTATGACGTTCACAGCGATGGCAGTAACCATGAATAAGCAGCAAATCCACAATTCTTTTATCCTCACTCCTCCAGGATTGAGAAAATGAACCTCCGATATTCCGTGTTTGAAACACTTTTCCTGCCAGGAGGCTTTGAAATTGTCTTCGAATCCTTGTGTCTAATTCTTCCGAGTATTCGCCTGCAATTGTCAAAAGAAGCCAAAAGAAAGTCCCACGCAGATTTATCCATTGTTATTCGTTAACTCGCTTAGGATACGCTCCCAGCGATTATAACATTTCAACAACGTTAATAATTATCCTATTACAAATAAATAAAAAAGATTTATCTAAAAATAGACAGACTTAATGTCGCAGAATAAGGTGGTTGGGACCGGAGTTTGTTCCGATCCCATTTCCGATTGTCATCGATCGGTGTCACGTCAGAGTGACAGGCAACGCCATCTGGTTTCGACAACTGGCAACTATTAAATAATCCGCTTTCCTGATATATATGGGGAGAACAGATTTTTTTATATATTTGATAACTCGCTCAGGATACGCTCCTAACGAATTTATCGTATTTAAACGAAGGTAGTATATTAATGGATAATACAACTAAGTAAACTCGGTGAAAACCGATTTATTTAGTAAACTCCGTTTACATCGCATGACATTATGCCGAGAGCGTTAAACAAGCGATGAGTCCTCTTGCTTTTTGCATTGCCCGTTAGTTGAATAAAATTGGGCCATAACTGCTGAAAATCTGAGACATATACCTAACCTTATTGTAGGTTATAACACAGCCGTGTTCGGTAAGCTCAGAATCCACTACAGTATTGGTATATATGATACCAAGCAATAGAACAGTATTACATGCATGTAGAAACTTGTTACACAAGAGATTCAAATGACTCACCCGTTGTCCATTTTGTTACCTTTGAATTTCACAAAAGCAAATTCTCTTGATGAGGATGAACATCATTGCTGAAGGCCTTCCCAGGAGTAGGCCCGATATAGAAATCCGGTTCACGATGTGAAGAAATTCCACCTCCAACACTACACTTACCACAGCACTTTCACTTTTAAACGATGTTACTCTGATGGGAAATAACGACGCTATGAGGTAAGAAGCGTAGTGTCGCCTTTTATACGTTCCGGCGCCCTACCACCTGAGACCACGTGACTTCCGGCGATCGCTGATTGGTCGAAGACAGCAACCGGAAGTGAAAATCATTGGATAATCAAAGGGAAGTATACAGCGCCCTCTCACAGATGCTGTGCATCGTCACATCCCAAATAATTATGCATTTTCTGCAAGCTTTTCGATTTACACGGTTTTGACTTGAAAAATTTTAATTTTCGATTTACACGGTTTTCTCAGGAACGTATCTACCGTGTAAATCGGGGAATAGATGTATAGTATTATTTAGTTTAATATTAATTAGTTACTTAAGTGGAGTTAGAGGTTGTAGGTTTGATATCCACTCGAGGAAATGAAATATTTATATTTTCATTTCCTTGCTCTAGTAACAAGGCAAAGCTCGGCGTTCGATTCCGCCACTCAACACGCAATGCCTACAGAATTTGGCGTCTTAATGGGAACGGAGTGTTATGTTCCTGAAGCATGCTTGGAATGATTTTATTATGATGTCTATTTCCTTGATTAAGTTTATATGTGATAGTAAAAACTAGCTAAATAAAGAATCTCTATATTATCTCCAAAAATATTTCAATTTTCACGTATCATTTATGTACCTTAATGCAATTATATACAGATAAGTAAAAATTTAAAACAATTATTTTAGAATAGCGTTCCAAGTTAAATATAAACTATTCTTACATTGACCATTTTCCCAAAACACCCAAAACCTTGTAAATATTTTAATATTCTAGTTTAGGTAGGTATCTATATATATTTGTCATGTGCGGCCTGTGGGAATTTTGTATAAAAATGCCATACTTTCTTGTATTTAACTATGTGTAAAGATATTTAAAAAAAAATGTTAGTAAAAATCTGGGCTAAACTAGATTATTCCGACTCTCTTATTCATACCCATATCTATAAAGTTATAATTAAAAATATTGGATAGTGTTAATAAAAAAATACCACTAGTAATATTTTTTTAAACAATTGAATATTAGTACCAACTGAGTGGGTACTTGATATTTACTTTTCTATTCATGGACATATTTAGAGATATTTTCTGAGCGACCCTTGGACTTTATCTTTGAAGAGATATATTCGTGTAAAGGTTTTTTCAGGGTAAATTTTTTGTTAGCAATTTCTGGGGTGGACACGAACCACCCCGCGCCCCCAATTCCTACGCTCATGCTCATGTTTCTATCGATACTTGACTAGATCTATAGTCTATACCTACTATCGGACGCTTTCTAATACTGATTTTTTTTATTTATTTAAGCTAAAATAAAAAGTTATACCAAAATGTATTTTTTATTAGAAATTAATATTATTGTACACTTTAATTATATTTGCTGTGATATAAATGATCTTCAAAATGATAAATGTATTATATTAGAATTATATCGTCAATTATTTTTGTTTTTATTATTTGCATGTTACCGTTTTATAAAGCTAAGTAAAACGTAAAACTTTTTTTTTAGTTATATTATAATGTATTACGCCTACTTTCAAAAATACTAAAATAATAATAAATTTCAGTTCCGGTACTGATAAAAGGTGATAAGAAAGGCAAATTCGTACTCCTCTACAAAGGCTACAAGTACACGAGACGTACTAAATCAAAGAAGGGCATAGTTTGGAAGTGTGTTTCGAGTAAGAGTGATAAGTGCGACGCTTCTCTAACGACCGATGGTAATCTTAACGTAGTACTCTCCAAGGGGAAACATTTACATGAAAAGCCAGAGATAGGTGAACAAGCCAGCAAACACGTTTATTTTATGGCTCCTTAGATATTTGATTAAATTCGTTGATTTTTTTAAGCTTCGTAAGCAGTATTCTACATATAGCAGGGTAGGCAGAGGAAGCCTAGTGTTAAAATGCTCCACCTAATTTTTGAAACAGCGTGTTGAGTGGCGGAACTCAACGCCGTTTATTGTTTTGTTACTTAAGAGATAAAGTTAATATAATTCATTTGCTCTGTTGGGAAACACGCAATGCCTCTAGAATTCGCCAGAAAGTGGACAATGAAAGTGTCTTAATGGAAAACGGAATGTGGATTCCCCCTGCCTACCCTGCTATGTAATACAGCTTGAAACAAAAAAAAAACTATAGAATTCACGTTAATTTTAACTATTTTTAATTACACAATCATGTTTAAATTTTATGATTATAAAATATTATAATGTATTTTATTCTAATGTACCTAGTTAGTTACATTTTAAACTATGTGTAATTTAAATTTTAAGCACATATACACCTACAGCCCTACCTACATATACCTCTATATATATTAGTTCTATAAGAATTTCTCTTACACGATTAACATTACGGGTAAAAATACATCGAACTGATAATCTCCTCCTTTTACAGAAGTCCGTTAAAAAATGTTAAACAAAATGGCCATTGTCTAGAAAAGCTCGCTAATATGCGAGACTTTTTAAAATCTTACGTTTGACATAATTGTTAATAGATCTAGACTTCTAGAGTCTAAACTGACCGATATCTCTTAGCAGAATTAATTATCATTATAAGTACATACTTGGTAATATAAAATAATCAAAATTAATTTGAAATGTAATCACACGTCTACTTAAGTAGAATTATCTTTTTTTATATAATATATTGAATTCTTAATAGATGGTAGCTATAAAGATTTTATACTTAAGTTTTTATGATATAATTTGTTCAATTTGAATATTATTACTAGATACAGTTGTTTATATCATTTATGTATAGTCACACTTTTACGTAAGAATGTGTTTTTTAATAATATAAATAAAGATAACTATTTTATAAAGACTCACTTTTGTTTCATTTAGTAACCAAATCATTATTATTAAAAACAATAATAATATAAAGAACCTATGCCTAATGACAGCATTTCACCTTTTATCTAATTGTTTATTATATTATATTGTTTTTAACAATGTCACGTTTCTATTATCAGCTTCATGCTGTATCCCTCACACAGTTGGGTACGTAGAGGGAACCTAGTATTAATACACTTCGTTCGCCATTTTCTGCCAAATTCTGGAGGCAATGCACGTTGATTGGCAGGACTCGCACCGCATTTGCTCGACACCAGAGCGAAGAAATGGAAATATAAACGTAAATAAATATTTCACTTCCTCGAGTGGGGATCGAACCCACAACCGTCACGCGATAATAAACGTGATAGTTGGTAGGTTCGATCCACACTCGAGAAAATGAAATATTTAATAATTTCATTTTTTCGCTTTGGTGTCGAGGCAAAAACGGCGGCGCTACTCAACATGCATAAGGTGGAAAATGGGAACGGAGTCCTTTAACAGGTTCCCTCTGCTTATCACGCTGTGTGCGGGGATATAGTAGAAAGAGAACACTAAGAAGTTAATAAAAAATATATCAAAGCGATTTGATATATACCAATAACACGATAATCACAAATTTGATAAATTTCAGTGAAAGTAGTGACAGCGGTGGATGGGGCAACCCTTCTGATGCTTAACGGATACGTCTTCACCAACCCTTCCCCTATGTCGGGTGGTGAAAGGTGGTACTGCTCTGGTAGGATAAGGTGGAAGTGCGATGTCTGTTTGCACGTAAACGATGATTATGAATTAGTTTGCATTTCTCATGCGCACGCGCATCAGCCGCCGGTATACCAAATTACGTCTGATGGCTTATATTCTATGGCTGTGCCATAATAAAACTCATTGATTTTTTTTGTCACTAGGTACCTTTGGGACACATTCTTAAATTAGAAATTGTAATAGAATATCGGAGTATTTCTTTACTATAAGTAAATCGGTTTCAAACATTTTGAGTTAGGTCATTTTCAACCTCATGGTGTAAAAATATATATTAGATATATTTGAAGAATATTAGATTTAAATGTTTTATGGATAACTTTTAAAACATATTTTCATCATCTATATCTATCCTTATCGTCTTGATGTTGTTAATAAAATATTTTACTATACTTACCTATGTGTACCTTGCTGTTTACCTTTACAACTTACCTGTAAATATAGCAGTTAGCTTTGTAATGTGTAAGGTAAATTTGTAAAATGAATACGTAATCGTGAAAATATTATAAGTAATTCATTAAATATAATGTACTGAATAATTTCAATAAACGTTATGTCTATGTTTAGATTTAAATTTATTTTTTATGAATTTTAAAATTTTAATTTAATTGTCATAAATTGTGTTTGCTTGTGTGAATGCCTTATACTGGCTATTTTATGTTAATAGATGAAAATTATATACTTACTATACATATACAAATAAATATATTGAAAAATTGTAGTATTTCATTTATTTTTTCTATATTTTTTTTTGTACAAAAATAATTAAAATATTTAAATTAATATTCCACGAAACTGAAGATAACCTTTGCTGAGGTGATTCCTCATTAAAATTTGCTGTCGTTTCAACTTGTTCGACTGTACCTAGAAATCTTAGTTTCGATTCTCGTTAATGTCAATTTAATGTTTCAAAAAATAAATAATAATTTATAGGTAGATAAAAAATGTCCATATTATTAGTAATAAAAAATTCTCAAAAATTTTCGTAGCTTAGCCTAAACATGCTTTATTTTTTTTTAAATAACTGTTAAATTGGACAATTTTCAAAACAAGCGAAACTGAGTTCCGCGATGTTAAAATTTTTATATAAGTTAATATTTTCTTTCCTTAGTGTGGATAAAAATAAAAAAAATCTTAAGATACAATTAATAACTCTTATTTTATCATTACAGCTATAAACTATGAACTAGGTAATTCCTATTTTTATTATTTAATAAAATATAATCTTAAATACCCACTTACTTAAGTGCTTATTTATGTATTTTCTTATTTAGTTAAAATTAATATGAACACACTAACCACCTAGAATTTTCTAAATAAATAATAAACTTAATAAATTATCTATTGTTTTTATTTATTTATTTTTACCTCAATCCCGTTTTTAATAACTCAAATAATTTCATATTTTATACAAGATTTACAATGTATTCTTTTATTTCAGTTACAGTACTTACACTGTCTACCGGAAACACGTTTCTCATAATAAACGGTCATACATTCAGAAAGGAGGTTTGTGTGAATGGAGCAACGAGCAGATGGTGTTGCAACGAGCCAAGTCACGGGAAATGTGATGTATACGCACATGTAAACGACAAATTTGAGCTGGTCCTCATGGTTAATAAGCATAACCACGCGCCTGTACTATGCAAGATATTGCAAGGCAGGATTATTTAGTTATTTTTATTTTTTTTTAATGTTTTTTTTTCCTATTTGTTTAAGTCTAAGGTTAAGGCAGCCTTTTTTAATTTCGCAATTTTTTTTAATTATATCCAGTTGGATATGTTGATTGTCATTTCTCTTATTAATTAATTTTTTTGTATTAAAAGTTATTTTAGTAATATACAGATGTTTTATTTCAAGCCCTTTTGCTACTTATTTGGACTTTGATTGTATGGATGTTTTACGAGAGCATCGTTGTATTAGTAATATTAATTTATTTTTTAGTAAGTATGCTTCACAAATTTACCATGTTACCTATAATAATACTTATACATAATTATGTTGTTATTTTAAGTGAAAATTCACGAATCTCTTGAAAAATATTATTCCTCTATTTAAAAATGAAATTTTAAACTTTTTTAAATATATATTTTTATGGCAATTATGATGTGCCTGAAACATCTCGGTTCGCCAGAGATTAAAATTATCATTAAGATTAGATTATTAGACTAACCTAACGTAGACAACATATCTTGGTACTTTTTGTATGCTATTTTAACTCTGGTAATTATGAATATAGTATAGATGCCTAATAACTATAACATACAGGTTATTGAAAAAACATTTTTTTTCAGCGGATAATTTTGAAAAAAGTTTCTTAAACTTAGACGAAGATGTTGACCGCGAAAGTGTTGCCGTGTTCCTAGAATCAAAAAATGGCAACACTCTTCTACAATACAATGGCTTTAGATATAGAAAGGCTTACAAAACCAGGAATGGTATGCGTTGGAATTGCTCATCAAACAAAAATTGTGGTAGCTTCGTATATTTAAACGATCAAGATGAGATTATCATGTCGTCGAAGGACCATGACCACGCGAGACCTTACGATCCATCTGATTTATATTCCCAGGGTATGTTTTTTATTCAATTCCTTTACTTTAAAAGAGTATCCAAACTGGTTATATAAAGTGCAACTATTTAATTTTAGATTCATTAGAAAACAATATAATCTATCTGTCTCTCTCGTCATTATAAAATATAATTATAAATAATTATTTCATCTATGAGTCAGTTCTAAAAATTCAATACAAAATTTTAGAACACCTTCAAAATTTGTTATACGTACTCATTTTTCCCACAGATACTGCAGTAGTAATAACCTCTAGAAAGGGCAAGGAAATGCTCCTTTTCCGAAGCTATACGTACAGGAAACAGTACGATAAAGGCTATAAGTCGAGATGGGTTTGTTCTACATTGAAGAACTGTAAAGCATACGTTTTCACAGATTCTAACAATCTCATAACGTCAGTGTGTGAAGAACACCAACACAACCCGCCAAAATACTACCGAAATCACAATAATTTGCTAGGAGCTCTTAGAATATAATGTCGTTTACCCTAATCTCTCCACTTTCCGGCCGTTTTGAGATATTTTGTTAAGTAACGGAACCTAACGCCGTTTTTTATGCCGAACTAACGAAGTGGATATATATAATTTTTGTTTAGTCTATTTACCCAAAAAAATCGTGTTTCATAATAGTCAAACGCTTATTAATTGCTTGTTGATAGCGTTCAGTATTTCATTAAAATATTAATAATTTACAGTAGAATATTAAGCATACTTATTTATTAAATCAGCTTCACGCTGTATCCCGCACACAGCAGGGTAGGCAGAGGGAACCCAGTGTTAAGACACTCCGTTCCCACTTTCTGCCGAATTCTGGAGGCATCACGTGTTGAGTGGCAGAACTCAACGCCGCGCTTTGCCTCGACACCAGAGCGAAGAAAATGGAAATATAAACGTAAATATATATTAATAACGTATATTTCCTTGAGTGGGGATCGAACCCACAATCGTCGCGTTACAGTCACACCCTTGTGCCGCTGCGCTACGACGGCCTCTAATTATTTTAATTTTTTATTATATTAATTTAATTTATTTTAATTTACTTATTTATTTGTTAGTTCATTTCATCAGATTTAGGTGAAATGCTAAGGAACGCTTTGTTGAGCTAACTTTAGGTAGAACTATTTTAAGAAAGAAAAATATATAGAACTATTTTATTTCCTAAACTTAAAAAATACTTGGTAAATAGGAAGGAGGCTTTATATAAATAAAATTATGAACTTTCCCTTGTGTCTTATTATTTTTCCATCTCATTAATTATTGGTAAAGAAGTTTATGTGCTTTCGCGCCTCCCTATCCAAACAAGCTTGGGAAAATTTCATTGGGTTTTAAATAGCAAGGCCTTTATTTTTTTATTTAACATAAAAGAAATCTCTTAGGATCCCATATATCTACTGTGCAGTTGCATATTTGGTCATTTGTATATTTGTATAAAATGGTGGTAAGACGCAGGTACGCTATTAATAATGTGCTTGTATAAATAAATGTACTTGTGATAAAAATATGTTTATTTCATTACATAAAATTTGCCTTGACTTCACACGAGATAAAAAAGATTATTTTTTATTAAAAAATTAACTACGATAATGATTAAGCTATACATACATATGTACATCATCATGAATCTTACTTCTAGAAGTCATTTTTCAATGTTCCAAACTAGGAAAGGTAAAAGTAATTTTAATAAATAAAATGAATAAAAAATATAAATTTAAAAAATCGGCATCTGTTTTGTCGCCGGACTTACCTACTTTAAAGTAACTTTTTAAAAATACTGAATTAACACAATGTAGATACCTACCTAGTATTTATATTTTACATAAACATAATATATATTTTGTAAAGTTATTAACATTTATTTTCTTAATAAGATCTTTGATTTTCGCGATTATTGCATTTGCACATTTTAAATGAATTCTTTAACCAGGTTTGTATGACTACTAGAGAGTTTCAAAAAGGCCTAGCCTAGCCTAAGCCTAGTATTTATTTTCAGTGACTACAGTGTTACAGATTTCTTTCAAAATAAAATATTTTAAATTATTCTTCATAAACATTTTCATATAATATATTTCTCTATATTTTATTGCTTTCAATTGACACGTCTTAAATTTAACTTAATTTTCTCTTTCTCTCTTTCTTTAACAGTCATCCAGATGACATCCAAGCGGGGAAGACCGTTATTAATGTACAAGAATTACACATATTCCAAGTACCCTCATCCGTTAAAATATGGATGGCGTTGGTACTGTTCCAAAGTGAAGAATTGCAAGGCGTATCTCATAACTGGTCATGACAATGAGATTCTGGCTGTCACAGGATATCATATACATGCACCAAAATTAGAGTTCAACCATCCTATTGACTATGCTAAGTCTATCGTTAATAATATGTCTAAAAACTATTATATGTAAATATTGTTTTTAAGATATTAGGTACCTATATAATATAATAACCAGATAAGAAAGTACTTGGACAGTTGAAACTCTGTATGTTGATAAGTCAGGGAGCTTAGGGGAAGACAACAGGAACGGCAATAAACGGGATATTCTATTTTACATCTTAAAGAAATCCAGGCAGACAAAGTTATTTTTTATTTATTTTTTTCACTCTTAAACTTTCAAATTTTAAACGTGAACATAAAGTCACTACTTTATTCTTTAGATAAGTAGGTATTAGTTACCGCAATCAATTGTAATAAATTATGCAAAGATGTTTATTATAGATTAAAAATATATATTTCATCCTCTCATTATTATATAAATACTTGTGTTATTATTATAAAAAAATATCTGTATTACCTATAACATTATTAGATAAGATAATTGTTGCAATTATTATAAGTTAAAATTATAATTGTGAAAATTTATATTTGTTATACATTTAGGTACTTCAAGTGCTAAACCGATTTGGGTGAAATTTGTTACTAAAATAGTTTAAAGATAGTGTCGCATATGATTGTTAATAATTAATATCAGTTTATAAAGAAATTTTTTTTTTATTTCTCTCTGCTTTCTAACGCTTGAAAGCATTATTATTTCAAATGCTATTATCTACAATTTAATTTTTTTGATTAAATATCCGGTTTAGACCGGGCTAGTGACGTCACACATACACTATATACGAACACTCACACGAACGTAATGCCCAGCTTAGACCACATTCTAATTATATTTTAAGAATGACATAATGACTTGAAACGAAAATATTTTCTTCCAAATGAACCCAAGCATATAAAAGCTAAGGCTAATTTGAATATGATAGCAAGTTAAATTATCTCTAGGTTCCGTTGAACTCAGTCCAAAGAACCTGTTTGAATTTACTGTATCTTATTATAACTATATGGATACAAAAGTTTGTGGTTTCTTAGTAGTAGGTAATTTTTGCTTTTATAAAATTGGTGCTTTTTGATTTGACAGATTTTTTTTTTTTTAACTTTTTCTATTAGTTGCTATTTTGTATATTGAAATTTTATAATATATAATATATATAGATAATTTTCATTTCTTCACTCTGGCTACCTTATACTAACTAGTATTGCGTTTTTATTATACTATGACAAAAAGCAATGTTCCTCAACTGAAAACAGGGTGGTAAGTAGGAAACAGAGAGTCTGGACACTAGGCTCCCCTCTACCTGCCTGCAATATGCGTGCTACAGCATGATGAAAAATTATAATTATATAGGTATACATAAGCTAATAAACATTTAAATTATAAAACTACAAATAAAGCTTAAAAAAACCTAATATAATTATTTTATTTTAGGATTTCATATGCTTCAAAAACAAAAGACAAGAAAGCGGTGTATAAATTGCTACAATAAATACAGACTCACGTTACCCAGTACTGAGGCAGCTAAAAAAACCAAAAAAATTCTCACATTTTGCATTAAATGTGAAAAATCTTTCTGTTTGCCCTGTTTTAATGAAAAACATTTTGATTGATTATTATATAGATATAGTAATTGCGATTCTATATTATTCCCATTGATAGCTTAGATAAAAAAGAACTTTTTTTCTGTGTGTTATAGGACAGAATAAACTTCACATTTCATTGTATATCAGGAAACTCCAAAGTCGAAAAGACCTCGGGCACCCCGAATGAAAGTTTGTCAATCATATTCCTAAAAGCTATTGATTAGTATTTAAAAATATATAATATATTTTATAATATATAAAAAATATTTTGTCTGTGATGTAAACTGCGAACCATTATAATTGTATCGCAACGATAAATATATTAAGTATTTAATGTAAATAATAAAGTTATTAGTATAGTTTCTTACAATTTTCTTTTCTTACCTTCATTGATAATAGAGATGGGCTGAACCACCGTACCAATAGAAAGGTTAGTCATTCCTTCATTCCTTCATTCCTTCAAGCCTTCGTCAAGCCTTCATTCGGACATCTTCAAGTATCTCTTTGCCTAGGGAACTTCAGTCTCAGAGTCTTATCTCGAAATGTTGTGTTAACTGGTTAAAAAATTGAAATAATAAAAAAATGCAACGGCATTGAAGCGTATTTTTTTTTATTTGTATGATAATAAATCTAAAAGAATATAATTCAAATATAAAGCATATCTTGCTCGCATACAATATCACACGTTTATTAAGCAACAAGCTTTAGTAAACTTGCGATATTTAGGTTTTTGCTAAACAAGCTATGATTCCGCTTTTCTTACCTCTTACTATTGCCACTAAAACGGAGCCATACATCTTCTTTGAGAATTAATTGTGCGCTTTAAGTATTATGGTACGTTTGGAATTATTCATTTTTTCAGGTCCGGTCAGGCTAAGTGATGAAGAAAAGAATAAGAGGCGGCGTGAGCAAAAAAAATTAAGCATGCGCAGACTACGCCAAAAGCTTACTGAAACTGCTAAAGAAAAACTACGAGAGGAAGATAGGGCTAGATATTATAGAAAGAAGGAAAGAGGAGAAATTAAAACCATTCACCAATATACTCCCAGAGAACAGCGTCGGATAAGAAAAATGTGGCGCGAAAAAGCAAGAAATCGTCGTAATCATTCGAAAAGCCACAACTAGTTTTTTGCACATTGATTTTGCTGAAAATTATGTGCTGAAGTACGATCTGCCTACTTTGGCGGATTTTAGCTCAATTGTCGCTTCAGTGGAGTGTTTAAACACTAGTTTTAAAGCTACATCAATGTGTTATATATAATATAGTATTTCAAAAAACTGCGTCATGACCGTGTTTGCATATGTGCTCATCATAAACCTATTCTCCATAAAATACTTAGTAAATATAATATCTACTTACTTACATATACTGAGTGATGGTCTAACCACACAATATAGGATGATTTCTTTCTTGATTTTTTTAAATTGAACAATATCAACAATATTATTTGGCACTATAGCGAAAAAGAGCATAAACATTGAAAGGAATTGAAGAGTGTAACAAAAATAGCCTTAAAATTTTATCAGACTATTCACACATTGATCTTTCTTTTGTCCTTTCAGTTATAACAAATTTAAAGGCAATATTATCAGAAAATGCAATTTGGTTTCCCGAAAGGGAAATAGAACATACGGTAAAGAAAAATGAAAAAAAATGCAGAGGGAATCCTAATAACTGGAAGAGAATAGTAAATAAGCGGCAAAGGATGATGGGTAAGGAATATGTTGGATTCAAAAAAGAGGGCAATAAATTTGTACAAAATGATCTTAAACCCGCCAGAATAATGGGTCCAATGTGTATGTCGAGCAGATGTTTTAATGGTAAAGCAACGTATTGCCCAAAACTTACAGAAGACGTGCGGTTACAAATTTTCAAAAGCTATTGGAAGATGAGTTGGCGAGAAAAAAAAATGTACGTATCTTCAATGGTGGACAAGTTCCCTACAGCAAGAAAAACTAAGAACTCAAAATCAAGACGCAGTGACACCAAAGTTTACTATTTAAAAGTAAATGATAAAAAGGAAAGAGTTTGCTTTAAAACATTTTTAGAGACATTGGGCATAAAGGAAGCGACTGTTCGATATTGGCTAGAAGAGAAGACGGCCGTTTAGCAATAAATCTGAACCAAATACTCTATAGTAGCCACTGAAATAAAATAATTTAGACCTACCTTCCAGCTAAGAACACGCATGCAACATTCTCCGCTCATGAACTAGGTTAAATATCAGATGACCAATAAAACCCAACAATTTAAACTAAATACTTAGCTAGAACTGATAAAAGCCTTGACAAAGAAGCAGCCTAATACATGCAATAACGACTCATCTTCAAGTTAAATTGAGGCCTATTCTGACGTGATACAGGTTCGAAGACATATTTCTACAATCACAACTTGCAATAATAACCAAGGAGGCCAGAAAAGGAACTAGTCCGTGTTAGGTTATTACTAGTGACCCATTTTTTCTAAAAATAATTTTTCTCATTTAACTTACCTTCTATTGTAAAATAAGTGATCATAATAAATTTATATTATTATGTTAATATTTATGTATTTTATTTCAAATCTGCTTTTGTGATATTTTCATGTTATACCTTGTGCATAAAAATAACTACAAAAATTCAACTGCTGGCAAGAATTGGCTTAACAATTTCCCAGTTATACGTAAAGTATGTCTCTGTCGATCTTAAGTTATGAAATAACTACTTGTTTAAATTAATAAATATATAAAGTCATTCTAACTCAAAAAGAAAATTAATATCTTGAAAAATCATACAACTTTAGAAATAAATAATAATAATTTATATACAAAATTGTTAGAGACCAGATGGACCACACGAATACGATGAGGTTGATGGCAATTAAGAACTCATAAGAAGTGGTATCACTTCGGCGTTGCCAATTTTTCTTCCAGTGAAAAGAGAGATTTTTAAAAATTTAAGTAAAAAAGATTTATTGTTTATCTATTTATTTGAGCTTAATAATAAAATGATATAGTGATAGATATCAATATAAAATATTTTCTTATAGAAAAATTTCACTATACTTACTTAAAAAATATTGTTTTGGTTTACCATATATAAGTTAAGTGTTCAGAATAATTATAGGTAACTTACGAATATACTTATTTGTTTTTCTATAAAATTATTAGTAACTAATTAAAACTTAAAAAAATATATCTTACAGTACGTGGAATAATCCGTAAAAAGCAGGATTACGGCAGTCCCGTTCGGGACCTTTCAATTTTGGACTAAAATCGGGACATCTGGCAATGCTGAATCACTTCAATGGATGATTTCAATTCTGTTTGTGCTGACTGTGTATATTTTATACTTAGGTGTCGCGATGAATTATAATCGAGTTTTTCTTAATTTAAGTGTACTTTGTTCCATCAAAGTAAGTTTTGTAAGATATTATTTTTATCACGGTGCGTACTGAAGTCAAAATATCTTCTTTTTTTTGTTTTTTTAATAAGATCTCTTGTATTTTCATTTTTAAATGAAACTGGTAGCGGGTTCGAGTTACATTACAGAAAAGGATTAAGAATAGAATAGAAAGGAGAAGAAATAAGAATTATTTTTTATTTTCATTTCTTCGCTCTGGTGTCGAGACACAAAGCTTTTGAGTTTCGCCACTCAACACCAATGCATTTGTTATGTTCCCTCTGCCTACCTCGATGTGTGCTGAATACAAAGTATGCTAAAAATTATGCCTAAAATCTACCATGATAATTATTATGGACAAGAGTCAAGTCCAATAAGGTACTTGCAAAAAAATTATAAAACAATGGAAGTGATTTACACTGCTTTTGTTTAAGATATAGCTTAAAACTAAAAAAAATAAGTTTTTAAGTGTGACTTCTAAGTAATTATAGAAAATTGCAAAACAAATAATTACTATTGAAAAATCTAAGAAATAAAACAAAATTTGTATGCAAAAATTATATATCTACAAAAATAGTCTTGTACAGAATCATGATAATTGAGCAGTCTTGATTATATTATTAATAAAAAAATTATATCTTATACATAAAAAAATACATTAAGTAATATTTCAGTTTCTTATTATTATGCACTCAGTTTAAAAATAACAATTCTAAAAAGACATAAAAGACATACATATAGCATACAAAATTTACATTACACTATCTAAAATACATAATTTTATTATAAACAACACAAATTTTCTCAGACACATAGTTTTCTTGTAAATAAAAATTTCAAATTAAATTTATGTGATAGTATAAAAAATATTAAGATAAAAATTGTAATTTTTAATAAAAAAATATATAGTATTATTTCATTATTGTATGTAACTAAAAACAATTGTAATACCAACATTAACTCTTCCAGTTTTACATGTATAGGGAAAAAAATAATTATCTTTTTTTAAATATATTATATATAATTTATAATAATTTTATAAAAATAATTAAAATAATGTCAATAAAAACACTTTCCATTGTATATGTTCCAGGCTTAAAACAATGTTACACAATAAAAATGATTATACTTATTCAAAAATAAAAATATAAGTTATTAATATTCATACTGTATTATAAAATAGTTTCAAAGGTAAAACATTTTTTTAGGTTCATAGATTTACCAGGCTGAGAGAACCTAGTGTTGCATGTCGAAAATGTAATAAAAAATCCCTTCAGGGGATTGAACCCACAACCATTCTTACTTCCATAACACTCTGATTAATATTTCAATACTAAGTTAGGATATTTTATATTTAAAAATTCAGTCTTATTATGTACAGTCCGTCAGTTATATAATGAAAATACAGTAGGCATATTAAAATCAGTCTTTTTTAAATAGAGTGTAAATATTCAGTCATTTTCCAGTGAAAAATTTCACCAGGAAATTTTCTTATGCTGCTATAATTTTATTATGAAAAAAAAGATGATAATTTAAGTTATATTGTAAAAATATCTTAAACATACACTTAATTTTAAATGAATATCCAATATCCCAAAATCAGTCTGTTACTAAATTAGTTTCTTAGGGACTAAAAAAAATATACATAAAATGTTTATAAAATACTGAGGTACAATGAGGTAGAAAATTGGATTCAGTCTTAACTGGAGGTGTGTTGACATAAAAAAAATAATTACCAAGCTAAACTAAGATTTTCGTATTTAGAATATGGTTGCATTGGTACCCTGTATATCAGACAGAAATAATAAAATTATACAATTTTAAAAGATCCATCATTTCTACGGTAAAATCCTGGTGGTGGATGATTATGTTTATTCCTTACCCGATTAACAACAGTCTTCAATTGATGAAAAACAGTAGTGACGTCTACATGGCAGCCCGTTTTAATCCTTGAAGTACAGTACCATTGCTTTTTCCCATAAGCTAGTTTGTTCTTGAGACGAAATGCATATCCATTATGCACCAAAAGCATACTGCCTTTTCTTGTCGGTATAAAATTTGCTTCTGAAATAATATAACTATCAATAAATGTGTCCCAATATATTATTAAAATATTATGAAAAATATAATATTTATTTTGGCTATAGGACATAAATAAAAGATATTTGTTTTAACAAATTTCTTTATTTCACAACTTCATTGAACATAAAATTAACACCTTTTCAATATTTCTTTTCTTATACAAACATTTTAAAAATATTATTGACAGCACATAAATAATTAATAGAGCGTTTTAACCTAAGCATCATTTGTAATATTTAATAACAAAAAATATCATAGCATAATTTAATAGTTTCACGTTTACGTTTCACATACTTCAAAAATTATATTAATAATATTTATATTTAATTCACTTTAATAATGTTATTTTATACAAAGTTGATTTATTAAAAAAAATTACAACGCCACAATAAAAACACACGCACGCGAGTTTCGTGACGCAACTAACTTTAGTGTTGCCATTACTGTTAATTACTAAATAAAAATAATACTTTATGAAACAGTAAAAAACTAATTGCCATTATTGTTATTACATTCAACTTATAGATTTACTTTCGTAGAATTATTCTTTATTATCTTTTAGCGTAATTAAATAATAAAAAATGGATAACAGTGTATATTCTATTTTTTGTTCGTACAAATGAAACGCAACAGTGTTGTATTGTAATTTGTAATTGACAAATATGTCAAACATGTGCCCCAATGGTTTTAAGTTGTAAATTTTAATATTATTTAGAATCGTAATTTTGTGTTAAATTTTATTTTTTAAATGATTAATTGAATTTTATGCTTTCAATATTGTTTTTGTTACAACAGAAATACGATAAATAGAATATCTAATATTTATGAAGTGAATTCTATATCGTCGAAAGTGTTTTCTATCGTAAATCTACAAATTTTGAAAAATATGTCGTCTCTCAGTGTTGTGAAAGTATTTTTTTTTGTGAAAGTGCAATGTTTCATTTTTTAAATTGTCTATTTTTATTCATAACATTTATAAATAAATTTACTTGTTACACCTGTTTTGAAACTGTTATACAATCATATAAAATATGTCTTAAATATAATTATTTAATATTTATGCCTTTATGTATCATTATTCATTTGATATTAATAAATATATTTGAATATTATTGGTTTAATTATCCTTCCATTTATTAATAATGATTTAGTTTAATTACATTACTTTACAATTAATTTTTAACTAAAATATACAATTTCTTTTACAGGAATCTTTATAAATACAAGAGGAAATTCAAAATTGTTTATTTATCAAAATCATACATTCAGATTTATGTATAAAAAGGCATATGGGAGTCAACTGTGGTATTGCTGGTACTTCTTCAGTAGATGTTGTCCTGCAAAATTAAGGATAAATAATG
The DNA here is from genome assembly GCA_000313835.2 of Heliconius melpomene melpomene. Lineage (NCBI taxonomy): Eukaryota > Metazoa > Arthropoda > Insecta > Lepidoptera > Nymphalidae > Heliconius > Heliconius melpomene. Next base: position 19,413 of record HE667822.1, on the reverse strand, counting down.
CGGGTAAAGTGACGGAGACCATAGGTGGTCATAATCATGATCCTCCTACATGCTGGATGACACCAGATGGAAAGTCATACAATCTACCGCCATTACCAGAAAAAAGTACTCAAAAGGATTAATAATTTTACTAATATTTTAAGAGTTACAAATGGAATATATATTCCTGGTTTACTAGAGATATAATAAAAAAAAGTATTTTAAAAAGTAGTTTTACTTTCTAATAAATAGAATATGGACATATTATTTACAGAGATTGTTATAGTATAACATTTTATTTTTATATTGTATTTAAATTAAGAATTATATGTATATCATAATGTGAGCTTTGTTATTGTCATTGCCATCTTATTTAAGTTAAATGTAAAGTAGAGTGGCCTTATTGATCATTTAAATCATGATATTGTGAGAATCTTAAGAAAATGACGGGTAATTTGCCTATTGTGTATCATTTATGTGAAATTTAATGAATTACTAAAAAAATATTTCAGTAAACAGAAAACTTGATTGTAGTGTGACTCAAACTGATAATTAGCAAAAAATTACTAACTTACAAGCATAAATGAGTTTTAATACATTTTAATCTAAGACTTCTTTGGTAAAAGAGCATTGACAGTATCCAAAAGCCGTGTGTTCAAAGCCCACTATGTTTCAAGTTTTTATATATTTTCTCAAATATTTTTTTTTTCTCAGTGTCAAAGTGTTAAAACTCTTTAAACTAGTAAATATGAGTGAATATTTTTATCCAAGTTTCATCTATTGTTGTTAACACACTATTAGTTAAGTAGAAAATAGTTATATTTTTGTTGATACTGCCAGTCTTATATTGCTATGCTGTTTAATATATAATACAATCCAAAGTATTTTGTTGACCCAAAGTTTTAACTAATGTATACAAAATGTGTAGTGTTAGTTTTAGTTTTGTTTTAATTCAATTTATGACTACTAATTATGAAATGAATAGATTAGACCTCCTCTAGAATTGGCTTAGCCTTGAAAATAGTTTTTTAATAGACATCAGAGTATATAAAAATAAAATTTGTTCTCCGTTATGGGATATGCAACTTCAAGTGATACATTAAAATATTTTTTTACAATTATTTATCTTTCCTATATATTAATAAGTTTTCTGTGCTTAAAAATACTTTGGAGGAACAAATAAATAATATTAAATTGAAGAATGTTCAAAATAAAAAAGTCATGAACAATAAATATGTCTGTTTCATTGTGCTTTTCAAAAAACTATTCTCTAAGTTTTACACAAAGTATACAATCGTTTGAATGAAAGTAACAAAATGAAGGGCCCCTACAAGCAATATAGGACCTTAGAGTAAGGTCATAAAATCATTTTTAAAGGAATAGAATTGACAATTTAGTTTATTAATTCTAAATACAGTCGGCGAAGTCCAGACAAATCGGTTGATTAATACTAGAGTGATCACAATTGATATTTTATTTTTGTTTATTAAGTTCAAGTTCGATAAAACAAGCTTGGCTTTTTGGTTTGCTTGCTTTTCTTGCTGACTGATTTTGTTGAACGATAAACTTGGTTTAATTTATTTGTTGTATATATAGTCTCCTTATATATAAATACATATAAAATAAAAAGAAGCCCCGCAAGTATTTATTAAAATGTTGGTAATCATAGCTTAAATTACAGAAATATACACAAATTCTGACACTGCAACTAAAAAATCCTAAATTACATACATAAATGTGTGAATCCGCGACAGGTCGTGGGTTCGATTCGAACTCGAGGTAATAAAATATTTAATATTATTATTTATTTGCTCTGGTGTTAAGGCAGAAGCGCTGAGCTCCCGCTACCTACCCTGCTACATGTGGAATACAGCAGGAAACTATTTTTTTCAATATAAAATAATGTTAAAATGGAATTTGTGATGAAATTATCTAATAAGCATTATATTAATTACAAGATAAGTTCATCACAAATTCCATTGCAACGTAATACACTAATGACCTAATCAGAACTGATAATCCTGCTAAATACGCTTCACGAAATTACAACAATATTCAGCAACAGAAACATTAATAAATATCTATGAAAAGTATTGAAGTAAAGTAAAAATATGGGAGAAATATTGTTGTGGTCGTGGCACGTTTGTTTGTAAACTTGTAAATTATTTTTATTTCCTTGCTCTGTAAGCGAGACAAAGCACGGCACTTAGCACGCACAGGACACTGTCTCTAAAACTGGACGGAAAATGAAGAACGGAGTTTAATTGTATCTTTCTAACAGAATCGCTTTCCAAGTGATAGGCTCCTTCAGTACTGACAATACTGACATTTTATATGAATTCATTAGAAAGTGCTTTTAACAGCTTATCTCAAAGAAAAATAGTCCACGGAAAGATTTTAGGTTGTCTTCCGCTATTTTATACATTAAAAACCTCATTACTTATATGAGAATATTCAAATGTTTTAAGAAAAAGTATTAAGTAAACGTGTTTAAAGATTTGCTAGCGTCGTGCGACTTCACACGTCCACATGATAGCGATCACGCGACATGTCTTAGCGCTAAGATTCATAGAAATTAAACTAAATTTAGTTTCTATGAATCTTAGAATCGATTTTTTTAGAATCTTTATTTTGTTTTTAATACTATATTAGGTTTTTTTAAAATTTAATATAGTAATTCCCACAACTACGATGTAAATAGAGATTAAGATAATTGGAAGTAAGTAGGTACTTAATGAATCACTGTGATTTAAAAAAAATGGCTTTGTCATGTCTGTTAGGTGATGGAACTGAAAGTTATAAAGCTAATACAGTTATAAATATTATAGAGCCAAAGAGTTGGTTTGGTTGGGCGCGCTAATCTCAGAAACTACTATAGACTAAAGGCCAAATCTATTTAAAGTTATTTTTGATTATGCTGGCGATGTTCAAGTAAAAGCTAGTAAATATTATGTAAATACAAATAAATTCTATAATTTTAAATTATCATCATGTTGGCGCCACTATAGCGTAGAATATATTTGTTGAAGATGAATAATAAAAGTAATTTCCGATGCTATGCTAGGTATAACTGACTCATCGCTAGGTTACACCAAAAATTCAAGACCGACCGATCTTACGATCTACGATTATTGACCACAATCGACATGCGCGATCTAAATTAATCATTTTTAATAAGTATTTTTTTAATAAGTACCGATTTAAGAGATAGTAAAAATGCTTAGTTAATCACACTTGTGTAATCTTAATAATATTTTAATTTTGTCGTTGGAAAGTAGGTATATGTAATGATAAGTAAAAATGCGTTTTTTACGTGAAATAATCCAAAAATGCATCCAAAAAAATTTTTAAAATTAAAATCGCTACATTATAAGATAAGAGAGACCTCACACAAAAAATAATAAAAAGCTACGACACTATGATTCACCCAGATAGCATTTCTTGAGTATCAGTACATATTAAAATAAATCAGCTTCACGCTGCATCCCACACACAGCAGTAGGGAGAGGGAACCTGGTGTAAGACACTCCGTTTCCCACTTTCTGCCAAATTCTGGAGGCATTGCGTGTTGAGTAGCAGAACTCAACGCCCCCTCGACACCAGAGCGAAGAAATGGAAATATAAACCTAAATAAATATTTTATTTCCTCGAATGGGGATCGAACCGACAACCGTCGCGTTACAGTCACACCCATGTGCTGCTGCGCCACGACGGCCTTTAATCATTAAAATATTAATGGTAATATTAATATTTTAATGATTAAAGGTCGTCGGCAGGTCTCCAAAATAATAATTAAGGGTAATTTCTAGTCAGATCCTGAACTGCTGGTACGAAATGAAAAAAAATCTTGTTTTGTCGGATAAAGGAGGAAAGCTATAAAGTTAATCGTTTCTACTTAACGCGTTGTAACTGGATTATTTGAAATAAAGCATTACTTCGTCATTACGTCGTCGCTATGTTCGTTATAACGAATTATTTATTGTAGGGGAGAAGTGGCATGAAGGAGCCAAGTTTTGAAAGAGCCACCTGCAATATTATAGTAGTTTAGGAACGGATTCGGTAGAATATTTTATTTTTAAATGGCAACAACGGACAACCAACGGTCGCCGAATCGTCGAGTTGAAGTTTTTGGCATTCCAAAGTAAGTATTTTACCTCCTTTGAGTTGTTTTTTAGTATTTCATTGTAAACAAATACGTTTATGTATATATTTGGCCTTGTAACTGCATTAAAATTGAGTTTAAAAAGCTTTGATAACGTTGTCATGTTGAAGGTTATATTTTTTTAAAGAGCCGGGTGGACGGGCCTTGAAAGAGCTCTTCTCAATTGGCTCAAATTTAGATCCCGATTAAAATTTTGTAAATTAATTATAATAATAATAAATATACATTCTTAACATACATTATTAAATCATTTGCTTCAGATATTTCACTACGGAGAAGTCTGATCCCAAAAAAACGAAAAAGGCCCGAAAAATCACTAATTGAAGAAGCAGTTAATGAAGTTTTAGAGAAAGGTCAGTCCATAAACAAAACTGCACTCGCCTTAAATATATCGAGGGCATATTTAGCTAAAATAGTTAAAAAAGTAAAGGCTTCAGGTGAATCATCTTATCAACATTGTCCTAATATAGGAAATAAACGTATTTTCACAAAAGATCAGGAGAATATGCTTGTGGAATATTTAAAGACTTCTTCGAAAATGTGTTATGGCCTATCAAGATACCAAGCTAAGAAGCGGGTATTTGATTATGCCATGGCCAATGATATCTGCCCAGATAAGTGGAAAGAAATTGAAAATGTGACTGATGATTGGTTCAAGGGATTCATGAAGAGGCATAAAAATTTAACTCTGAGAAAATTTGAAAATCGTTCTAAAAATATAGATAGATAAGATTTAGAAGCTTATATTGAATGCAAGCAATATTTTTTTTTTAAAAGATCTCATAATTTAAGTATGTTGATTTTGATAGAAAATATTATTATTTTTTATTCTGTTTAATTTTCGAATTTTTTTAATAATAAAAGAACTATCCGCTTCTATTATGTTAAGAGAAATAGAATATAAATAAAATAATATAGTGTGATTGGTTTGAATAATATAAGATTAAAAAATTTGTTAGAATTATCTACTTAAAATGACTGATAGAATTTTTAAAAAAACATTACTTTTTAATAAGAATTATTAAATCGTTTTTATTTAATATTGTTTAGCATAATTTTCAATGCTATACCTCATAATATAAGACTGGCTCTTTCATAACTTTTAGTGGCTCTTTCAATACCGAAATGTTATGAGAGAGCCAAATGACACGTTTTTTTAAAATTAATATTTTATTATTATATTTAAGGGTTATTTCGTACGAAATTACCTAGTTTAATAAATAAATAATAATTTGAGGAAAAAAATCTTAATTTCTTTAATTAAAAATATATATTTTTTGCTTCATTTAGTAAACTGGCTCTTTCATGCCACTTCTATACATACACCTATCTTTATTTGCAATATCATGACGTTATTCATTTCGCTAGGTATATAAGATAAGATACAACCTCGTCTAAGTTATGCATATATATTTTGTTACTGATAACAAATTATGGTTTTATAGCCTCTACGTAATCAATTGTTACTTCATATTATGTACTAATTCTACACGTAAGTACTTTTATAATGATATAGTTGACGTGACGTCATGAAATCTTTTACAGGTAAAGTTAATAAATAAAACTTAAATTGGTTTAACATTGGATATTTTTGATATTGTTATTAATTTTAACACGAAAATAGTGTTCCTGTTAATTTGGTTTCGGCGGTAAATTCTAATTTAAACTAAACTTTTTTACCCAGTATTTACTTAACTCTTCATCTTGTGTCCTTAAATTATCAATGATACAATTAAAATGATGTAATTGAATTATGAAAATATATCATATAATATTTATTGTGTTTATGTTGTATAGCTATTGAGCCTATTAACATACACAATGTATTGTTACATAACACATTGTAAATAATATATTAAAGTCCATTGAAATATATATTATATTTAATTAATGATTACTTCATTTGCTACATGTTACACATAGTACATATTTATAATTAGTATCGAAATACTAGGAGGATAATGTATAAAACAACCGCCTAGTGACATCTATTGTTAGGTTTCGTACTAAAAATTTATCAATGTATAAGTAGGTATTTTTTTTTTATTAATTTAAATAGATTAAGTTTAAGTCACTCATAATTTAATACGTTAGCAGTAAAATACTTTGTAACAGAAATAAAAATGACATTTAAACATAAATATTATTTTAGGAATAGTGAAATAGATAAATGATGCAGATATATTCATTATACTTTTATGGATTATAAGAATTCCTAAAAATATTTAAATGTGACAGTATTTTTTACAAAATTGACAGTTTACTAATGTTCAATTATATTATAAATAAAAAAAATATATTTATTTTTAAAAAATATTAGTATTTAATTACAATGTGTATATACGTACAACGGAACGTTATACATGAATAATACTGTAACATATATTTATAGATGCATCGTAATAATTTTCAACAGAATAGTCAACTTTATGAATAAGATTTATTTAAAAATTATATATTTTTCTTCATATCTACATTTTTAATTACTTCATAATTTCATATTTACCTATCGAGCCAGCAAAACATAATAACTGTCATACAGTATTGACATTGACAGGAGTCGTGCGATATTAATTATTTCGTTTTTTCCCTCTTTCTTATAATTTCAGGACTTTTAAAGTGTTTAAATCATTATTTCTTCTAAAATAAACCTAAAGCACTAATTAGAAAGTGTAATACAAATTGTGTATACGTGAAAATGTTTATGGTTTAGGTTATTTCAAATAAAAACATTGCGTAAATAAATGTGTTTTGAATCGTGAAACGAAAGTATAACTGTGTATTACTGAGTAAAGTTAATTAATTATATGATAAAATTTCAGGTGATGATTTAGTTCAATGTGTACCAACGAAAAAAGGTCACCATATTTTATACAAGGGTTACACATATGTGTTTAAGAGTAGGCTACAGTGTGGTGCTGAACAATGGTGCTGTTCCTACCGTCAGAAGACTGGGTGTATATCAGTAATAAACATGCAAACGTATGGCGTTGAAGTTGTGAGAGATTTCCATAACCATAAAAAACCTATGTTTTCTGATTAAATCTTAAGTTTTGTATTGTTTTGCTCTCATATAAACAGTAGTAATATGAAATTTTCCAAAGATTTAGTAATTATTTAGTAAAGTTGTTAAGAATTAAGTTTTTAAATCTTTTTATGTTATATTAATATTATTTTGAATAGTATAATAAGTAACCAATTTGTGATTTTATTTAAAAACTATGTGTATCTTTTTATATTGCAAAACTGTAGTTCAAAATGTTAATGTTAATTTATTTATTAATCATATAAATACAAAGTTGGATATGCAATGGATGAGTTTTTTAATTACCTTTTTGGTTTATTTAAATATATGTACATCTTATCAAATTAGAACAACATTTTGTCGGTGGTGACAAAACTCCTTACTTAAAATAGAAATTGTTTTTTGTATGAATGAAATATGTAAAGAAAGGTCAAGGACCTTCCACATTAAACTTACAATAAGAAATATTTTATATAGCATGCTGTATCATATATTATATACAATACTAGAAACATTTTCTTATATGAACAATTGATTTGAATTAAATGTTTATAAACAAAAAGTTTTTTATTTTAACCACACCAAAAATTTACCAGTAGTATAATAATAATACATTGTTGAGCAAATTCAATATTCAAAAATATTTTCAGATGATGCAGTGCCCGAGTGGTTAATGATATATTATGTAAAAATGGATGATAAACAATATAAATGTAACATTTGCGAAGATATGGTCACATCAGATGAAAAGTCAAAGGAATTATTAAATCATATAATAAAGGTACACAAGGAAGTGTACGATTTACACAAAGATAATCCTGAATCAAATGTTGGTTTTCAAATTGAATATCTACAATTTAGTATGTTGAAAGATGATAAATCTCAACCAGTTATATTAGAGGAGGTCTGTGAAACAACTACAGATGATATAGTGAAGGCAGACGAAAAAGACAACAAGGAGAGTGTGGATATGCAATATGTACTGGTGCCTCGAAAAAAGAAATTAAGGACAAGTAAGTTTTTTTTTCCGTGTAGTATCTTTATACTGGCTATATACTTTACAAACTGTTACTACCCGATTAGAACCGTCTCTGAAAGTAAATGTGATGGTTGCGGGTTCAATTCTCTCTCAGGGGATGACAACACACAGTGTCTCAAATTAGTGCAGTAAGAGGTGAATAGTTATAGGTTCTCTCTGCTTATACTGCAATATGTGGGGTAAACTTGAACATGAAGAAGCAAATGAATTGTGAAAACTAATAATTTAATAAAAATATATAAAAATAATATTAAATAATTAATTCCAGAATTTAGTCGTAAACGCAGTTGGGTTTGGAAATATTTCGAAAGTTTGACCAGCATTATATATAGATGCAATCTTTGTAATGTAGTGCTTTCCATAAAAGGTTTCAATTCAAATAATATGAATAGACATATTCGGTCGCGACACCCGAGCGTGTATAAATCAGAAGTTATGAAAAAAGATATGAGTGATTCAGAAAAAAAAAAATGGGATTGGAAAATGGAGGAAGAAAGTGATAAAGATATGGATGAAACTAGTAGTAAGTATCTGTCATGGTTTAATAATAATAATAAATATATCTTATTGCACATAAACAAAAAAAGTATTAATTTTCACATTTTCGAAAAATACAATAACCTGGTCTTTTTGCTTAAAGCAGTCTCTTCCAGGACAACAATTTTCCATATGTAAACAAATTTATATTTTTTAATAGTAGTACATTTTTTATGATTCTTTAATACTAACCAAAGGAAGCTTTTAGTGTTTATTTTAAATATTTTTGCTACAACCACTGAAAGTTAATATTATCTATCACCCAAGAGCATTAGCCAATTCACCCCTTGTGCTAGAAAAATGTCAAAATGTCTGTATTCTATAAATTCTGTTTGACTATAGTGGACTGACAAGGTAGTCAATTCTCATAATTATAATAGGTACCAATTGTTTACTTTTTCATGATTGAAGTATTTTTTTTAACATGTTGTCATTAAGTTAGATTTATGAAATTTTTAGTGATTGTTGCACACAGGTACCAGTAGTTTTTAAAATTACTTCTGAGAAAAAATCACCAGTATTTTTTTTCGCCATTAAAGTTTTTGTTAAAATTTCAGGGTCTCTTATAAAACAATTTTTATTTTGATGATAGTTCCAAGATATACAAACCGATATTTATCGTCGTGTTGTATTAACCAATTTTTTTCAAGAATCTAATTTTTTCCAAAAAACTCTTCCCTTTCCGATTATCCGGACGACTAACGACAACAATTAGTCCGGTTAATCGAGTTTCTACTGTAAATGTAAGAGTAGTAGCGCTAGGCACAAATGTGTGACCCTAAATGCAAGTAAATATTTTCATTTCCACGCTCTGATAACGAAGTAAAGCGCGTCGTTGAGTTCCGATCTCACGTATTGTTTTTAGAATTCGGCGGAATGTGGGGAACGGAAATGTATTAATGGGTATGGACTTCGGAATGTCTTAAGACTAGGTTCCCAGGTTTTCTTGCTATGTGCAGGATACAACTTGAAACTGAATAAAGATAATAAAATATATTATGAAATATAACATATAAGTAAATACAAAATATATTATATAATTTTGTTCACAGATAAAATAAAACAGCGTCGTAGTTGGGTTTGGTCTTATTTCAACAGATTATCCAGCACTTTGGCTCAATGCAAAGTGTGTAGCAGAAACATATGTCATGGCGGCAATTCAACTGGCAACATGAATAGACATCTTAAGATGATACATAATAAAATAGGTGGTAAGTACAATTTATATTTAATGAGATGAATGATGAATCATTACAGGTAACCAAAGCTATTTAAAGTATTGGCTTGATTTAGAGAATAACTTTAAAAGTTAAATAAAAGGTATGCGTGAAATTATGAAAAGATTGTTTACAAATAAATAGGATAAGTAAGTATACTAATATAACAAAATCGAAGAGTTTCGCGCTAATCTCAGTTACTACTTGTGCAAAATAAAAAAATATTTTTGTTTTGTATTGTATGTATGTATTTTTGTCCATTTAGCGAGGAATGTAACTTAAGTTAATAATTTTAATGTAAGCCACTACTTACGGTCAGAGTTACTTAGATATATATTTAGCATACATGACTCGTAGTTATTTTCATTGGATCAAGCGGGCGAAGCCGTAGACTCGTTAACGCGATAATCAAATCAAAATTTCGCGCATTTATGGACATAAATTTTCAGATGACCACAACTGGGTGTGGAAAGTTTTCGAGACGGCCGAAGACGATTTCTTCTCGTGTAAAATATGTCAATACAAATGCATGAAATTCGACGACGTCGATAAAAGTGTTACATGTATTTTAGAACATCTTAAAAATGAACATGGAGTCGTGTCGGGAGATCAAATTATTACTGGGACGGAATTAGATATCGATAGTGTAGATTAAAATGTACTACAATATTAAATATATTTAATTATTTATTATTTTATATTTTTTTAATTGTAAGATATTAATTATTTTACATTTGTATGTTATGGTGTGGTTAAGTAAATTTAAATTCTTATGCAAGATTTTTGTATGTAGCTGGTATTTTTTTAATGTTAAATATGAAATAAAGGATATTAAGTTTAGTGGTTTTTTTAATTCATATTTTTATAAAAAAACGTAAGCTTCATTAGAAAGTGTTTGGCAATTGTCCTTAATTTATGGTGTCTATTAAGAAATGAAAAAAATAAGCAAAAATAGCAACACTATTAATTGAAGACTTAACAATTAAATCCATGCCAATATGAATACTAAATTAATAATAGTGAAGTGAAGTAATAGATGTGGGTTCGATTCCCATTCGAAGAAATGTAAAATTTAATCAACTTTCTTCGATGTGGTGTCGCATAGCGCGACGTTGACTTCCGCCACTCAACACAATATTTTATGATCTCTACAATTTTTGTTTCAAGCGAAGGGGTTTAGTTATAGTTTTAAAAAATATTTAGATTATAGAAGATTTTTATATAAAATAAGCTATTTTTAAGTTTAACATTATGAAAAATGTACATATCATTATATAAATTCGATAGGTATATTTTCTAGAGCTTAATAATATGAATGAATAGTATAAATTTTTAAATTTAAAAATATTATTTATATAACAAATTTTAAATAATAATCGTAGGTACCTATGCATAAAACATTGTGAAAATAACTTATGATGAATACGAATTAAAATTTTTGTAACTACCATTGAAATAAAAAAATAAACAAAACACAGATTTGGTTTATATTTATAGGTTTTTATATAATACACAATCATTATTAGTGTTTGTAATGTGGTATCTTTCTATTACATAAAAATATTTTGCCTCATCGCGATAGACAGTTATCAAGCAAAATAAAGATATAACGATGTTCGGGGGTTACTTTATGGAACGGGCGTGAATTTACTTTAAAAATGTGACAATTTCTAAAATATCTATTTTATTAATACACTGCAAACGACAGATTTGATGTATATATTTAATTGATTAAGAAATAATATTGTATTGTTTAAAATGATTTTGAAATTATCCCTTCGTTTTTTGTAATTTCTCTCCAGTTATTCCGTTACAATGAAAATTCGATTCCCACTCGGGGAAATGAAATATTTAATACTTTTTTTTCGTTCTAGTGTAGAGGCAAAGCGACGCAGTGATGGGTTCTACAACTCAACACGCATTGCGTCCTATGTGCTGCGCCTGCTGTGTGGTGGATACAGTGTGAAGTTGATTTATTAATTTCTATTAGTATTTAGAAAACAGATTCAGCAGACTCAACATTATGACAACCAAAACAATATTTAATATGCCTTAAATCACATATTCACAGATAGACAATCAGAATAAAGATTGACTTTAACTCTATTACATATTATTTTCCTTTAAAATACAAAGCAGCCTCGCACATTTCGTCTATTCTCACAGTCAATCGGAATGGGAAAAAATATGGAAACCTCTGCTTGCAGCAGTTACCTACTTTGCCTGTGTTGAGAATATAATAAACTTTTATTGGATATATAATTCACTTGAATAACCTTCCTCCTACGCTGCAAGAGATACAGCGCGAAGCCAGCATAAAAATGCTCTAAAGACTAACAGGTTAATGAAATAATATTATTTTTAGATCATTGAAAGATGAGAGTTGCTGAGCGAAGCCCCAGTATTTTCAGAAAAATATTTTTAATGTAATACAAATTCTTGATGTTTTTTGAAATTTTGATGATAAATAAATGTACCGATAAAACAGCAATTGTGTTATTAATTGTGCAAAAAACATCCTTTAGCCAATAAATATACATTTATTTTAGTCTATAATTACTTATACGTCATCATATAATAGTGTCATAAATAAATATTTAAGTTTATTTATGACACTATTACAATTTATGGGCGCATAGTTATGATATTTTTGTTAAAACAGTTTGTCAGGTTAATTTAATAATATTGAAAAAAACATAAGTAAGAATAAAAATATATAACAATAATTATTTATCTTCCAAAATTAGGTCGTAAACGCAGTTGGATTTGGGAATATTTTGAAAGTGTGACCAGCACCACATATAGATGCAATCTTTGCACCGCAATGGTTTCTATAAGAAACTTGAAATCAATCAATATGAACAGACATTTTCGATTGAGACACCCGAGCGTTTATAAAGCAGAAGTAACGAAAAATGAAGATGAAGATAAAGATGAGACAAGAAGTAAGTAAATGTATGATTGTTTAATGATAATAATAATAATTACCTATTAGTTGACATCTCTGGTGTTACACGAGGTCGGGAGCGGCGGTCATAATTCCGTTGGCTTCTAATAATCTTACTTAAATCTTCAATGGTAGTTGTTGCTCTCGGCCTGGCTGGAAGCCGTAGTCTTGATAACTTAAGTCGTGAAATGCCGCGATTGTTTTTTCTGTATTTATTAGCGCCGATTATTAAGAGACGGGGCATAATGCCTACAGTTTTTTCAGAAAATTTCTTCATTTTAACTATATTTTTACAAAAAAAAAATAACTCTGTAGTTAAACACACAAAGTTTTGAGACTTTAAATATATATAACGCAGAAGTATTGGGAGTTTTATATTTTATATGGGTTTTTGGATAAGAACTTAACCAGAATAAAAATATCACTTCAGACTCATTTTGAAGAAATTTTGACCACAACACTACTTAGGTTTTATTACCAGGCGTCAGCAAATAATAGTCTGTACGACTTTTCGGTGTAGATAAGGGTTTTGCGGCGATATACAAACAAACCCAATAAAAGTAGTATTAAAGATGTAAACATCAAATTTGAACAGATGTTAATTTCATAATGTGGACATCCACTAAGAAGGGATTTTCAAAAATTGTAACCCTAAAGAGGTGAAATAGGGGTTGAAAGTTTGTATGATTTTTTGTTTAAATGGCGACCGATTTTTATAAAATTTGAAATTCAGACTCTTAGGTGAAGCCGCGACGGTCCACTAGTATTATATAAATATACATACACATATTATATAGTTTTAGTCTATGGTTACTTATACAATAATAAGAATACACAGTAACTCAAATTCGGGCAGAAAGCAGTAAATAGAGTAACTTTACATTAGGTTCTCTCTGCTTGCGCTGGCTATAAGCCATTAAAAACATCAGTTGTGACACTATTACAATTTATGGGCGCATTGTTATGATATTTTTGTTATTATAGCTTGTCAAGCTAACTTTATAATTTTGAAAATAACCTAAGTGACAAAAATATATAACAATAATTATTTATCTCCCAAAATTAGGTCGCAAACGAAGTTGGATTTGGAAATATTTTCAAAGTGTGACCAGCACCAAATATAGATGCAATCTTTGCAACGAAACGCGTATTATATCATGCTCGAATACGCAAAATCTGAACAGACATGTTCGGTTGAAACACTCGAGCGTGTATAAAGCAGAAGTAAAGGAAAAAAATATGAATAAAATAGAACAAGACCTATCTGGGGAAAATCAGGAAGAAAATGATAAAGATAAAGATGAAACTAGAAGTAAGTAAATGTATGATAGTTTAATAATAATAATTACCTATTACTTGACATCTCTGGTGTTACACGAGGTCGTGGGCGGCGATGATAATTTCGTTGGCTTCTAACAATCTTACTTAAATCTTCAATCGTAGTTGTTGCTCTCGGCCTGCCTGAGAGACGGTTGTTGCAAACTGTTGTACCTCAGTAGTAAATTTCTTAAAACTATAAACAAAAGTTAGTCTTGATACCTTCTTAAGTCGTGAAATATCGCGATTGTTTTTACTGTATTTATTAATGCCGATTATTAAGAGACGGGGCATAATGCCTAGAGTTACTTCAGAAAATTCCTTTGTTTTAACTATATTTTTACAAAAAAATTACTTTAAAAAATACAAAAAGTAGTATTAAATATATATTGCGTCATGCATATAATTTAAACAAAGGTACAGGTGACCAAATATTTTTGAGCGGTAATGTAAGTAAATAATATAATATATAATTTTGTTCATAGGTAAAATAAAAAAGCGATATAGTTGGGTCTGGTTATATTATAAGCGATTATCACGCAGTTTAGCTCGATGCAAATTGTGTAGCAAAAAAATACAAAGCGTCAATTCAACTGGCAACTTGAGCAGACATCTAAAGATTATACATAAGAAAATTAGTAAGGTAGTTGGTAAGTACAATGTTTATTTCATTAATATTTAAAAATTAGAGGCAACCTAAATATTGAGTACTGGACTTGTGTAGAAAATACTTAAAGGATATTTCAATAGACCAATGTCTCGTTTAGGAAATAATTGATCAAATTTGATTTTTTGTTTAAAAGTTCTGCTTGCAGCAGTAATTGTACAAGCAACCATGTTTTATAGTATTGAGGAAAGAATAAACTTTAACTTGATATATAATTCACTTGAAAAACCCTCCCCTTAATCCGCTGTGTGCGAACCAAAAAAATTTTGTACATGTGTTATATAATAGGTTTATGAAATGATATTATTTTTATAAGCGAAGCGCCTTAGTATTTTTATAAAATTATTTTTAATTCTATATGAATAGTGTTGGACTAACCAACGAATCAGACACAAAATCCAGCTTTTACAATGACTTTATTTACACTTGTTCTACACAAATCAATTCTATATACACTCGTAGTTACAATATTTAAATACTAATTCTAAAAGCAAGTTGCCTTGACAAAATCTTAGAACGTAATGGGCCGGGTCGTGGATTTCTTTCGTCCGGCGCTTGCGCCGGGAAACAGTACAGGGCGGTTGCCCTTCTTCTGTAGTGTCACGCGGCGGCTATTACAATAGCCGCGTCATTGGGGGATGGCCTGGGAGCCAAGGGGGAAATCGGGTTAACTGGGGGGTTAACTGGGGGGGGGGAGGGAGTCATGGTGAAGGGATGAGCTGTGTGCCCCCTGGGCGGTCAGCCAAGCCAGGTGAGACTCACGGTTACCCGTGAGAGGCCCAGCTTAGGCGACCAGCGACCGAAGGGGCAGCTCAGGAGTCGGAATTGGGAAGGGTGAGGATATCCCTTGGTAGGCGCATCCTGTCCGGTGGCCTGGTATGCCATGGCGCAATGTTCACGAGGTGAGGGTGATCCGATGCATCGGCGCGGCTGTATGCGTTGCGCGCGAGCCGGCCGATGTGTACCTCCAGGCTCTCTATTCTGAGGTCGCGCTGGATGGTGGTGTTCCGAACGTAATAGGGAGCCTGGGTGACGCGCCGGAGGGCGACGTTTTGGACCACCTGTAGGACCTTGCGCTGGGGCGCACTTGCGAGCGCGTACCAGGCCGGGGCGGCGTACGTGAGGTGTGGCCTCACGTAGGACTTGTAGAGGGCAAGTCTCGTGTGCAGTAGTAGCTTGGAGCGCAGCAGCGGGCGGAGGTGGAATAGTGCCACCTTGGCAGCATCAGCGGCCTTCTTCATCTGCCTGGACATCTGCAACCTCCTGTCAATGGTTACGGCCAGGTTGGTGATCTCCTTTCTCCAGGGAACCTGCTCACCCAGCAGGCACAGTGGAGGAGGGAATCTCAGGTGGCCTCCAAACAAGATTGCCTGGGTTTTAGCCACGCTGAGGGTGAGTCTCCACTCCGACAGCCAGCGGGGGAGCAAGTCGAGTGCTCGCTGGAGTTTGGTGGCGGCGTGGACGGGCGTCAGGCTCTTCGCGAGCAGGGCGATGTCGTCGGCGTAGAGCGCCAACATCGAGCCCTGCTCTAGCGGGATGTCATCCGTGTAAAGGGCATACAGGGCAGGGGATAGTGAGCTGCCCTGTGGTACCCCGGCGGCGATCAGGTGGCTGCGGGAAACTGCACTCTCCACTCTGACGCGAAAGGTCCTGCCGTCGAGAAAGGCGGCTACGACGGCGACGACGTGGTGCGGGGTTCCAGTGCAGAGAATCTTCGTCAGAAGGCCTGGGTGCCAGACGCGGTCGAAGGCGCCGGCGACGTCCAGGAAGGCTGCACATGCACTCTCCTTCCTGTTGGCTGCTGCTGCGGCGAAGTGGATCACTCGAGCCACTTGGAGCGTGGTTGAGTGACCGCTTCTGAAGCCAAACTGTTCGGGCCGCGGTTGCAGGTGCGGCTGCAGGAGTGGGAGCAACATCCGCTCGAACTGTTTGGCGATGGCACTCAATAGTGTGATGGGGCGGTAACCCTCCGGCTTCCTGTGGTCCTTCCCGGGCTTCGGGATCATCACGACCAGACCCTCCTTCCACGCCTGGGGGAAGTAGCCCAGGCGCAGAATGGCGCTGAAGAGTCTGGCCGTTGCCGCAATCAGACGGTTGTCGAGGTGGCGTAGGGCGCTGTTGGAGATCCCGTCTGTTCCGGGAGCCTTCCTGGGCTTGAGGCCCCGGATTGCCTTCTTCACGGCCGAGGGGGAGAAGAAAAGTGGGTCTGGGGCGGTGAGGGCCTTGAGTGAGGTGAGGCGCGTCTTCACCTCCTCTTCGACTTCGGCATGGAGGACTGGGCACTCACTGGGATTCGGCTGAAATTGGGCCGCCAAATATTCCGCCAGCATGTCGGCTCTCCTCTGAGGAGTATCTCAGGGAGCCGTCTTGGTGGAGTAATGGGCGGGCTGGGGGCTTCTTCTTCATTATCTGGCGGCTGAGCTTGCTCAGTGAGAGGTAGTCCTCGCATGCCTTGGAGATCCGCTCCTCCCATCTGTGGGCTTCTCGATCGCCAAGGGCGACCCTGACTTGTTCGATAAGCCCGTTGAGTTTTGTTTTTGTGGCAGGGTCCCTGTTTTTCTGCCACAACTTACGGATTCTTCTTTTCTTCCGAATGAGGTCTTCGATCCACCTAGGTGTGGGGGGGAGTCCGCGCTGACTAGGTGGTGTAGTGGCAGTGTCGACAGCGTCCTTAATATTGCCCACTATGGCGCTTTCAAGGCGGTCGATGCTGGCTGCCTCGACGAGGGGTTCGTTGCACGGGGATTGTATGGAGTGGATCGCGCCCTCGAAGCGCTCCCAGCAGATCCGACCACCGGACGGCGGGCCTCTGGCGATGGTCGGCCTGCCCTCAAGTGAGACAAGGACAGGCTGGTGGTCGGATCCGAAGGCGTCCGGGATCACTTCTAGGTCAATTGCATCTAGTCCCCTGTGCACGACCAGGTCGATCGTCGTGGGATCGTGTCTGGAGTTGTCGGAGTAGTGAGTGGGCTCGTCGGGGCCCTCGATTTCGTACCCGCACCTTTGGGCGTCGCGGTAGAGGTATCGCCCTGCCTGGTTGGTGGAGCGGCAACCCCAGGCAGTGTGGTGCGCGTTCCAATCGCCTGCGACCAATGTCGGGATGCTGCTGGTGAAGTGCTGCTGTACCACGTCGACGGCCAGGTGAGTGTTGCCCGGTCGGTACGTAGCGTAAACCCTCAGGGGTTTGGCGTCGTGGTGGATTTCGACACCCAGTGATTGGA
>HE667817.1:208090-314269 GCA_000313835.2 Heliconius melpomene melpomene | reverse complement strand
AAAATTAATTAAACTCTAATGGAACCCGCATTTTCGTAGTTTCAATAAGGATTTTCCAATTGTTTTACACAGCAAGGATTTTTTAGTAGGTACCGTAATTTTAAATCTGTGCTACTAATCTTTTCAAGTACTTATTAAAATATATTTAAATGATTATTTTTAGATAGTAAAATGACTATTTTTAAACGGAAGAAATTATAAACAAAACCCTACCTACTAATAACTACTACAAAAAATATGAAATCAAATATATCGCGCTGAAATAATACATTCAACTCCAATTATCCAATACGTGCAAACGCATCTAAATCTTCGTTGCTATAGAGGCAGGCGGGTTTTTTTTTTCGAGCTTGTGGTTAATGCTTAAGAGGGTATTCTGTCCCTGATGAAAAGCAAGCACTACGTGGCTGCCTGTGAGGAAAATTAAATAGAATGCATCGGCCGGGAATCGAATCCGGGCCGCCCGCGTGGCAGGCGAGCATTCTACCACTGAACCACCGATGACTGCTCATGACGCGCTTGTATAAGCAAAACGTCGCGTTTCGCAGCAAGGATGTTTTGATATTGTAACAACTTCTAAAGTACTTATTAAAATGAAAAACAGTAAAAGACAGTTTTGGCTATATTAAATGGCCAACGTAACTAACATACTTATTTATATGCTGAGAGTAAGGGATGAGTGAAACTTGAGTCGGCACAGCTGATGAGTCAACGACGTGATGTGTCAACAATTAAATGCGTTTTTCTGTAAAACTATTCGCAATTTCGAAATAGTGTAAAAAGCAAATTTTATCTTCGTTTAACGTAGAAAATTAATAAAGTATTTTAAAGGATAAGGATTAATACCATTATGGAAAAATATGCCTCACAATAAAAAATATATTGAAATTACTATTTTTAGACAGAAATATGATCACTACACGTTATTCTTAAAAGATACGAATATGCCATCGCGGACTTTTTTGTAGATCTTATTAAGAGGAACAATACTCCAATACATTTTTTTCTATGTTGTACTTACCATTAAAGCAGCGCATGCGCGAAAGTGTCTTAACGGGTAGGACTTTATACACATTTATCGTATTTATGTTAATTTACATAAGAATGTACAAATAATAAACTATATATAAACCTTCTATGAAAAATACTCGACCTAATGGTGAAAACCGCATCCAAATCCGTTGGGTGGTTTAGAAGAAGAAGAGTTAGAAACAACAGACAGACACGAAAAGCGACTTTGTTTTATAAGATATATAGGATATACTGACATATAGAAAAAAAAACCTTTTAAATACAAAACCACTTTACTTACATCACATTAAGTTATCGGTGCTCGTATTTGAATAGATTGCATTTACTATAACATTAGAAAATCATATTATGAAAATGCAATCAGAAGGAGGAAGACGCTAGTGCGACCTCGCAAGCCTCGCTACGCTTTCTATACGTTACACGTTCTAAGGTTTTTCTGATATCGCTTCTATTATTCCTAACTTGGAAATAATATAAGGAAAAAAGTATACAGGGTGCACTTTCAGGCAATTTATATGCTTATATAATTTATATGTTACAAAATTGTAAACTTTAAGTAATATTATTACGTTTATATTTCCATTTCTTCGCTCTACCTCCAGAATTCGGCAGAAAGTGAGGAACGTTTTTTAACACTGGGCTCCCTCTGCCTATCCTGTTGTATGCGGGTTACAGCGTGAAGCTAAAGTAATATTTCTTTTTGAGGCCAGCCGTGGCGCATGGGCTAAAAGTGTGACTGTAAAACCGACTGTTTGCGGGTTCAATCGCCACTCGAAGAAATAAACTAGATATTTAAATTAATATTTTAATTTCTTCACTCTGGTGTGGAGGCAAAGTATGGCGATGAGTTCCTCCACTCAATACGCAAAGCCTCGAAAACTCAACGGAAAGTACAGAATAGAGTGTCTTAAAAACAAAAACAGAAAAGACTATCTTAAAAATATAGTGGCTTTTCACTGCCTATCCTGCAATATGCGGGATACAGCGTGAAGCTTACATATTTAAACAATGAATAGAAAGAGATGTTAATATATCAAAAGATAGCTTAGATAGGGCAATAAACATTACCGCAAAATAAAAAATAAAAATTACAAATTATATCAAATATTAGCGGAAAGCATCATAATAATATTATTCTTACAAAAAAAAATTGTTTATTTATTACGGAAAGTTTACATGTGACAGAAGTTATTTATATCTTTGGAGCTCGTAGCTCTTGCCGCAAGTAGTTTCAAGAACCTACCACTCCACTGACTTTCGGTGTTAATATAGTGGACATTTCAATTTAGGGAAATCGTAAAAAAAAATTAAGCCAGTCGAAGGGGCACAAGCGGGCAAGTGTAAACGCGAGAGGTTGTGGGTTCGATTCCCTCTCGAGGAATAGGAGAAATATTTATATTAACCTTTCCTCACTCTGGTAACGAAACAATGTGCGGCGTTGAGTTCCACAATTCAATACGCAATGCCTCCAGAATTCGGTTAAAAGTGGGGACGAAAGTGCCCTAACAATAGGTTTCCAGGTTCCCTCTTGCCTCATCCTCATCTTGCTATCTTCGGGGTACAGTGTGAAGTTATAAAAAAATAGAGAAAAATCTGATGAAGATTTTATAAAGGTATGATATTACTTTTTACCTTTTATTTAAGCTCTACGTACATTCCGTACGTACTCTTATAATCCATATCATTTATTTTGCATAATTTTTATATTTATACTAAACATTTCCTCTAAAACTAAGGAATTGTGATATCTAATCTACTTTTTTTAATAACCTTATTTTTTTCAGATATTGCATCTATTCCCAACGCCGCGTTTACTACTTGACCGACAACGTAAAAGTAATTTTTACCCCGACTGGAAATCGAACCTGAAACCGTTACGCTTACAGTCAGACATCAGCTGTACGACGGTTATTATTTAATTATTGAGCTGGTTAAATAACCTAGAAAGCGAAGAAAGAAAGCGGAGAAATTTCCTATGTAGACGAGCCTGAATCATGGAAGGTACGTACATAATATATATCAGACCTTCGGAGTAAATCCATCTCCTAGTAACCTGAACCTGATCTCTGCGGTTGTGTTGGATTATCATCCTTTCAGCATAAGATAAATTAGTTTTGCTTACGAGTGCATTTACATACAATGTATGTCGGTTTGTGCAACATATTTTACGTATATAATCGTAATTTAGCTTAGAGGGAACCTAGGAACCTAGCGTTGAGCGGGCGAAGCCGCGTTTAGATCGCTAGTTTTATATATATATATGAATGAACGTTTACTAATTGGAGTTTAAATTCAAAACTAAACAAGAATCGTGCATCATTATAAAAATTATAATTATTTTATCTTTTCTAACATAAGTACTAATATAAATAATTTCAATACAAAAATTTCTAAAGCAAATATAATAACCGTCTAACTCTAATTATAGGTCAAGTATATTATACAAATAGTTTGTCTGTTCATTTAATTTTTAAAATGCATTAAGAAATAATGACAGCTTAAAACGTTGTTTAATGAAACTTAAACGAATGATTTTAGACACACATGCTATTATAACCTCTAAAGTTTGGTAAATAGACATTTTTTTCCTATGGTAAATCTTTTAACTATTCTACAGTATTAAAAGTTCTTTTGTACGACACACGTATTCCCTTAAGTGGCTTCGCAAAGTAGGGTGAAGATCGTTTGGAGATTTTTTTTTAATGTGATCCAAAATCATAATTAGGGCAATGATATGAAAGGTTTGATTTAATAATAATATTATAGAATATGAGTTAAAAACAGAAATGGTTGTTGTAAGGATTATTATCGAAAATATCGAAACTGCAATTTTTAATTTACCTACCTAAATTAAATTAGTTCAAAATATAATCAGTTTGCTAGTTTTCATATGACTGAAAAAGTGAATAATTTAAAGAAAATATAAATATTAATTATTATTAAAAATTATGACTGTCTGAACTGATTTATTAGACGTTTAACACTCTAATAACAAGAGGTCTAAAGATGAGAAAATATATGTGTTTAATACGTGTGCAAATAATTTTACAGTCACATGTATAATTGATGAAATACATTACAAATTCATTGTTTTGCACATTTTTTCCCTATTAAAAAAAACAGTACTGAAACACAGCACTGGAACACTTCAGCATGAAATAATAAATTACTCACCACATATATAAACCAAGATTTCTTCTGTTTTCTCTCAAACAATCTCGCTCCATAATTTAAAACGTAGATACAAATCCCTTTTTAAATCAACTAGCAGTTAATAAACTGAGATGAACGATAAAACTGCGAACTCCCGTAAAACAAAGTCATCTTCACTGATTGCGACTGATCTGTCAACAACTTCAACAACCCGAATTCCGTTAAATTGACATTTTCTATCAATATTTCTTTAATTATATGATAAAATAAGATTTTCCAATTACGTTTTTTAGATATTATGTGTAATATTTCAAGGTTAATTTTATTTATAACACAAATAAGTTGCTACAATGGTTCGAGAGCCGGGCACTGTCCGCCATCTTGGTGCACGCATGCGCAATGCCGCCAACAATGACACATGCGCGGTAAACGCTAAATTAGTGAAAACATAAAATATTACTAAACTCGAGTGTTGAGGTAAATCCTTTAATTGTATCTTATAAATTATTTTCTTTATGATGATTTGATTTAATTAAAACTGACAGAGAGAATTATTATTACTTAATTTAAAGGATAAGCTAATAATAAACAATTTGTCAGTATTGCCTTACAACAAACAATTAATTATTTAGGTGGAGAAACGCTTTTTTTAAGCTTTTTAAGATAAACAGTATTTTTTTTATAATAAAAACAATTCTTTAACAAAATGAGCAAGGCAAAAAGAAGTTTTTTTTTTGTAAAGACACTTTCCGCTTCTCAGTGTTCAGCTCTACGCTTTCGGTTTAAATTGGAAACAATTCGTGTTGTGTGGCGGATCAGAGTCAGTGCACGCTATATAAGACAGACTTTTTCCTGCATGCAACGAAATTTCTGAAAAAGCCAACAAAAATCAGAAAAAGCAGCTTTAGATCATTCCAAGATCCTCAAGTCTACATGAAACCGTCAATCTATACGAAATGTTATCAAGTTATCACATTCGAATCAGCGGTGATTACATTACAGACATATAGAGAAACAGCGCTACTTTCTTATAATATATAAAAATGTTAATGTTATTTTTAAAAATATAAAAAAAAATCTATTAAATAATAGATAAGTCTGTCTGAAAAATAAAAATTATATTTTAATATTTAAATATCATATAAAAATAAGCAGTTTCTTAATTGTATTTCTCTCTCTTTACCTATACTTATATAAGGCAACACTAAAACATGATTACGAGAATGGAAAAAAGCAAAATTTACTTCATAATTTCTACGTAAACTAAATAAACAAATATTTTATATGAATATCTACCAAAAAACAATATTAATAATACAAATATTAAAATTTTCCAGAAAATATAACTGAAACGTTCTTAACAAATTTATTTGAAGCATATTTCAAGCAGGAGGTATATTTTATGCACTCAATATAGCCCACGATACAGAAGTGATTTCCACTCGAATGCGCCTTTCGCCTTTGAAACTCGAATATATTTCAAGATTTAGCTTATCGGTAAAAACTTTTACATACTTTCTAGACTAAAGAGAGACAGCAAGTGGTAAAGCTTCAAAATATTTATTTTTTTTAGTGAGAGGGAACCCAGTATTAAGATATTCGATTTCCTATTTTCCATCCAATTTTCCAAGTATTGAATGTTGATTGGTGTAACTCAACGCCGCGATATGTCTTGTTATCAGAGCGTTAACAGTTTAATGTTAAGTATAATGCATACATACTAAAGTTTTCATGATCTCATAAAAATATGAGACTTAAATAACTGTTAATTAATGATAATTATGGGACATATATAAACAAATTGACTACAATGAAATTATCCTAAACTCGCTCACAGAATAGAGTGTAAATTAGTACAAGTATATATAGAATGGAAAGAGGCATTTTCCTCCTTTCCTCTCCTCTCTCCTCTCTTATCGCGATGGTTTTCCTCTTTTAGCTTCACAGCGTGAAAACGATTGACGACATGTTTTGCGGGAAAATGCATAGAGATAGAACCTAAAAAAATAACCAATTTAATAAAAAAATATATAATATAAAAATTTCTGAATATAGTTGTAAGTTTATAGCATTTTTTTTACATTGAAAAGAAAATATTTTTAGTCATACCAACGAGAGCGAGCTCAATAAAAGTTTGCTCGCGAATTAAGCTCACTTCAAATATTTGCGGTAATAACAAGCTTTTTCCTGTCTATTTGAATTTAGGAAAAATATCAAAAAATATATGTTTACCGTACGTACAAACGTACGTAAAGAGTCAACGTGGAATTTCAAATGGTTTGAAATACATAGTGAAAATGAAAAAAGCTTAAAAGAAACTGACTTTTCACTATAGAGTTTGTTAGAAATATTTAAAAATTTACATTTCAATTATATTGTATTGTGAAGATAGAGAGCTTAGATATCAATTATGGCATAGCATTAAAATTGCAGGAGACTTCCGTTCCCCATTTTCCGACCAATTCTGTAAGCAATACGTATTAAGCGTGGCGGAACTAAACGCCGACGCCTTTGCCTCGATTTCCGTAAAAGAGGTTTGAGTAAGGAAATTCTACTGTTAGAACCTATCATCTAAAAAATGTTTAAAAAATTAGAAAAGATCATTTCAATTAAAAGTTAACCATTTTTCTTATATAAAAACCCACTTTCATCATAACTAATTAACATAATTTCCTTATGAACTAAAAACTTACAATAAAATAAATTTTTTAATATGAAACTTGTTGGTAACTCCGCCATTCCATTACTAAAATATCCTACTATAGTATCCCGCTGGCAGCAGGGTAGGCAGAGAGAATCCAGTGCTAAGACACTTTGTTCCTCACTTTCTGCCGAATTCTGGAGGCATTGCGTGTTGAGTGACAGCACTCAACGCCGCGCTTTGCCTCGACACCAGAGTAAAGAAATGGAAATATAAACGTAAATAAATATTTCACTTCCCCAAATAGGAATAGAACCCACAACCGTCGCGTTACACACCCTTGGGCCGCTGCGCCTTCAGAACCTCAAGCATCATCCCAAAGGCGACATTTCATTTGTTAACATACCTTTATAAATAACAGGAAATATCCATTCTAATTGCAGCACAATTCTCTGTAAACATTTAACCATATATCAGACCTCTCGGCGGTCCCACATGTTGATTCTAACTAACTCTATCTAATTTTCAACCTGCCTCGATCCTCCTGGGTGTCGTCGTACTTTGATCCTACCCGCATTTATATGACATAGGAGTAGTTCTTTGGATTCCACTTTGTTTATTTTAAGCTTATTTACTAATTTGAAACTTCTAAAGAGTCAAATTACTAAACACAGTTGTTAATTGCTACGAATCTTAGTGTCGACTTAATTGCCAATTATCTGTTAAGAATACTTAGTTGGATTTAAAATATTTTTATGTAAAAGATTTGTTACGATTTCGGCTTGGAAGTTTTAAATCATCATCATCATCATCATGAACAGCCATCTTTTGTCCACTGCTGGACATAGGCCTATAGGCCTAAGTTTTTAATATTTTTTTCTAATTTAATAGCTAGGTGTACTCGTAGATAACTACCTTTAATTTGTCCTGAACGACAAAATTTATGCGAAGTTAAATCAGCTTCACGCTGAATCACGCAGCAGGGTAGGTAGAGGGAACCTAGTGTTAAGATACTCTGTTCCCCATATTCCACCGATCAAGTAGGCATTGCGTGTTGAGTGGAAGAACTCAATGGCTTCAGACGTATAAATTTAAGTATATCTAGATAATTGTTAAAAAAAGCAAAATTGTCGAAATTACCAAAGAAAAAATTATAGCATCTTTTTTATACGAAAACCCTCAACTTTCTTACAAATATTTCCTTTTACAGTCATGAAATTCATCGCCATAATTTTATATTTAATCTGAAATGGCGACAGGTGGCAGTTCTGATTACCACAAAACGGTCCAATTTCATTATCATATATTAGAATTAATTATTAAATCACGAAATTTTAATTTTAAAGGGCACTAGAGACCTTTCATTGTTCACCTTGAAAATAATACGACGCGCGAGGGACTTTGATAATTTTATACACTTTATATAAGCTTAAAATGTTTTAAAATCTTGTAGATATAAATATTATAATATTTGTACTTACTTCAATAAAAGAAAAAAAATCTTAAATATGGAAGAAGTTAAAACTAAAAGCGAGACCAAGTATCTGGAATTTCCCCCTCGGGAAAAAGTCCAAAGACCAGTTTAACACCATAGAAAAGTCAGAATTTGAAGGTGAAGGTTTTATATATCTGGGTTCAGCGGTTACTAGCAAACAGATGCTGCTCTGGACTAACTGAACATATAAGATCATGCCTAGTGAGGAAGAGAACAAACTTATATTTTATAATTTTACTTTTTTTTAGTTAATTAATATCAATTATGGTCTAATAAAGTATTAAATAAATAAATAAACTTACATTTTACAAAAGTTTGATACGCCTCATCCACCAACCATAAAATTCGGTTTAGTATTCCGGAGATAAGCTCGGACAAACAAAAAGACAGACAGACGAAATTTTTTAAATTGTTTATTCGAGTTTTAGCCTCGTGTAAATAACTACATGCACTTGGAAAAATACGTTCATTCAAAACTCACAGATAGACATTATAATTTTATTTATATGTATAGATATAAAGCTTTTGACAAATATTAATATTAAAATTGAAATGTATTTAGAAAATGCGAAAAACTTAAGTGCTTTTACATTTAAAAGCTCTATACTTACTATACATTAGCTTAAAAGACAACATTTTAAAGAAAATAATTTGATTCAATCTATCAAATTATTTTTGTATTACTGTAAACCTAACAGAGTGCAGGTTCGATTCTTCCTCGAAGAACTGAAATATTTAATTATTTTCGCTCTGGTGTCGACATAAAGCTTGGCGTTAACTTCTCCCACTCAACACACAATACATCCAGAATTCGTAGGAAAGCGGTGAGCGGAGTGTCTCAACACTAGGTTACCTTTACCTACTCTGCTAAACTGAAGCTGAAAAAAAAAAAACTAACAGAAGTTCCATTATCTATGTAAATACACATGTTTATTTAGAGTAAACCCACAAAAGCTTAAATAACCAAAAAATATCTTTAGAACCAGCTTTTTAACTGTCAGTTAGTTTTTTTAGTTAAAGTTATTTGTAAACGCCGTCCGCCGTTCCGATCGCCATTAAATGGCCGGAAGAGATTTATCTAGCGACTGTTAGTTACTTTTTAACCTGATTTTTAACAAACTAAAGATAGGGGACTGGTTCGCCGCCAAATGTTAGGTCATTCTTTACGCTATATAGTCTATCACTATATTAGTTTTTTTAGTGTTATTTTTTTTAATTTATATATATATATGTGTCTATTTTTTTTTTTAATTTGGTAAAAATATATTTATAATTTTATCGCTTACTAATAGTAGATAAATATGAATATGAACGTATATAAATTTTTAAAAAATTGATAATTTTGTTATTATCAGTACAGTTATCGTTCTTCAACTAATTGAATTGGATCGTCAAAAAATAATTTTAAAAAACAACAAATTTTGTGCGTAAAATTTCTAATAATCACGGAAATTATTGATATTTCAGATAAATATAATATGAGTTTTGTTTCGTTATAAAAAATAATATATATATATATATATATATATATATATATATATTTAAATACATTTATGGATACTTATCGATTACGTCGTTATACTTGATATAATAATAGAGTGCGGCTGTTACGCCGCAGTGGAATAGCATCTGACTAAACTCGACGGTTATGGGTTCAATTACCACTCTGGTAAATTATTACATTTATATTATTTTGGTTTTCCTGTTCCGGGAGACAAAAACTCGAAATTGATAATTGAGCATAACGTGGAGAGTGGCGGGTCTTAACTAGGTTCCCTCCGTCTACCCTGATAGATGCGGAAAAAAGTGTAAAACTGAAAAATAAAATACAATGAAAGAATAATTTATATTGAAG
The DNA here is from genome assembly GCA_000313835.2 of Heliconius melpomene melpomene. Lineage (NCBI taxonomy): Eukaryota > Metazoa > Arthropoda > Insecta > Lepidoptera > Nymphalidae > Heliconius > Heliconius melpomene. The sequence goes on along the minus strand of HE667817.1, from coordinate 304,093 downwards.
TATCGTATAAGAATAAGATATTTCTTGAGTGAAAATAAATAATTCTGAAAAGTTTGCGCACAATAACGTGAAATTAAATATTCATTGGAAGCAAACCTCCGACGTACATTCAAATATTGCCATTACGTTTCTATTTTAAGAACGTTAAAAGAGCTATTCAGTATTATGGAACTTCTTTATATATATAGGTTCCCGATTTTAGTAATATTTTGATATGTAAGACCTATCCCGCACACAGCAGGATAGGCAGAGGGAATCTAGTGTTAAGACACTACGTTCCCCATTTTCCAGTGGATTCTGGAGGTATTGCATGTTGAGTTGTGAACCTCAACACCGCGCTCTGCCTTGATGCCAGAGCGAAGAAATTTTAAAATAAAACTAGAAAATTTAATTATTTATTTTTACAATTATGGAGGTATGGAGATAATCGTCACAATCTTCTATAATGGACCACAAAGCAGTTTTTAGTTCTGCTACGCCGTCGTCAGCTTACGAAAACTTATAATTTCACTCTATGGATAATTGTTTTTAAATACTGGCTCCGATAAGGCCCTGAATTTTTTTACTGCTGATTTTTTTAATGCTGAATATGTCATTATTATAATTTAGTTCGTGTATTGATTGCAATAGAGGTATATATACAATTGGTCTATAATTAATGCCTAAAGTTAACCTAGATTAAATATAATATATTGACAATGGCATAGCGTGTCGCCGTAACTTAACGCCACGCGTTGCCTTGTTAATAGAGCGAAGAAATGAAAATATTGAAATAATAAATAATTGATTGCCCCGAGTCCCCACAACCTGTAGGCCTCCAAAATATATATGGTGATTTTTTAAAACCAATTTAAATAAAACAGTATTTTTTTATTAACATTAATAATTTAATTTATTATATTATAAATTATTTAATTATAAACTAGAAATTAATTTATTACAGTAAGTCTATCGTCAAGAGCTGGTGTGATGGGTGTGCGTTTCTTAATATACCTTTCTAACACCTCACTATCCTTTCCTATAACAGTCTTGTTTTTGCCATATTTTTTCAACATCTGAAAAATAATAGAAAAATATTTAATATCTACTTCAATTAACACCTAATTGTTTAAATTATATTTGAAATTCCAAAAATATCCAATTTTAGGATTTGTCTTTAATTGGATCTTAATTTTAATTCTAAAAAAGTTCGTGTGAGTATTTATTTTTACTAGTATTATTTAGTTGTGAGCTACATCCTGTATCTCGCACACAACAGAGTAGGCAGAGGGAATCTAGTGTTAAGACACTCCGTTCCCCATTTTCTAGATAATATTTATAAATAAAAAAATATTTGCACTTAATAAACGAAGATTATACGATTATATTATTATAATAAAAAAATAAACTATGTTTTCATTTCATTTAATAATTATTTTTTATTTCTCGACACTTATACCGGTATAGGTTATTGGTTATAATAACCGATATTGTTCAATAATATAATAGAAAAACTAAGGTCTTCTAATTTTTTTAACAAAAATATTAAAAACCCCAGTAAATATCAATTAAATAAATTAAATCTACTAGCACTTACGTTAAACCCATTACCACCTCTAGTAATAAAACTTAAAGTAGTGATTTGATATTCTTTTTCTGGATCTAAAGGAACATACTCGTCACCTTCTTTTATCAAAACCTTCATTGTTATTCCTTCAGTCAGATTCAACGTTAACTTCATTCCTAAAAGATTTAATTCTAATTTAATTCTGGAGGCATTGCGTGTTTAGTGGCAGAACTTAACGCCGCGCTCTTCCTTGACATAAGAGCAAAGAAATAGAAATATAAACGTATATAAATATTTCACACATTTCTTATAGCTTACCTGCAATTTGTGGCATCCACGGTCCTTCGAATGGCTTAACCACCCAATACGAGCTCATGCAATTCTCAAAAGCTTGTATCAAATATTTTCCGAGCAATGAACACGTTACTACCGTGTTAGTGAATGGCAGCACATTGATTACTTCACCTCTTGATATTTCTAAAAATTATAACTTTTTTATATAGATATCTTTCTTTTATTTATTTTTTTAAAGAGTACTTTAAAAGTGTAATTAATTACTAAAAGATTATAATATTATATATGTGTTGTCTGTGTATATTTTGGTAACTTTTTTAATCCCGATTACCGTTAGATCAATTTTTTTTTTTTAAGACTTTTTATCAATTACTTGTAAATAACTATTTAATATCTATTAAATTATATTAAGGGGAAGGCAGTCCAGCAGTGGACAAAAGATGGCTGTTGATGATGATGATGATGATGATGATGATGAACTATTTAATATAGATATAAAATCTAATAAACTTACCTCCTTTCGGTATAGAGCCTCGAATCATATTACGCAATAAAAAGGACACGTGCGTTAAATTCGACACTTCCAGCTCCTGAGTCTAAAACATGGTATATAGAGCATATTTATGAGATTATATGAAAAATCTTTTTTTATATTTTATATAAAAATCATAATTTTTTAACTGTAATTATTCGTTATGTAGCGTACTTCGCAAGGTAAAAATAAAAAGAATTTTTTTTTTCCGAATGGATATCCTACCCACAATCATCGCGTACTTATTTCGCTGATTTTGCAACTGATTTAGTATGGTAATATTAAGCAAAAAGTAAATGAGGAGAAAATAATGAGGCTGGCCTCGTGGCCAAGAGGTTCCCTCTGCCTACCCTACTACATGTGAAAGCGTGAAGCTTAAAAAAATAATAAGCAAAGAGGAATACTCTTTTCCTAAGTAAAGAGTAGAAAAGTTAACATCTTGGACTCAAAAATCGTCCAAATTTCCGACTCACAGCATCCAAAAAGGCATCAGCAAAGAAATTTCCAATTTCACATTCCTGTGATCCACATCTCATAGCAAGAAAGTCTTCGTCAACATAGCCTACTACTTCATTAACAATTTTGTGTAATTTGTCTGTGTACGGTCTCATTAGATCTTTTATTTCGGGATCTGCAAAATTATATGAATATTTTAAATATCGGAGAGAAGAGAAGGAGAAGAGAATTTAGAGTTAATCCGCTCTCTACTGTCTATGCAATTTCCAGACACCGCATAGAATAACGGTACTTAACCCCGCAATTTAGGTTAACATAAAAAAATAAAACTCCGAGTGGTGATCAGAAGCTGTCCCGTTGCCACGATTGCATCAATACTAAACTTACTATAAATACACTTTAATTCATATTTATTAATGCGCTATAACTTTAAAATTACTCTTTTATAAAAATAATATAACTAAAAAAGTCTTAATTTTTATGTTTTTTCTAGCTTCACTCTGTATCCCACAAATAGCAGTGTTTAGTAGCAGAACCCCACGCTTTGGCTCGTTACCAGACCGAAGAAAAGAAAATATGAAAGACATCATTCCCCTGGGTGGAATCGAACCCCCCTAGCATAAGGGCACCTTACTTACCTTCCGGTATTGACCTGTTGAGAAATACTGGACCCCCATTGAAATCCTGTAATTCTCCTTCTTTATCAAAGTATACTGTTAAGTTTCCCACGTATTTTGTGAAACATGCCGCTGTCACAATTAACACCTGATAACAAAAAAATGATTTGAATGAATATGTATATTTTTATAATAATAATAAAAAAAATTCTTTAATTTACATTATTTGCAATATGATAAAGAGGAAGGGAGAGTTTGTTTGTTTAAGCCCTAAGATCTCTGGATCTACTGGTCTGATTTACTTATTTTTGTTTTGTATAAAAGCTATATTCTTCAGAAGTGCTATAGGCTTGAGTTTAAGTTAGCCTTAAGTTATGAAAAAGCAATAATAGTGAACGCCATCGAATTGCTTCAAGCGCGTACGCTGTAAAAATAGTTTAATATATGTAAGAACATTGTAAGGCAGAAATATTCTATTTTATTATTAGTTCTAAAAAACAATTCAGTTCTATTGAACATATCTAGTTCACAGGCTCGTAGTCGAAATGAATGGAGAGATTACCAGCACGTCTACTTTAGTTGGTGGCTCTCGTAATAAAAACTAGGTCCATACGAGATTCTGTTTGTCTGTTTATACTAGATTGTATGAATGAATGAATGACTGTATGGAATGAGCGAATGTCTGAAATATGAGTCATAAGTGCATACACTACAATCTTTATTTTTGTTTCTATCTTAGTATTTAGTCTTCTTTGGCTGTAAAATTATTCTCACCTTATGATCTGGTTTATTTTCAGTATTGACGAGTACTGGATATGGGCCTGAAACATACTCCTTACTGGGTGCCGTTCCATTCCACAAAAGACTGTGTGAATGTCCACCGACAATCACATCGATATTCTCACCAGCTTCAGCGGCTATTTTTCTATAAAATAATTCCAAAATTTGTAAAAAAATCCAATATCTGGCAGAACTTTCTTTTTAAGAATATTCCTAACATTAGGTTCCCAGGTTCCCTCCACCTAAACTGCTATATTCTGGATACAGCGTGAAGTTAACAAAGGGAAGTAATAAAACCTCATGTAAGAAGACGTAATACTAATATTATACCAGAAAATATCATCATTCCTTATACCACTTCGGATTAAACGGATGAAGAATATCCATAGGATTTATTTCTTTCCCAATAAAGTTATCGGAGTATATTATTTCCATAAAAGATTATTATGCACCGAAGTCAGCTACTCGACAGGTTTATTGGAAAATATGAGAGCCAGCTACTTTCTTTGCATTTAAATCGTCGACAAGTCAAATGCATCTTAGGAACAGCTACACTAAAATATATGAGATCCTCAATTTTTATTTGAAAGAATAAAATTTAATGAATTATTTTAAAAAATGGAAATCCAATCATCGATTTACGTGAAAAATATTGTAAGGAAAAATATTATTTCAATATCCGATTTTATCTTTGAATTTTCATTTATAGATGTCGATAGAACGAGGAATATGAATGTTTTCTTACAGCTCTTCATATAGTACAAAGATTTAAGCATTTTTTTATAATTTCTTTAGAAAGGTAACAAATTAAAAATCAGCTTCTCGCTGTACCCCGTATACAGCAGGATAGACAGAGGAAACCTAGTGTTAAGGCACTCTGTTCCCCATTTTCGGAAGAAAGGTAATAAATATAAATAATGCTTAAACAAAAATTTGAATATAGTAATAAAATTTTTACCATAAAAATTTACATAGAATAGGTATGTAATGAAATGTCGATATTAAAATGATTCACACTTATGTGTTTAAATATTTTTCACTTTAAGTAAATAAAAACAGAAATCTTGGCCCTATTTAATATTATTTCTAACTTTTTTAATAAGGTTCATACTGTACTTTTATTATAAACTAGCGGACGCGCGCAGCTTCGCTTGCGTATTTAGGGGGAATTTTAAAAAACCACGAAACATGTGTTCAATGAAATATTTTTAAGAGTCTAAATTTCAAATTTTATAAAAATCGGTGGCGATTTAAAGATTTTTCCATACAAACTTTTAACCCCTTATTTGCATCCTTAGGGGGTGAATTCTAGAAAACCATGAAACACATGTTCAATTAAATATTTTTAAGAGACTAAATTTAAAATTTTATAATAATCGGTGGCGTTTTAAAGATTTTTCCATACAAACTATCAACCCCTTATTTGCACCCTTAGGGGGAGAATTCTAGAAAACGATGAAACACGTGTTCAATTAAATACTTTTAAAAATCTAAATTTCAAATTTTATAAAAATCGGTACCGATTTAATTTTTTTTCCATACAAACTTTCAACCCCTATCTCACCCCTTTAGGGTTAAAATTTTTCAAAATCCCTTCTTAGTGGATGTCCAGATTACAAAAGTAAACATCTGTCCAAATTCCACGTTTCTACGCACAGCGGTTACGGCTGTGCGTGCGTCTTACCTCAGTCAGTGAGGACAAGTCCTTTTTATATTTATAAATATTTATCATCATATTTGATGACCAAAAACCCTGTGCCGTGAACATAGACAGGTTGTGGATTCAATTCCCACTAGGTAATGAAATATTTTCATTTCTTCTGATATCAAGGCAAAGCACGGTGTTGAGTTCCTTGATAATTAGCTTGCTTATATCTATGTAAATTATTCAGTTATTTATTACTTCTGTATAATTTATACATAAATAATAGCCCAATTTGTATTAAGTTATTATTATTTCAAACTTTTTACACAAATAAAAATAAAAATTTCCAATGACATATAATATATATATCTATGATATAATTCATTTTCAACTCAAAACTTTTATTTATGACAAAACTTTAAGCGAATTTATAAAGTTGACAAAGAATTTTAAACTTGTTTACCCACTTGTCAATGTCAAGACCGCAGTGTGACAGAACTATTATTATGTCAACTCCATTATCCGTCAGCAACTGAGCTTCCTTTTGCGCTGCTCTTACTGGGTCTAAGAATTTCACTCTTTCTGCATTTGAAGATGTCTGCAAAATTCCTTTTATTATGTAAGGTTATTTTATAGGGTTAGAAGAAAATACAGGGATATTTTTAATATTAGGCAGCACTAGACTCTTAATAAGTTTATTTCATTATTAATATTTCTATATTCTTTTATATTTAATTGCATTTTTTTAATAATAATATAATAATAATTCCGGGTTCCGATATTACGTAAATACATATTATGTACATACATACACATCTACGAGTATATTCTACTTGTTAAATATACATAGGTAAAATTAAATCAAAATTCAATCAGCTTCACGCTGTATCCCGCACACAGCAGGGTAGGCAGAGGGAACCTAGTGTTCCCCCTTTCTGCCGGATTCTGGAGGCATTCCGTGGTGAGTGGCAGAACTCAACGCCGCGCTTTGCCTCGACACCAGAGCGAAGAAATGTAAATATAAACGTAAATTAATATTTCACTTCCTCGAGTGGGCATCGAACCCACAACCGCCGCGTTACAGTCACACCCTTGTGCCACTACGCCACGACGGCCTCTATTTACGTATATATACAATACTAGCGGCCCGCTCGCGGTTTCACCCGCGTGAACTATGTTATTATTATTTTCTGTCTCCATGACTACGCCCTAGTGACGTCTATGCAAAATTTGAGACTCCTAGCATTTGTAGTAACGTAGTTCCATACAAACTTTCAACCCCAAAAACAACCCCTTAGAAATCGAATATTGCAAATTTCCGTCTTAGCGAGCACCTACGTCCTATAAATAACTCCTATGCAAAATTTGAGATCCCTAGCACATGTAGTTTCTGAGATTTCGTGATGAGTGAGTGACCTTTCGATTTTATATATATAGATATAGATACAGATATTATCTATAATTACCTTTGTTTCTGTCGTAATAAGACCAATTATTCCAATTTTTCTTCCGTATCTTTGTATAACAATATGAGGTTTATATAAACCGTCGAGACTAGGTTCAAGAGTTGTGTTGATATTTGCGACGACAACAGGAGCTTGGAGTGCCGCAAGGTACGGCGCTAGGCCCGCTATTCCATCATCGAATTCATGGTTGCCTATTGTCTAGAAATAAAATAATATGATTATTTTTTGTAGCTTCATTTTGTATCCCGCAAAGTAGACAGAGGGAACGTGGGAACCTAGTGTCACAATACTCCATCCCCTTTAAGACACTTCCGTTGCTCACTTTTTGGAAGTATTGCCTCAATAGAACCCACGACCCTCACATTTATAGGCACACGCTTATGCTTCTGCGTCACGATTGCCTCATATAATATGAATTATTTATATTAATATAATGACTGCTATAAATTATATTTTTTTTTAGGTTAACACGTATGGCAGCTTAGGCAGAAGGAACCTAGTGCTAACTTCCCGCCCAGCACCATGCTTTGTCTTGTTTATGAAAATAATTACCCCGAATGGGAAAGGAAAAACAATTGTAGACAAACTAAAAAAAATATTTATCCTCACCATTTAAAATAGCAAAAGTGTTTTTCTATCAGTATCTCAGTTTTGGGAAAAAAACATGACATATTAATGTTTTTGTATGGAAATCACAATCACGTCACCCCTTTTTCACGCTGTCACGCTCACTCCATTTTGATTGTAGAGATTATCGATAATGTTATGAAGACGACATAATCTTAATCTTCTTGTTATAAGCACTTTGAAGTACTTTGATAGTTTGTCTTCCGATTCAACGGTTAATCCACGGATTAAATTAAACCCACTGGTTAAATTTAAGGTTCAAACTCCTTTAATGGAGTAAATTATCGTTTAAGTATAGTTCTTTTTTACATTGAATTCCTATGGCAGCTACAAGTCTCTTTAGAAAAATAACTAATTTGACAATATTTTTACACAGTTAACTATTTTAATGAAATCTATACCAATTTCTTACTTATATTTTACATATTATCATTCTGTATAGTGTTAAGACACTCCATTCCCTCGACACCAGAGCGAGGTATAAAGGAAAATATTAAATACATTATTTCCCCAAGTGGGAATCGAACTCACAACCTGACTCTGCCCCGTTGCCCCGTGCCACGACTGACATCAATATTTCTTGAACATAATAATTAACCATTTGGTTAATTTTATCTACTTTTGTAATTTAATTTAATTTAAACAATAATATTAATATAAAAAAAACTTACATGAGCATCATTAGGTAATAAATTAATAAATTTCTGAGTGATGTTCCACTTCAACAACGTATACCAGTAGGTTCCCTGGAATGTGTCCCCGGCGTTCAGCACCAGAGCGCGCGGCTTCTCTTTAAGTAACGTTTTAATTTCATGGTAGAGACGGGGGAATCCCCCTAAACATGAAGTGTCGTTTGACGTACATACTGGATAGGAGACGGTGGTTTCTTCAAACCTGGAAAAATATTTAATTTCATTAATTAATTAATTATAATTAACAATAAATATTTGCTGTCATTGGTTTTGGCAGCTCTGTTTTCTTTTATCTTTTAATAATATGGTAAAAAAGACTTTTATAAAATGTAAATAAAAAGAATATTTTTCAGATGGAAAACGGGTAACGTTACATAATAACATTGCACGCTCTATCCAGCCTAACAGTGTAGGCAGAGGGAACCTAATAGTTATATTCAATATTCACTTTCTGACCAATTTTCGAGACAATTTGCGGAACTTAACGCCGCACCGCAGAACCACCAAATGGGGATCTGAATGTGAATGGGGATCGAACCCACTACCATCATATTTAAAGTCAATTATTATAATTAAAAACTATTGTAAGTAACATTAAAATATTATACGCTCAGAAATGCAATTGATTCTTATACAATAAAATATTAATAAAGTAATTGAATTTATGCAATATAAAACGCAATACGTCCTTTAATTTTAATTTCGTTATTGGTGGCGGTGATAAAAAATATTTTGTAAATGTTACACAAAAATAAAAGTTTTTATCATAATTTTCAATTCAATAATAATTTCATAATAAATAGCATGCAATTATAAGCATATATATCGCTTTTTTTAACTTTCATGCTCTATCCCGCACATAACACAATTGTCGAAGGGAACCTGGGAACCTGGCGTTAAGACACTCCGCTCTAATTAAGACACTTCCGTTCTCCACTTTCCTACTAATTTTGGGAATGGTCATCGAATAGGAATCGAATCCACAACTTATTTCGTTTTCAGACGCACATATTAATATTTTATATTATAAGGAAGTTAATTTAAAGATTATAAATATGTAAGTACTTGTCAAATTGCAATCGTAGTGATTTTATTTATCAAAGGTCGACATTGTGTTAACTGAAGATGAACGATAACCCCTTGTTATCTATTTCATTATAAAATACAATTAATTATTATATTATATACTATTTATTATATGTACTATTATAGCTAGCTATTCTTAGTAGCTCTACGTATTTTCTGAAATTTATAAAGTAAGAAAATTCAAATGAGAAGCCATTAATTAAGCTATACATTCACATTATTACGATTTTTCACTAACAACCTTTATTTAAAGTTTTATTAACTTTCTGTATATTTTTATGTTCTGTATATTTATGAAAGTTATATAAATTTCATAGTTATGTAAATTTAATGTAACTTTCTAGTTGCAATAAGAAATAGAATTATGTTTAATTTATATGTTATATAATAATGACTGCACACAGTTATTTATTATATGACGCGCATAGTAAATATTATAATCCATACCTATATAATAAATTCGAAAGTAACTATCTGTCTGTCTGTGTTTTACGCAATCAGGGCCAAACCGCCAATTTAATTGTGATAAAATACTCATATAGAGATACTTGAGGGTCTCGGGATGAACATAGGAAGGATACTTTTTTTTCTCATATTTGTAATATTTTCGATATGCGACCGTTGCTAAGCAACGATTTGCAAAGTTTGTTATTAGAAAACGTCACCCAAAATGTGCTTACTTAATGCATCTCTCTATTGAAAACTGAAAATAATTTCATAAATATATTTAATAAATATTCGTATAGTTCAAGCGGGCGTAGCCGCGTACGGGTCCACTAGTAGGTATTATATTTTTATTATACTTAATAAGTCGTCGTGGTGGCGTAGCGGCACAATGTGCACTGTATACGTGACAGTTGAAGGTTCGAGTCTCACTCAGGGCAATGTTTGTTTTTATTTCCTCGGTCTGGCATTAAGGCAATCCGCGGCGTTAAGTTCCGCCATTCAGAACGCAATATCTCGTTTGGCTGAAGAGTGGGGAACGGAATATTTTAATACTAGGTTCCTCTGGTTACCCTTTTTGCCGGATGCCTAATGCAGGAAAACCATGAAGCTGATTTTCTTTATACTAATTTATTTACATAACTATGCATTACGTATAAACGTATGTATATTTATATCGTTTAAAAATATGAACGTACCGGGATTTGAACCCGTTGTCTCTTGGAAACTGTCCTAGTATGTCCAAATGTATATATTTATAGGTTCCTAAAAAACTATTTCTTTTCTTTCCTAATTGTAGAATAACACTTTCAAAATGTTAAAAAAAACTTTTAAATATGTGGCGTTGTCGTACTTATACGAACTCTGTGACGTATTAGTAAGTAAATATTAATATTGTGATAAAAAATGATAAAAAGGCCGCTTTTCTATATCATATAAAAAAGCCGCCTCAGAATCATGGGAATTATTCAATAACTTTTTACTATTAATATTTTTCCTATTTTTTTTCAGCTTCACGCTGTACCAATACAGCAAGGTCCTCGAATGAGAATCGAACCCCCAACCTGTCGAGTTTACCTGACGAGTCACGCGCTTGTGCCCCAGCACCACGACTGGCCTCTTTTTAAAATATAATAAAAGAAAATGTAGCAGATTTTTTTTGCTCTTTATAAAGATGTTAACATTCTAATACTCACATTCACTAGGGTACGTTATTTCCGTTCATTAACTATGCATAGGTTGCAACGGAAATTATAGTGTGTCAATATAAATATTTATAATATAGTACACATACAGTACTATAGCAAGGAAATTAAAAGATTTTTCTTCTATTTTACAATTCGTGAAATTCGTAAAAGAAAAAATGTCGCTTTCTTTTTACTATTACAAAAGAAAATTGGAAATTTTCTTTCTTTATATTCTAAAATTCTTTATATTAGTTTTTTTTAAATCTTCACGCTTTATCCCACACTTAGCGTGATAGGCAAAGGGGAACTGGGAACCTATTGTTCAGATGATTCCGTTCCCCACTTTCCACTAAACTCTGTAGGAATTACGTGTTGAATGGCGAAAGTCAACACCGCACCTTGCCTCGCAACCTTCCTCGAGTGAGAATCGAACTCGCAACCTGTTGCGTTTAGTCACACATTCGTGCACCTGCGCCACGACTGGCCTCAATTACTCTTTGTAAGTTTCATAGAATGAAAATAAACATTGTATATTTAAAAAACAATTTCTCATAATGAAAAACATTGATAGTATTTAATTTTTTTTTAAATCATTAAAAAAATATATTTTTTTTACTGATTTAATAAAAAAACAATAAATCACTAATTGTATTTTGAACGTTCCTCTTTAAATATGCAAGTATATATTGTGACAGAATGAAAGAGAGAAAAAAATAATCAAAAATAGAAAATGTAATCATTTCAATAGAGAAGGCGGTTGGAAATTTTAGAATGGTTATTTCTCCATTTCTTTTGTAAATAAAAATTTATGACTAATTAGTCTCACATTTTGATGTGATAATGATTTTATTTTTAACATATATTTTAATTCTTTTGTTCTATAAACTAATTATAAAAAACAATAAAAGTCATTATAAATTGAAGTCTTCGTAGTGCAGTGGCAGAAGCGTGTGATTGTAGACGGTGTTAGATTCGATTCTACTATTTTCATTTCTTCGCTCTGGTAACAAGGCAAAGAACGGCGTTGAAATCCGCCTCTACCGCCAGCTCTTGTGCTCAACACACAACACCTAAAGAACGAAAGCTGTATGCGGAACACATTGTAAAGCTTAAAAAAAGGGATTTTTTAAAAAAAAAAAAGAAAAAAAAATCTTTTTTCATATTAACTATAATAATAATAAAATGAACCTACGTGCTTATTTCAAATAGGTCTTAGTTCTTACACATTATTTTATCTAATACACTGAAGGAAATAGGTTCTTTTTTAAAAAAAACCTTATCTTTGTACTGTCGCATTATTACTGGTTCTAGTTCTAGTTATAAACTAGTTATTAATATTTAGTAATATTTACAAAATATATAAAGGCCAGTCTTTGCACGTAATCACAATATATTATGGGTTCGATTCCCACTTGAAGAAATGAAATACTTAATATTTTCATTTCTTCGCTCTGGTAACGAAGCAAAGAGGAGGAGGAGCGGAGTGCCTAAGCACTAGGGTCCCTCTGCCTACCCTATTATGCGAGATACAGTGAAAAGCTGAAAAAAAATTTATACATATATAATTGTACGTTGTATCCGTCGTTATTTAAAAATTTTAAAAAAACATCACGTGGTCAATGGATAACCCCTAGGAAACAATGAACAGTCACCATATATCCACCAAAAACCATGTTATTAAAAGACGAGAAAAATAAAGACATTCGTTTCCCGATTTTTCTGCTAAAAAAAGCAATGACCTCCCAAATGGGAATCGAACCCACACCTGTCACGTGTACAGCCAGATGTTGTCTTACTCCACCATATGGGTTGGTGAGAGAATCATGAAAAAAGTAGAGCGCAAGAGAGCTGGTCTGAACTGTTATCAACGTTCACGTCCATATCTAATATTTCTCTACGACAATTTGAAGGTTAATACTTGACAATGACATTGTTATTTTTAATATGGATTTTTAAATAAATACTTATATATGGATATATTGTTTACTAGTGGACCCGAACGCGGCTACGCCCGCTTGAACTATACGAATATTTATTAAATATATTTATGAAATTATTTTCAGTTTTCAATAGAGAGATGCGTTAAGCAAGCTCATTTTGGGTGACGTTTTCTGACAACAAACTTTGCAAATCGTTGCTTAGCAACGGTCGCATATCGAAAATATTACAAATATGAGAAAAAAAAGTATCCTATGTACATCCCGAGCCCCTCGTGTATCTCTATATGTGTATTTTATCACAATTAAATTAGCGGTTTGGCCCTGATTGCGTAAAAGACAGACAGACAGACAGAGTTACTTTCGAATTTATAATATAGGTATGGATTTTAAAATATAATAATTAATATAAATAAGTATATAGACCTATTAAATGGCTCTAAACTTCTATTAGTTTCACTCTTCTATCGCAATTAGGAGATGTCTGATAGTTGCTGGTTCGATTCCTATTTTTGGGATATTTTTATATTCAAAAGCTAACATTTATGTTTTTTTGAGCTTCACGAGTATCTAGCACATAGAAAAGAAGGTAGAGCGAACATGGGAACCTGGTATTGAGATATTCATTAACAGGATTTCGCATTTTCCATTTCCCACTTCCCACCGAATTCTGGAGACATTACGAGTCGAATGGCAAAACTCAGCACCTTTGCCTTTAACATAATGCTTCTTTAATATGTTAATTGATAATAAGAAGATATACATACATATGTAAATATTATATAAAAAAAAATATCAGTTTGTTAAATAAGTTCCAGTAAAGTTTTATCAATATTAGGTCAAGGCTATGAAATATTAAAATAAAAAAAAACTAAATTTCTAGTTCTAGAGTATTTGTTTATAAAAAAAATATTTTTATATTAGCGTTATTTTCGTATACATTTCGCGAAAATGTTTAAACTTCTTCGCGAAGTTTACAGTTTAGGAGCCAACGTCCTTGTTTATTGAATGAACATTCCAATCTATAATTTGACCTATTTTTTTTGTTTGTTAATGTTCTTAGATGGTCTTTATTTAGAAATCGACCTTAGTAGTTGTTGGTTCGAATCTATAATATAATTGTAAAATATAAAAGTTATTGATAGACTATTTATTAACGGATTTAATACAACTTTAGTAAAGGTAGGAATATTTTTTTTTTAAATCTAGAGCCTATATATTAACTTATTATTAATAATAAATGTATTGTGAATGAATGAATAAAGATAATTATTAGGTATTTTATATTAATAAAATATAAAATGGAAATATGTCTTTTTTCTTTGGTATCCTGCATTTAGCACGGATGCAAAGGTAGCCCACTGTTAAGACACTTCAGCTCCCCACTTTTCAAATTCAAATTTCAATCTTTTTTTGAAGAATTCTGGAAGTATTGCGTGTAGAATGGCGAAACTCAACGCCGCGCTTTACCTCGACATCAGAGCGAAAAAATTAAAATAAATAATATTTCTCAATATTTCCTTTATTAAGTAAATTCATAGATAAATGTTTCAACAATGAATGTATCACGCATTACAACAAAAGCTATGTAATACTTGCAGGTAATTTAATATTGATTACAAAATTAATTTTATAGCGCCATTGTTTAAACAATATTAAATAAAAAAATATTTAAAAATCATATTTAAATTGATAATTTGCTAATTAATATACAATACAATTAAAAAAAAACAAACAAACGGAAATAATAAAAAAAAAAATCTCACCTTGCATGAAAATCGTTATAGTGTATTATATCCAACTTCAACAATTTATTTCTTAAAACACTACAATCAACATAACAACTTAACACTAAAACACTCGAAAAATATATAAAATTCATATTAAATATATATATTTTCGTCTGTCTGTCACATAAACATTATTTGGACACACGTTCACGTCAGTGGGGTATGTACGCCAATGTACTACTAAGTAACTAAACGGGCGTCATAACAACATTGACAACATTGCATAGGCTTTGAGATTGTTGTCTTTTATTTAAACCATCTCTATCTCGTTGTAATAAAATTGATAATGTAATGACTAGGTTTTATCAGCTGCAATAATTGTTGTGAAAGCAGATTTTACGAAATTACAAACGTCAGTCAAGGGTACGACAATTAGTGGAGACTCGCATTGTTGTTTTCAGCTATTGTTGGTATATTATGTTTCTTTTATATGGTAAAGAGAAATTAACGATATCAGTTCTTCATTATAGCCTAAGATCCCAGGGCTCCTAGACCTATGTCATTTTAGCAAAGCTGAAATTTTGAGAATTAGTCTAATATGTAGTTAAGACGTTATGCAAACTTTCTAATATGAAAGTAGGGCTCTTTCAGAGAGCGCCAACTAATGGTACACGCCTTCTTAAGTTAAAGTAGAAATGCTGGTATCTCCGTACTTTCCTCCGATGCTTTGGTGACAGAGCGAAGAAATTAAAATATTAATAAATAATGATTCATTCCCTCGAATGGGCATCGAACCGACAACCGTCGTTACCGTCACGGCCTTGTACCGCTACGCCGCAACAGCCTTCATATATAGATATAAGAGGTACTTTACATTTATATACAAGAACCCGTAATCATTGCAATCGTAAGTATAAAAATAATAGCTATTACTATTTATTTATATAGGGAAAAAACCTTGTGAATGGTAAACAAGACAATTTTCCTTATATTTTTACATACGAACAAGTCATATTGAAAATTAGCATAAGATAAATATATATTTTAGATGCTACTATAACTGATAAAATATTTTTTTATATCTTTCGTCGATTTTCACGTAAATTAGGACAAATTTATTTTGAAAAAATTCTATCATCATCATTATCATCAGCCTGTCCTCGTTCACTGCTGGACATAGGCCTCTCCAATGGCACGCCACTGAGCTCGATCTTCAGCTCTTCGCATCCTTCGCTCATCGTCACCCCATCTAGCTGGAGCACGTCCTACATAAAAAAATCTTTAGAGGAATATAAAACTAAAAAAGCTAAAACTAAAGCTCAGTTAATTATTAAGTTAAATATATTAAATAACGTTCCAACTAGGATAGTGTAAATTGTAGAATCAGTATTTTATCTTCTACTGGTAAGTTCGTGACCGAAATCGCAGACGTTTAAAAATTACTCTTGCAAGCCCGTAGTATGGACTGAATAGTAAAACTTGGTCTATTTCATATAAAATACTAGTGGACCCGAACGCGGCTACGCCCGCTTGAACTATACGAATATTTATTAAATATATTTATGAAATTATTTTCAGTTTTCAATAGAGAGATGCGTTAAGCAACCTCATTTTGGGTGACGTTTTCTAACAACAAACTTTGCAAATCGTTGCTTAGCAAAGGTCGCTTAGCGACGGTTGTTATTAACATGGCGGAATAAATTGCATGTCAAATTAATAAGTATTCTAATATATTGGTATATATCGAAAATATTACAAATGTAAGATGAGAAAAAAAAGGATCCTATGTTCATCCCGAGACCCTCAAGTATCTCTATATGAGTATTTTATCACAATTAAATTAGCGGTTTGGGCCTGATTGCGTAAAAGACAGACAGACAGACAGAGTTACTTTCAATTTTATAATATAGGTATGGATAGACTAAACTTTATATTAGAATTAATTATATTTTTAAGAAAATATTTAAGAAATCATTTTAATTTAACTCTGTAGACTGTAAATCAAAAGAATGAAATAAATAGAGCGACTGACTGGGTGTAGTATATACGTTTATATTTGAAGCCTTCGTGAGTAAGAGCCACGGTGAGAGTAGATATGTTGGTAGGCTGTCCATTGAAATACAAACTAACAGACTTCTGCCTTCTCTCCTCCTCTTTCTTTGTATTGATAGAGGGCATCTATTTGAGAAAGCAGGTTAAAAGCGAGTCAAACTTGCATACCGAAGATTCCGTTGGAAAATTAAAAGTTGACAAACTTAAGTTTGCAAACGTATGCATTCCTTTTTAAAAATAAACTACAAATATCAGTTTTTAATGTTTTTTTCTATGAAATATTTATAAATTATCAGTTTTTGGATATTTTCCTTTATTTATACTGTAAGTTGAAAACATCTTGCCAAATTTCATAGTTAGATCCATAGTGTATAGAAATGTAGCAAAGGCGATGCATAAATTGACATATATCGTATATTTTAATTGCGTTAATTTAGAAGCTCGTATATTTCTGTGCTCCAAGGGACCGTAGACACCAGGTGCCTCAACACAAGTACATTCATGTACAAGTACATACAAATCTATGAGAACGGCTATTTGACATATCTCTTTTTTTTTGCTTCACGCATAAACTCCCGGTGTTAAGTTCTGCCACTCAACACGCAATACCTCGATACATTCGGCGGAAAGGGAACAATAGGTTCCCTCTGCTCACCTGATTTGAGCGGCATACAGCATGAAGCTGATTAGATTTAATCAATTTTGAAGTTTTGTTGACATTATCCATCTTTCGCACAGAGTTTTCGAATCAATGAAAATTTAAAATAAATAATATTTTGCCTGTATGAAATCTTTAAGCTCAACAAAGTGTGATATATTTTTTTCAAATATATAATTAAGTTTATTTTTTCATACATATATATATAATACTCGCATATGCAAATTTGTTATATAAATATGTAAATATTAAAGAGCTTGGTGTAATTATCTAGCATTAAAAACAAACGAAATAATTAAAGTAATTTCATATTACAGTTTTCGATCCTGTATTATAATTATTATTTTATTCTTAAAATTTTCGATTATTTTTAGAGCATTTGATCATCATGGAGCAGTTGCAGAAACATTTAGTTAACAAACATAGGTTGGCATTGCGTGTTGAGTGACAGAACTCAACGCCGCGTTTTGCCTCATCAACAGAGCGAAGAAATGGAAATATAAACGTAAATAAATATTTCACTTCCTCGAGTGGGGATCGAACTCACAACAGTCGCGTTACAGTGACACCCTTGTGCCACGACGACGAAGGCCTCATATTTTCTATATTTTTTAAATATTTTCGGTTCATCATCTAGAAAAGTGCACAGAAAGACATCATTTTCATGATAAAAACTAAAGAAAATATATACCAATATTTTTACACAAAGAAAAATCAGAGTTTAAAAATACTTATATTTTGCATTAATATTTTCATATTCTTGTTCCAAGAAATACATTTACATTTTAAATGTTTTTTTGTTTCAAATACTTATATTGAACAAAAAAATGTTGTTGAGATATTTTAATATATTTTATTTTAATTACAACTTGTAAATTGAAAATAACACATTCTTGTGAATAATTAAATATTCCTATTAATATTCCTAATGCCAATATTATTAATTATGACCAAACATTTCCCATTATTTTGGTTGTGCGTTCGATTTTCGCTCGGGAAAATTAATTATTTACTATATATTTTCACATTTAGTAAGGTTACTATTTAATAAAAAAAAAATTCTTACAATTCAAGTATAAAAATGACCTATACATACTCTTAATTTTACTCTTAATCCTTATTTAAAATTATAGATGCAACAAACTTAATTTTTTTATCTTTTACGTGTCCATCTAAATAATTATACATTTCCAATTATAATTTAAATGATTATTTTTTTTTATTTAATAAAAATGCCTCTAAAAATTACAAAAATATTTACAAAATCTAACAATATACGTATGATATTATTAAATCAAAGATAGATTGAATGTGTTATTACATATTTAATTTCATAAAAGTCAGATTCAAATAGCCCCAGGCCACACACATATTTGAATACGTTTAACATCTTTATTTGAATTCTCTCCGTACTAAGTTATTTATTATGAATGTATTTGAGGAATAAGAATGAACGCTTACAGAATAAGTTATAAATTAATTTTTACTTCTGCAAAAAAGCAGCAAAATTATTAATAATTGACGCCATTGTAGAACTGCTTGATGTTAAACTTATAATAATTGGAGATTCGTGTCCCATGAGACATCCAGCTTCAGCTTCACGCTGTAACCAGATAACAACAGGGTAGGCAGAGGGAACCTAGTGTTAAAACACTCCGTTCCTCTTTTCCGCCGAATTCTGGAGGCATTGCTCATGCTCTGGTCTCGACACCACAGCAAAGAAATGAAAATAAAAATGTAAATAAATATTTAATTTCCTCGAGTTGGGTCATTCACTCAACACGCAATGCCTCCAGAATTCGGCAGAAAGTGGAGAACGGAGTATCGTAACACTAGAATCCCTCTGCCTATCCTGCTGTGTGCGGGATACAGCGTGAAGCTGATTTAACAATTTGGTAACAAATTTCAATTACCAATTTAAAAATGTATCGAGCTGATAAAATTAAAACGCAGTATCGCACGTCACCTCTGCAGCTTGTCCAGCTGACCTTCGGTCTTCGAGAAAGGAAAACCAATTTTATACGTGACAATTTGACACAATTCTTTAGTAAAAGATTCTAATTATAATTTTATTTATATATAAACTAGTGGACCCGAACGCGGCTACGCCCGCTTGAACTATACGAATATTTATTAAATATATTTATTAAATTATTTTCAGTTTTCAATAAAGAGATGCGCATTTTGGGTGACGTTTTCTAACAACAAACTTTGTAAATCGTTGCTTAGCAACGCGACGGTTGTTATTAACATGGCGGAATAAATTGCATGTCAAATTAATAAGTATTTTAATATATTGGTATATATCGATAATATTACAAATATGAGAAAACCAAGTATCCTATGTTCATCCCGAGACCCTCAAGTATCTCTGTATGAGTATTTTATTACAATTAAATTAGCGGTTTGGCCCTGATTGCGTAAAAGACAGACAGACAGACAGAGTTACTTTCGAATTTATAATATAGGTATGGAGGTATGGATAGAAATTTAAAATAAAATTGAGTTACGGTTAATAAAAATCATTAGGTATGCCTATTATTTACTTCTCAAGGTCATATTATGATTTTAAATTAGTTTTTTGGTTGTGCTAAAGTATTTGC
The DNA here is from genome assembly GCA_000313835.2 of Heliconius melpomene melpomene. Taxonomy (NCBI): domain Eukaryota; kingdom Metazoa; phylum Arthropoda; class Insecta; order Lepidoptera; family Nymphalidae; genus Heliconius; species Heliconius melpomene. The sequence goes on along the minus strand of HE667817.1, from coordinate 283,741 downwards.
TATTGTACTTATTGTAGTCTAAATTCGTTTTTCTTAGACTAAATTTAAATACTTCATGTTGCCAGTTCTATCGGGGGATAGGATCCAGGCTCATTGCCTTTGCTTTTTTAGCTGTATTCTGGTTAGAACAGGATAGGCAGAGGAATAAGACACTTCGTTCTCTACGCACCGGTCAAATTTCAAGATATTGCACGCGGATGTAAGACCTCAAATGGGAATATGGCCCACCACTATCTTATTTAGGTGCATGCAGGCGCTGTCTGTGTTAACTCGGCTAAGGGTCTCATGTTAGGGGTTCGATTCCCACTCATTCAGGTTCCATCTGCCTTTACTGCTAAATGCGGGATACATCGTGAAGCTGAAGATAAATCAAAATATATTAAATGAATACTAGCAATGATTATACAAAATGCCATGCTGGGTTCCTCTTGGGCGACAAAATGGGCACAGGCTTACACTTAAGTTATTTAATTTTTATATTTATATGATTTATACTAAGATATTAGGTTTATGGGAATTCCGTTCCCGAATAATTGGTTTATTTTATCTTAACCAAAATTGATAGGCCGTAATATTATAACGTTTTACATATCTTATAGTATTAAATTAAAAAATTAAATCAGCTTCCCGCTGTATCCCGCCTACCCTGCTACAGAGGGTTAATTCACTCTATTCACCGGTAGTAAATTTCTTATAATTAAATGTGTAATATATTTGGCTTAACAAAATTATTAATATATGAAAAAGTAATATCAACAAACATTTACAATATTAACTGACACCAATATAAAATAATATCGAAATTTAATAATAATATTTGAAGAAATTGTACTTGTACGAAAAGCGAAAGAAAAGCACTTTCCGTGAACAAGATAAAAGGATGCAATAATCGAGTTATCCTCACAATAAACCTCTTAGCTATCCCACCAGTAGAATTAAAAAGAGGAAGCGGTCCCATAAAGACGAAAATGACGTTATATACGTTTTATTATCTTCTTTATACTTTGTAAGTACTTTTGTATGGCTATCTTATATACTTTCTATATAAATATATAGATTTTTTATATTATATAGGTAACAATTTACAAAAAATATTTACTTAGGTAAAATTTTATTATTATGAACTGATAAGAGAATTTATTTTTTTTCAAGAATTTCATAAAATAAAAAGTTCTATGGCGGTGCAGAATGAAATGTCCTGACATTACTTTGTTTTATATCCCGCAGATAGCAGGGTGGTCAGAGGGAACCTAATGCCAAGACTCTCCATTTCCCACTTTCTGGATGTACTGCGTGACGGAACTAAACGCCGCGCGTTGCCTTGGTACCAGGGCGAGAAAAATTCAAATAGTAAATATTTCATTTTCACAAGTGCACCAAGCCTGTCCTGGTGTGTTATTCCTTTCGATATAATCTACTGTACCTTCGGTCAGACTTTACTTGGACAGACAGAATGTGTCACATGTCATATATAGCTCTTAGTTAAGTATTAAAAAACCGGACAAGCGCGAGTCGGACTCGCCCACCTAGGGTTCCGTACAAAAATTGGAAGTATCGAGCTTTATTTGAAATTCAAGTTTAGCTTAACCAGAGCCCTTTCAACTGATACCTTACTTGAACTAGCGGGCTTAATAATAAATTTAGCCCTACTTTTAAGTCTATAATTTTTTAGAATTTAACCAGAAATGGATAGTTATCAATTTTTTCATGAATTAGAACTACCTATACAGGAATTATGCAATTTGGCAATTAGCTTCCAAAGTAAATAAGTAATGCAGTTTAAACAAATGTAGAAATACTTTTTTTTTCAGGAAATCATGGCTGTAGATCTGAGTATGTGGTTTGAATTTCCACTTGATATCTTCAAGTGTTCGTGAAATAAAGTCTCTTGACAGACAGACAGACGGACAACAATGTGATCTTATAAGGGTTCTTTTTTTCCTTAAAACGTACGGAATCCTAAAAATAATTGAAAATAAAAAATATCACATTTTAGTAAATATTATTTTAATATTACAATAATAACAGCCTGTTACATAAAAATGCATAATATATTTAATATTAAAATCTACATAATATTATTTTAAAAATTGTTATATGTAGATAATTCTTATTCGTTAATCACTATTCTTCCATCTTTGGAGACGTTCAAAGGACTGTGCTTCCTTATATAATTCTCCACAACCGCCTGGTCGTGGCTTACCACTTTTACATTCTTTTTGTTCTTGAACATCTGGGAAAAAAGGCAAAATTTTGTGCAAAAAAAAAGAAAAAATTATGTTATTCTCCTTTCTTTGTTATGTCTTTTCTTTTCTTTGTTATATTCTTCTCTTTTTGTTATGTTCTTTAATATATGAAGTTTTAAGAAAATATTTCTATATTAACTTTAAGAAACCAGCAGGGCAGGGAAGTTTGACTGTAAAGCGACAGTTTATGGGCTCGAATGAAATATTTAATATTTCCATTTCTTTTGCTCTGGTGTTGAGGGCAAAGCGCGGCGTTGAGTTCCGCCACTCAACACGAAATGTCTCCAGAATTCGGCGGAAAATGATTAACGGAGTGTCTTAACACTTAAGTTCCCCCTTTGCATAGTCTGCTATGTGCGGATTTCAACGTGACGTTTGGCGGCGTACGCACAGGGAACCTATTTTTGTGACACTTTCTCCGTTTTCTACTTAAATTCGAGATATTGCGTAGCTGCGGAACGGAACGCCGCACTTTATCCCTAAAATAATATACAAAAGTGCTATAAATAATTATTAAACATATACAATAGGTTTCTTACCGAAAATCCATCTCCACCGTCAGCTAAGTAAGCTGGTACAATTACGTGATAGTAGACCTCAGGGTCTACTGGAACATCAGATTTTTTGTTACCAACAAACACTGAGGTAACTCTTTGGCCTTCGGGTAGAGATATGTTGTAGGTTACTTGTAGACCTGGAAGAAATTAATAAAATTTATTAGATTAATTATATTTTAATTGAAATTTATTGTTTCAGAAAAAATTGAAAAAATATTTTTCATTTCTATAGAAAAATATAATTATTGTTATGAGAGAAACAACATTGTCTATGAAAATTATCCTTCTACTGCAAAATGAATTGGTATTTAAATTACAATAATTAAATAAAATCCTGGCCCAGTGAAACAAACGTTTACTGTTAACGCGACGGTTGTGAGTTCTATTCCCGTTCAGGGAAGTAATATATTAAATATTTTCATTTCATCGATTTGCTTACATAACGAGGCGAAGCGCGGCGTCAATTGCCACTAAACTACACGCAACACCTCGAGAATTTGGCGGAAAGTGTGGAATGGAAGTGTCTTGACGATAACGGAGTATAACCACTAGGTTCTCAGGTTCCCTTCACCTACCCTGCTATATCCAAAATACAGCATCAACTAAATTAATAATTCCTAATAAACTAAATAAGAAATAAGACGACACTCTCACCAGAAACTTGGAGCACATAGGGCCCCTTAAAAGGATTGTAATCCCATGCACCCGACACACTACGCTCTAACGCCAGCAATATATCTTTGCCTTGCAATTCGAAATCTTCTATACGATCGTTGAACGGGAGTAGTTCGAATATAACACCTTTGGTTATTGCTGAAAATATATTTTCATTTTAGTACAAAAATTCTATGAATTTACAGAAAATTGCAGATATAACTGGGTTATCGGTATACTTTTAGGTATATATATTACCTTATGAAAATAATACTGGGTACCACTAAGTTACTTCTGCCTAGAGTAGGCGGGCTATAGCGTGAAGCTGATAAAATAAATTTTAGTTCTAGTCGATTTGTGTTTCTTTGGTAACGTAGGTTTTTAATTTAGACTATTAAAATGTTTACTATATAATTAACTGTAAAAAATATTTCATATAAGAATTTTAATTTTTGCAATTTTGATCAATTGAAAAATTTGAGGCTTGAAAGAAGAAAGAAGAATTTTAAGTGAAAAACCTACAAAATACTTACTTCCACTCGGTATACTAGATTTGATATTCCCACGTTGAATAAACGATATGTATTGAACGTCTGATTTCAAAGAATTTCCCTGAAATGCAAGAAAAAATGTTAGTAATATTATAATTATAATTATAATATATTTTTCATTATTAAATTTCATCTGTCGTAGAGCCGACGGCCGCTGGGGCAGACGTGTCTAAGAGTGGAGACCCCGTACAAAACGACCTCTGGGACGACCCCTGCTAGATGGGCCGACGACATAACGAGATTGGCAGGTTGCGAATGGGTCCGAAAAGCTGAGGATCGAGTGAAGAAAGGCCTATGTCCAACAGTGGACAAAAGATGGCTGTTGATGATGATGATGATGATGAATATATTTCAGTTCTAAAAATTTCGGGATTTGGTTATTTAAAGGACATTTTTTTTTAAATTTCAAAGGTTAAGATTTTTTTATAACTATTAGTTAACAATATTTATTATAGAGGCCATCGTATCGTAGGGGCAAAGGTGTGACTGTAACGCGACGGTCGTAGCTTCAATTACCATTCGGTGGAATTAATTATTATTCTTTATATTTTCATTTCTTCGCTCTGGCACCAAGGCAAAAGTCCGGTGATTAATTCTGCCACATAATACGCTACGCCTCGAAAAAAATGACGAAAAGCGGAGAACAGAGTGTCTAAACACTAGGTTCCCTCTGACAACCCTACTAAATGCGGGACAATTGTGAATCGGTCGTTTCCATTCGAGGGAAAGAATTTTTTAATATTTTCACTCGATCGCTCTGATAACAAGGCAAAGCGCGGAGTTAAGTTACGACTAAAAAAAGGAATATAACTTACAAATTCAGTCATACCGTCCACCAGCATATCCCCAAGGGCACATTCACCGAAGACGCAATCCTCAAAGCCCAGCGTGGTTTTGCTCTCACCTATCGCCACTTGTTCAGCTTTATGCACCATTACGGCGTACGGTGCTAGACGAGATTTTATGTCTTCATCTGTGGAAATGGTTAAACATAATGAAATGTTACCTTTTCTTTTTCTATGTTATCTTTTCTTTCTTTTTTTTCAGTTTCACGCACATGGATGTAGGCAGTAGGACCCTAGTTTTAAGATACTCTATTTATGTAAGTTGGGTGGTGGATAGAAATGAAAATAATTCATTTCATCGAATCGGATTCGAACCTACAATCATTGCCTTCCTAATTTCTTTCTGTCTTCTTATTTCAACTATAATATTCTGGATGTGAAAGTTGAGGATGAGTGGATGTTTGTTCAACTTCAACAGCTAAGTGGATTTAAATGAATTATGACAGTAACACAGCTTATATATATCAAAATAATATATAGGCTATAATTTATGTTAATATTTCATATAATTTGGCAATAATATAACAACTCAAGCGAAGCCACGGGCGGGTCGCTAGTCAAGAGGTGAGTTTGAAATGTATGAAAACGAGTATTTGGATTTATTTCAACAGGAGGTAGAGTCAACGAAAATAACAAGCAATGTATTTTAACTCTTACGTATATATTTTCTTTTTTACAATTGCAAAAAGGCTAAGATTCTTAAAAAGTAGTGATAAATCACAATTTTTCCTTGTTAAACCAATCGGCTGTATGCGACGAGGTGAAGATCGAGCTCAGTGGCGTGCCATTGGAGAGGCCTATGTCCAGCAGTGGACGAGGACAGACTGATGATGATGATGATGATGATGAAACCAATCGCCATTTTTAAATGAAATAATAAATAACTATTTATAGTAATTATTATCTTACATTTACTGTGTAGGTCACTAAGATAATAACAGAATAATTGATTGCAAAGGTCGTGAGTTGTTTTAAATGAGTTGAAACAATATACATATTTGCTTATACAGATATCACGAGATGCATTCGTGACGCAGTCGCCAGTTCGATTCCTATAGCAAAGAAAATATCTAAAATATAAAAAAAGCAGTAAGTTTTCTTTTTCGAGTATTTTTTAACACCGTTGAAGAGTTTTAGAAAAAAAACCAACTAAGAAGAGCTTCGGGCTGGTATAGTAATTTTATACAGGATGGAAGAGGCAGCGCTCCTTTTACTGAAACTGCATGTAGGGTAAAATATTTCACATCCAGAATTAAAGAAATGAATCAAGGTACCTCAACAGTTTGGACGTGGGATTTTTTTTTCATTTCACGATTTTTATCCATACCTGTATTTCGTGTGACACACACATACGTGTGCGACGTTTCCGATTTGACAGGTAAGTGTGTGCGTGTTTATGTTATACTTTACAAATGGCGTTTTATTTTGAAACGATAATTTTATTATTTATTTTGTTTAAAAAAAATACTTTTTCATTTTTGGGAATTATTTTTTTTCTGAATTATATTAGGCTTTCATAGAGTAGTTAAAACTGTGGTTTCATTTAAAGTGGTACTAACAATTCCACCCTGTATATGGATGTATTAGAACTAAGTACCTATACAGATTGTAATGGAAGCAAAGTAAGTACGTTCACTCTACAGTAGACTGCTAGAGTGCTGTTAGAATGCTAAAAGCTAATTTTTAAGGCGCTCATTACATAACTGAGGCCAGTCATGGCGCAGGGGCACCAACCTGTAACTGTAAACGCGACAGGTTGTGAGTTCAAATCCCAGTAGAAGAAATGAAATATTTAATATTTTCATTTCGTCGTCAAACCGCGTCGTTGAATTCCGCCACTCAATAATGCCTCAAGAATTCGGCCGAATATGGAAAACAGAGTATCTTAAGACTAGGTTCCTGCAGGGTTGCTGGTGCGGACAAGATCGCATACCTTCAGGTAAAGATCTATCTAAGAAGATTGGCCCGCCCTCCCACTTCACGAAATCTCCTCGGTAATCAAAGAACACTGTGAGGCTTCCCATGTATTTTGTGAACGCTGATGCTTGAACTATGAGAACCTGTAATGCAATATTTTTCTTTATTATTTTTAATATTAAAATTTTATTTAGAAATAAAACAACCTAATATATTAAAATTTGATGAAAAGATCAAATGCATCAGGATTAGAACCTATGACCCTTTTGGAAGCTGCCATCTATGAAAACATGCTTGTACAGGGGCTTTGTTATTTGAAGAATATTTAACATACAGAAGAAAATAATCAAAACGGTATTCTTCTCTATCCTTCCTTCCCTACTGACCTTATGACTTTTATTAGAAGAAGTTTGAACTAAAACTGGATAAGGCCCCGCGACTTCTTCTCCGCTTGGCGCTGGACCATTCCACAGGAGAGAGTGAGTGTGGCCACCTACTATGATATCTACATATTTGCCGTAATCTCTAGCGAGTTCTCTAAAACAAACAAATATAAATTAAAATATGTCTATTGTATTTAGGCGACGGTTGTGAGTTCGATCCCCACTCGAGGAAGTGAAATATTTATTTCTTCGCTCTGGTGTTGAGGCAAAAGCGCGGCGTTAAGCTCTGCCACTTAACATGTAAAGTCTCCAGAATTCGGCAGAAAGTGGGGAACGGAGTGTCTTAACATTAGGTTCCCTCTGCCTACCCTGCTGTGTGCGGGATACAGCGTGAAGCTGATTTTTTTTATGTCTATTGTATGTATATTAAATAATCAATTAATATTATACTTGAGGCCAGTGTTGGCAGAACAAAATGTGACTTTAAATAAATTAAATGTGAAAGGCTACAGGTTGCGGGTTCGATTCCTACTCGAGGAAATGAAATGTTTAATATAATTCATTTCTTCACTCTGCTGTCGAGGCAAAGCGCGGCGTTGAATTTCGCAACTCAACATGCAATCCAAAATTCAATGGAAAGTGGGAAGTGTTTTAACACTAGGATATCTGCCTATCTGCTATACGCAGGATAAGCTAAAAAAATTGTCCATTGATAAAGAAAAAGATAGATATTATCTATTATATCTAGATAAAAGACACTAAATTTTTACAAAACCAATCCAATAATACTCACTTGTCAACGTCAAGGCCGCAGTGGGACAAAACAATGATAATGTCCACACCTTTCTCGTTCAACAACTTAGCTTCTCGACGCAAGGCCTCGCGCGGATCAGTGAACTCTACGTTGCCAGCTGACGATAATATCTGAGGAGAATTTGAAAAGAAGTGTGTCAACTCTCTTTAATTAGGCATTACAGTCTTTTTCGTTTTACCTTTTTAAACAATATGGTAATTTTTGTAGCAATTTTAGATAGGTGCCTTTATAGTTTTCGATTTTGACTTTCACAATCAAATAATAACATGAGTTTTTCTTTGTCATGGGAGTTATTTTTTGCTTCACGCTGTATATAGCAGGATAGGCAGAAGGAATCTAATAATAAGTTCCTCCTCTGTTCCCTTTCTGCCAAGTTTTCGAGAGATTGGCGAATGGTGGAAGTCCGCGCTATATCTGGTCACGAGAGCGAGGAAATGAAAATGTTTATTAATTCAATTACCCGAGTCTGAATCGACCCCACGACCGTCGCTTCTATAGTCTCACGCTGTGCCACTGCACCATGATAGTCTTTTTCTTGGTTGAACTTTGAAAATTTTTGTTGCAATTTTTTTCTTACACTTTAGAGCAGCATATTTCTTGGTTAAATACTGTCTTAGAAGTATTTCAACTGATTTCTATAGACTGGTACCTTGACGAAATTTATTAAAAACAATTGACGGCTGACCGCCTGACTGACTGCGATACTTTCCGGTTTCCAATACTAAGCTGATGGAGTAGAATGAATACTCGTATATTTCTTTATATATCAACAGATATTCTTTTTATCAACCTCTGTTCCTTACAGAATAATTATCTTTTTTTACTTTTTTTTTTATCTTTTCTTCCTAGGCGTGTTACAGACCTTTCGTTTCAGGTTCACGCTGTTTCTCACATTATAGCACGGTAGGCAGAGGGAGCCTAGTGTTAAGACACTCCTCTCTCCACTTGCCGCTGATTTCTAGAGGGATTGCGTGTTGAGTGATGGAACTAAAAGCCACGCTTTACCTTGACACCAAAGCGAAGAAAAGAAAATAGTTCATTTCCTTGAGCTTACATGCCCATGGGACCTACGTAGGATAGCGTTTGACAGAACGTAGCAGTTATAGGTTCAATCCCCACTTGGGGATCATAAGCGGGGATTTAAATTACTCTACGTTCTGATACTCAACTGTTAAATATCAACTATATAGGTAGGTTCCCTCTGCCCTCCTTGCTATGTTTAAAAAAGACAGCTATATTTTCTATAATTCTTTTCAAGCAATATTCACGTGTCAAAATGAGTATTATAATCACGTTTTTGATAGGATAAGATAAGAGGAGATCTCCATAGATTACCTAGGTAATATTTTAGAGTCGTGATGTTCTTTACGTCGTAGCTATCATTTGAAGTGTTTAAGCGTGAAACAAACGTGATGTCGATATAATTATTTTATGCCTCGTAACTTAAAGGAAGGTATCTTTTCCTTAAAAATATTTTAAATTAGAGGCCGTCGTGGCGCAGAACGACGTGACTTGGTTATGAATTCGATTCCCACTCGAGGAAATGACGTATTATTTTAATTTCCTCGCTCTCTTAAAGAGGCAAAGCACGGCGTTGAGTTACGGCCCAACACGCAATTCCTTTTCAATTCGGCGAAAAGTGAGAAACGGGAATGTCTTATTGGGAATGAAATGTATAACACTAGGTTCTCAGGACCCCTACAGCCTAGTGTTAAAATACTCCGTTCCCATTAAGACACTTTCGTCCCCCACAAAGTATGAAATGAAATAATTCACCTTAGTATCAGTAGTAATTAGTCCAATTAGACCAATTCTCCTCTTATTTCGTTCTATAATAACATGAGGTCTGTATAGTCCATTTAATACGGGTTCCTTGGTGGTGTCCATGTTTGCGGCCAACACTGGTGCTTTAAGAGCCCTAAGATATGGGGCCAAGCCTTGTGGGCCGTCGTCGAATTCATGGTTTCCAATTGCCTAAAAGTAAACAATAAGATGTGAAAAATACAAATAATAAAAATTGTAGGTTAGATCGTTTTCGTAAAAAAGAAATTGAACCCATGCCTCTGACATAGGTAGCTATCCTGGTAGTATCAGTAATTATTTTTATAATAACTTTAGATAGGTTCATGTTAAATTATTTCTTATTAAATATTGTATTACTTAGGAAATAATCAATGTATAAATCAAAATAGCTCAAATACTTTACTCCTACTTATTTAGAAAACGAATAAGAATTTGAACTAAGCGAGATTCGAACCCGCACCTAAATGCTTGCGTTCCTAAGTGTGAAATAACACTTCAAAAATGTTAAAAACACTTTATTATTATATATATATATATATATATATATATATATATATGTACATATGTATGTACATATATATGTATATATATATATGTATATATATATATATGTACATATGTATAAGAAAACGATTTAACAATAAACTGTAAAGACCTATCACACATATCCGTCTGTAAAGTGCATAATAGCATTCATTATGTTGTTTAGCCGTTGGAAATTTTATAACGTGAGAACGTGACATGCCATTATCCTTAAAGGATTATTTTATTTACACCCGACACATATCTCTTAAAAAAATCACGCTGTATCCCGCATACAGCGGGGTAGGCAGAGGGAACCTAGTTTTAAGACACTCCGTTCCTCACTGTTTACGATTTGCGTTCACGAAGCGGTGCCGGAGCGAAGAAATGAAAATATAAACAAATGATAATACATTCCCCCGCGTGGGGATCGAACCCACAACCATCACAAACATGCAATGCCTCCAGAATTCGACGGAAGTGGGGAACGGAAGTGGTTTAATGAGAACGGAGTGTCTTAACGCTAGGTTCCCAGGTTCCTTCTGCCTACCCTGCTTTATGCAGGATACAGCGTAAATAAAAAAATAATACACAAACTATTTTGCCATACCATACATTATTGTAATTTTTCACTATTGTTTTAAAAATTTTCACTTACGTGTGCGTCATGCGGTAACAAATTCATAAACTCTTGTGTAACATTCCACTTGAGGAGGCTGTACCAATATGTACCTTGGAAGCTGTCGCCAGCATTCAAAAGTATGGAGTGTGGCTTTTCTTTCCTCAAATCCTCAATTTTCTTAAAGAGCCGAGGAAAACCGCCAAGACAGGATCCATTGTTGAATCTACATGTTGGCGATGCTACCGATGTTTCTTCGAACCTGTTTTAAATATAGTTGAGAAGTTGTGAGTATCAAAATGGAACCAGGGTGTTTTAACACTAGGTTCCCAGGTTACCTCTCCTCACCCTGTGTGAAGCTTAATGCTTGTATTCCAAAGAATATTATAATACCACAGTAAATATTTTATACCGTCACTAAAACTGACAGGTTGTTTAATTATCTTTAAATATTTAATATGTACTTACATTTATTACATTTGGTAAGTACATATTTATATCTAATTAAATAAAAAAAAAATAATTAATATTTTCAAAAACTTATTTGACTTACCTATTGAAGTAAGTAAATATTGTTTTACCTAAGCAAACTATCAAGAGATTATTGGCAAATATTTATTATATTATACTTATTACTTCATTTATCTATATCACTTTTAGAGAAAAATTTTAAATTTAATCTTTGAGTGACACAGGGCTAAAGAACAGAGTAGAGTTCCGCCACTCTACTCTACTCTTTTTACTACTCTCTCACTATCAACAAATTAAAAAAATATTATGATCATTGATTCTTTTGGGTGTATTTTGTATTAAGCATTTATTAAATAAATAATAATTCATTCCCGCGAATGGGGATCGAACCCACAACCGTCGCGTTACAGCCACCCTGCGCCATAACGGCCTCAAAAAAATAAGTTAATATCTTTGATTCCATTATAGTATAAGTAAATCACTTATTAAATAAAAAAGATCTATGCCGGGAAAGAGAGCGGTAAGAGAGGTAGGGAGATCTCGGTTGACCTTCGAAAACACAGAATCAAAGATACTGGAGGAAGGTCACGTAAAATGCATGAGAACCCTCCGAAGGGCATGTATGAAGAGGTTGATGACAGTGGACGAGGCGAAAGAGGTATGTAGAGACCGCAGCGTTTGGCTCTCCGTTCTCTCTGACTAACCCCCTAGGGATAAAGCGTGAAGCTATGTATGTATGTATATATATATTTATTAAATAAATATCTATATTTAATAAGACTCGCTTTATAGCAGACATTGAAAGTAGACTTGCTTGTAGTAGCTGTACCAAGGTCACAAATGTTTATTGATGTTTAACCTATAGGCTAGTTTTAATTATTATAAGAATTCTTATCATATTATTCTATAATTTGATAGTTTTAAGTAAATTATTATCATATAATATGATATTAATTATTAATACTGATAATATCTTTCTTTTATAACATTGTAGAGCATATTATAGAGTCATGTTATTGTTATTGGAATTATGTCAAATGAATGTTAATGTTATAGCAAAATAAGCAATCTGGTATAATATCTTAATTAAATCATAATCAAAAATTATTTAAAGAGAGATATTTTTTGTTTTTTTATATTTATATATAATATAGAAATTATTATACAAAATTTACAAAAAAAATAATACTTACCTAGCATGAAAATCATTATAGTGTATAATATCCAATTCATATAATCCTTCGAATGGTAGAGCAAAAGTCAACACAAAACCCACTATGAAATTTAATAATAAAATATTTAAAGCTATTGTATTCATTTTGACACTACGTGTTCATAGTTCGACGTCCGCACAAACACTGACAAGAAAACATTGATAAAGTCAGATTTAATGAATAAAAATAAAACAGCTTATATACTTTTTGAATAATAACGAAATATTAATATAAATTTATTATTTGACGATGACGACGACTTAAAGAATATGTAGAGAGAAACTAGTGTTAGAACACTCCGTCCTCTACATTTGAGTCCAATGACTATAGACATCAGAGGTCAGCGGTTGAACCACGTGTAACCACGACACCCGGTTGTAGGTTCGATTCCCAATCGATAAAAAGAAATATTTAATATTTTCATTTTTCGCTCTGGTGTCTAGGTAAAGTGCGGCTTTGAGTTACGCCATTAAACACACAATACTTTCAGAATTCGGCATGAAGTGAGGAACGGAGTGTCTTAACACTAGTTTCCCTGTGCCTGTGCCTGTGCCTATCCTTCCGTGTGCGGGATACAGCGTGATACAGCGTGAAGCGTGTGGTTAATAAAAATCTGTCATATAAACATATAATTTACCGTTACGTTAAGTATACAATCTTTTAACATAATATTATCGTTAACATAATTCACTTTACATTTGGTAATTATTTAAGCTATTGATATTTATGTCGTTTTTGTAAGTAGGTAATTATGTCTGTGCATGTGCTCTGTGCGTGTGTGTAACTAATGATTTTCTAATGACCTAGCAATAACAAAAATAACATTTTTTTATGAAAAAGTTTAATAAAAATACTTCAAAATAAAACTGTATAAAAAATAATTATAGTGATAGTTATTATATTATATAATATATGTTTATCAATGATCTTATCAACTTAGATGTCAAATATGTAAAAATATACAAATACGAAAAAAATAATTATCTATAGGTACATAAAAAAATTGTAATAAATTGTTGTTTGTAAACCTTTTATTGGGGACATTTATCAATGTAATAGTACCCAATATCATAATTTAAAAAAAAATGTCTGTTTGTCTGCAAACAAATTAAACTCTAACAAAAAAGGCTTAACCGATTTAAATGTAGTTTTCACTACTACATAATTATGGGTAAACCTCTCCTACACATAAACCTCTCCTATACATAAACATCTAGGGTTCGTTTTATTTAAATATAGGTTTAAAAATAAGAAATATAGATATAATATTAAAATAAAGAAATTGCTACAAAATATATTTTTTAAATTAATTGACTGAAACGTCTGTTTCCAATGCATATTGTCTTTTAAACGATAATGTTATTAGAACTCGAAAGTAATTCACATTAGTGAATATATAATTGTAAAATAAAAATTAAATAAATGAGTTAATTACAACGTATTATTAAACAATCGATAATTACTTACTTAATCAGCATATTTGTTACAGTTTTTTATGTTTATTGTACCAAGTCGGTCTATTTACATAAGTCATTAAAAATATACCCACAAAGTCACGTAGGTTCCCTTTTGTATTGCCTTATTTGCAGAATAATAGCCTTATTATTTATTTTTCCATGTTTATGCAAATGATTGAAACTTACGACCAAACTGTGTATTTAGCTTCAATCTTTTTTTATTTATAAAAATTTAAATAAATTTTCTTTTATAACAGGCTTAAACAGGCTTACACACATTTTCTTAAATTTGTTAATAATATTGTCGTATAAATAAATGTAAATAATGTGATGAGGAACGTGTCTGTAAAATATCGCTCGTATTTGTCAAAGTTACCCAGATTGACGAATTAATATTGTAATTGAAGTTTGGTTTTTAGACATGTATTTTCTGTGTATGAAAATAAAATAATCTACATTAATATTATTTTCTTACATTTTTAAAATTTTATTCCTCACTTATACAAGAATTTCTAAAAAGTGTTACGTTTTGTTTGTTATTTAGTTTTTAATCTAAATTCTAAAAGGAAGGGCAAAGTGATACAACTAAACAACATAGATTACTACAACTGTCTATATTTACAATATTTAAATAAAATCTTTATGCATAATATAAAATAAAATTTATAATTATTAAAATAAAACTCATTTATTTGGAGGCCAATACAAAGTAACTTCATTATGAGCAGATTCAGGAACCCATTTCAAGTATTCATCAAGTAAATCTGAAAAAAGAACAAAATATAACATACAAATATATCATCTATATCGTTACGCTTTATCTTATTAGCAGAGCCAGGAATTAAAAATGATTCACTCCCCCGAGTGGGAATCGAACACACAACCGCCGTTCTAACAGTGAAGCACTGTGGCGTGGAATAAAACAAAAAAATAATATAAAAAATCTCACAATTAGGCTGTTGACTCCATATTTGTTGCAACTGTTCCTTAGTGCCAACACGTTTGGCTATCAAAGTTTTTAACAATATCTCTGTCCTAGATTGTAATTTGGCCCAACTTTTAACCATCGTAGACGGCGGAGATAATAAAGAACTTGCGTATTTTTTCAATTTTGGATATACTTTTCCTTCTAGAAGGTACCTTGCGAACCACCTGTAAAATTATTAGAATAATTAATATTTATCAAAATCTATTTAAAAGATTATTTCATGTCCTCGAGTGGGGATCGAACCCAGAACCAGTCGACTTTACCAGCCACGACTGGCCTCAGTTGTGACAAAATGAGGGGCCATAAATTTCGTATGACGAATGCTAATAAAATTAAATACTTTTATAACTAAATTCAATGCAATAAATCAGTACAATAAAATAAGAAAATATTACCTATAGCGTTCTATCTTATCCGGAAAGTCTATTTCAACGAGTGGTAGCTCCCAACCGCTTTTCCCGAATGTTCCTTTAAAGTGACACTTCACTCTACCAGATTTTTCATCATATCTTGGCTCAGGATCTGCTAGTGGCTCGCCTAAAGAAAAAACAACATTTTAATTACAGTTATCGTCGTGGCAGTATTTGCAAACGCAGAGGGTTCGATTCCTCGGGGGGAGTTCATTACTCAAGTATAAAGACAAAGCGCGGCGTTGAACTCTTTCTTTTTTAACTTCCCGCATATAACGTGCCTCGAAACCACAGCGAAGAAATGAAAATATAAATTTAAATAAATATTTAAATTTCCCCCCGAATTGGAATCGAACCCACAACCAGTCGTTGTTACAGTCACACTTTGTGCCCCTGCGCCACGAATGGTCTCAACACACAATTTCTCTAACATTACCTCTCCTTACCTAAGTTACACAGTTGCGGAACGTACACAGGCAGCCACTCTGGCTCTATCGCCACCACGTTCCTCATCACCATTTTTCTCCTCTCATCACCAGTCTCGTACAAGTCCTGATATATCACCCACTCCGGTATGGTCTTGCGGAGTAATGAGCCGAAGTGAAGGTGAACTGGCTCGTCTAAGTTAGTTGTGTAATATGCGTATTTGTATTTACGTTTGTCTTCACCTGTGGACAAATTTGGAATTTGTGATGTATATTTTTTAAGAAGGCCTTCGTAGCTCAGGGTCACTAGCGTGCTAATATAAACGCGACGGTTGGGGGTTCGATTCCTACTTCGAAGAATGAAATATTTAATATTTTCATTTTCTCGCTCTGTGGCGAATGGAAGTGATGAGGAAAGATTGTTTTAACACTAGTAGATTCCCAGTTCGCTATATGCGAGATACAATGTGAGGCAAAAAAAAATTTTTGAAGATGTAAAAATTTCAACATATATACAAACGTTTTCTTTAAATATTTTTCTTCCTTTATCCCGCTCTTGTATCAGCTTTAATCATGCATTCATTTATAATATTTTGATATAATGTTAAGGGAACTTTTTGCTAAGGGAACATAGTGAAAACTACATTTAAATTAGTTCGTCTGTTTTGGAGTATCATCCATCCGTTGAAAATGGAAAATTCACACACAAATATATTTTCTCATATATCTATATATATAAAATCGAAAGGTCACTCACTCATCACGAAATCTCAGAAACTACAAGTGCTAGGAATCTCAAATTTTGCATAGGAGTTACTTATAGGACGTAGGTGCTCGCTAAGACGGGAATTTGCAATATTCGATTTCTAAGGAGTTGTTTTTGGGGTCGAAAGTTTGTATGAAACTTCGTTACTACAACCGCGAGCGGGCCGCTAGTCTTTCATATATCCAATCGATTAGAATTTTTTTATTATTTTTTTATTCACCATCGGTTCACCAAATTTACTATCGTAGCTCTAAGAAGAATCGGCATAAGATATAAATAATAATTATTTAAAACCCACCTTCCTTAACTTCGTGCAACGCTATTTTCCTAGCGACCTGGTCCCCTAACCCACTAAGGAGTAGTTGTCGTAACAACCTCGCTTGTTTATCATCAGGTGGTTTCATTTCGGGGTCTACCGTCACGTTCACGTTGGACACGCTGAGGTTTATCTCTGATGTTAGTTGTTTACGTAGCTTCCGTATTTCTTTGATTGCCTAGAAAAAAAAGCATATATTTTTTTTTTTCCCCCAAAGTATACGTAGGGTTGCACTCCTTTCCCTACTTTTTTTTTAAATTTTGTAATTAGTGAAAAGTTATTATTCGTTTAATTATTAAAAATTATTATATAAAAAATTTTAACTTATGCTTAGCTATTGCTAGAAAAAAAAAGCTCAATGATCTTTTTTTATTTATATAACTTACGTACTTAAAAAATAACGAATATTTATACAAAGTTTCCCACGGGACCGTCCTGAAGTCAACTGACAAGCTGCGCATATATGATTTTAGGATTTTTGAGAGTAAAATGCACAAATGTTCAGATAACCTAACTATCAGGGCAGGCACGACTCGTCACCCGTACTATATTTACCTTTTCCCTCAATCCATATTTAGCACAAAATAATTCTTCTTCCCCTTTAATATATGCATATTCAGCTGCACCGACTGCTCTTAAAAGTACTCCGGGGTCGCCAAGTAAATGTGTGTTGCCAGATGCCGGCCAACTATCTGCTTTACCATTCATTACCTATATCAAAATAGATTTATTTTTAAAAACATTATATCCGAGATATTATAATTTTTTTAACCAATTTTCGAGACATTGCGTGGTAAGCGGAGGAACAACGTGAAATTAAATAAATAAATATAAAATATTTCTAATGCATTTATATTGGCTATCTGCATCGCTTTACAAAAAATCGTACCTCTTGAACAGATAATGCGGACACTAAAGCAATTGTGTATGGCAGTAAATCAAATTGGTGGCTCAGTGCCAACATTTTTCCATATCGAGGCAGCAATGGAAATGCTGACACTGCTTTACCTAGTGGAGTTACTTTAAGTATCTGAAAAACATAAATATTAATATTAATAAACAACTTTTACCTGCAAATCAAATCAAATTTCAATAAGTAATAACTAACCATTAACTTTTATTTTTTTTGATATTGAATATCTTAAATCTCCATTTATGTATAATAACTTAGATAATTAAAAAAATATAACTATTTTATCATAATTAATGTTACCTCTTCATCATCTTGTCGTTTTCTTTTTACATCTGGTTTTTCCAATATGCTGAGCACTTCAAGTCTCTTTTCCGCTAAACGCAATTGCAATCTATCGGGTGCAGTTGGATAAGGGAAGTTTACTACCTGAAATAATTATTATATTTATTATTTAACAATAAATAACTTTTGTGGCAGAGTGACTTGTGGCTTAACTTTATCAGGTCAAGGATAGATAAAATGCATACACAATACTAAATCCCCTCTACTTATTGCACGGAAGAAAGTGTTAATGGAAATGTCTTGTAAAATTATGTGAGCCAAATAATCAAGTAATCAGTTTTGATAGATAATCTAGTATAATCTTTATATTGATATATAAATAAAATGAAGCTCAAAAAATTATATAAATAATACGGAACTACGCGGCGTAGAACACTGAAAACTAACAACAAAGACCAACGAGAAACGGGAAATTTAGACCACTAGTATAAGATATAAGTGCACTTATATTAAGCATCAGCTCTACAGCGGGTTGGTTGTAGTGCTTGTGTTGACCTTTGAGAAACACTGGCTTCTGCCATATTGTATTACACTTTATACTATCGAACAGTACGGTCGAAGAGTTGTGGCCGCCCTGAAGATAGCCAGCGACAAAAGTCAAGTTGGTACTGTCCCGGACAGTCGGTAAACAATACACAAACGCAACTCCAAGGCGACTACGACTCTTACACTCTAAGAAACGTCACCTTATCAATCCCCATACACTTCATCATCAGCACCAGATCGTCCACAGGCCGCCGACACAGGTCTGGCTGATATTGTTCAGCACAGTCGTGTTGGAACACGGCGGCGCTGTATAGGCGGTAGGCGTGTCCGGGTGCGGTACGTCCCGCGCGCCCCGCTCGCTGCGCCGCGCTCGCCTGCGACGTCCACACCACGCGCCAAGTACTCGCGCCCGTCGTGTGGTCGTAGATGCTGGGATTGGGTTTTTCAAATTATTTTCTTTTAGCTTTACTTTGTACACGCTGAGGTTACTATATGTGAGATACATGTAGCAGAGTAGACAGAAAGCCTAGTGTTAAGACATTCCTTTTTTCACTAATAAAAAACAAATAAAATATAATCAACTTACACACACTTTTTTCAACTTTTAGAACGATTTGTGCTACGCTGTCCCACGCTCTGTCTAATTTCTGTCCTGCCGGACATTGCGTGTTGAGTAGCGAAACTCAACGCCCTGCTTTATCTTGTTGCCAGAATGAAGAAATGACAATAAATCATTTTCCCGAGTGGGAATTGAACTCATAATCGTCGTTCAGAAACACTAGTTTCTACTTTTCTAAATAAATCTTTTCTTAGTGTTTGAATAATACTTAAAAAATATATTAAAAATATGTGTACTAACCGCATTTTCTTTTTCCCACTATCAACAACATATTTAATAGCTGGTATAGTGAGTGATGTTTCCGCGACATCTGTGCTTACAACGCACAGCCTTGCCCCCACGGGTGGAGGTTCAAATACACGCGCCTGTCTCGACGAACTTAACATAGAGTAGAGAGGTAAAACCCATAGAGGTTGCCGACATGATTTAATTTCCGTTGTAAGAGTATCTTCTTCTGCATCTGAAATAGAAAAATAATTCGTTTAATAAAATTATAATATCATAGTGTCAATTTAGATACTGATTTTAATATTGGGCCATATATGTAGGTTAAATTCTGGCTAATCTGGTGAGGCTAGATTATATATGAACTATCCAAAAAAATAGTAAAACCTAAAGGCAAATATTTTTTAGTTCACGCTGTATTCCGCATAGTGCGGTGGGTAAATAAAATCTAGTATTACGATACTCTCGTCGATATTGCGCGTTGACGGGCGGAATTAAACAACGCGTTCTATCTTGTTTACCAGAGCGAAAAAATGAAAAAAAACTTAATTCCCCAGAGTGGTAATCGAACCCACAACCGTCATAGACAAACTCAATATTTTTATCTATGTAAACAATTTACCTGAATCACTAATATGTCCTTCGCTATCATCATCACTTATTAAATCCGCTTGGCCATCGTCTTCAGGCATATCGTAGTCGTCTAAATTAATTTTAGGCAAACTTTTGGATTTCTGCTTGGCTTTCCGCCTGGCTTTTCTCATTCTTTTCATTTCTTTTTCAACCTATAAAAATATAATATGTTTTTAAAAATATTAAATAATTCATTACCCTGATTGGGAATCGAAGCCGTCCACGATCTGAAATCAACTCTGAGAACAATCTTAAGATGCCGTTATCCGAGCATCATATGATCGCTGTAAGATTTGAGAGAGATTTATAAATACGGTTTATTTATATCCACAATAGTACTTACATGCAAATGTAAATAATATTAAAACTCATTTGCACACCCATTTTAAATCCCACAAAGGTAAGTGATGCTTCACCTCCCACATATATCCTATATGCCATAAAGTATATAAAACAAGAATTACCTCATCGTCGTCTGACTCTATATCATCAGGTTCAGAGTTAAGAGCAGGATCTACTTCATTGCTAGTTTTCTTATTTATTATCTTCGAATAATCAATATTTTTACGATATGGAAACGAAGCTTTTAGTTTACGTACTAAATAGTTCACCTGTAAGAGGGTACCAATAAATAATTTAAAAAAATCAAATTATACTTTTTTTAGCTTCACGCTATATCCCGCACATAGCAGGGTAGGCAAAAGAAGTCTAGCACTAAGACATTCCATTCCATTTTTCATGTTGCATTAATAATTAATATTGTCTAGTAAATGTAATATTTTTCTCTTTATTGATAACAATATTATAAAATTTTTAGAATCATAAAAAATACATATATAAATAAAAAAAAAATTACAATAACACTAATATTATAAGACTGAACAGTTTATTTGGTTGAACCCTCTAATCTTAGGAACTAATGTTTGTTAAATGAAAAATACTTTAAAAGAATTATTACCTCTTGTTGTCCAGTGACAAATATCAAAATGCCTCCTTCTGGTAATCTCGTGTGTATTTTAACCGTTTTCTTATAAGCTTCCTTCAAATAATCGCTATATGTGTGTTTATTGAAGTGTACCGTCACTGGATATTGTCTTGCTTCTACCTGTTGAAAATTAATAGAAAATGTAGATTTTTGTATAAACTTTTTTTAGTTTACGCTGTATGCTGTATATAGCAGGATACTAGGGGGTGGCCTAGTGTTACGACACTCCGTTCCCCACTTTCCACCGAGCTTTCCTGCGAAACTCGATGAGGCGCTTTGCCTCGTTATGAAAGCGAAGAAATGAAAATATCAAATAGCTCGAGTGGGAAACGAATCCCCAACTCACCGCATTTAAAGTCGCACGCTTAAACTCCTGCATCACAACGGCCTACTCATCTATTTACTTAAGTATAATAAACATACCTTAATAACAGGTGGAGGTACTTTAAACAATCTTATATTTTGCGTGAAATCCTCCACGCGTAACGTAGCTGACATTATTATAAGTCTTAATGGACTGCCTCGTTTCCTTCTCAACGGCACTATTCTCGATAGGAGTCCGAGTAAAATATCTGTATAGACACTACGCTCGTGGGCCTCGTCTATTATAACCACTGAGTATTTGCTTAAGAGGAAATCTGACTGGATTTCTTTAAGAAGAACACCTGAAATAATATAGAGTTAAAATGTATTGAGATTTGTATATGGTAATGTAAAATTAATAGTAATTATATTTGTAATGGAGGTAATTTTTGTTTGATGTTACATGGGGAACGGAGTGTCTTAACATTAGGTTCACTCTGCCTTCCCTGCTGTGCACGGAATCCAGCGTGAAACTGATTTTTTTTA
The DNA here is from genome assembly GCA_000313835.2 of Heliconius melpomene melpomene. Taxonomy (NCBI): domain Eukaryota; kingdom Metazoa; phylum Arthropoda; class Insecta; order Lepidoptera; family Nymphalidae; genus Heliconius; species Heliconius melpomene. Next base: position 261,731 of record HE667817.1, on the reverse strand, counting down.
TTTAGAATATTGCATACACCATCCTTACTTATTTCCATTTGCAAAGCAATGCCTCATGTAAAAGTGATCATATAAAAATAAAATTAAGAAAAAAATAAACATACCATCGGTCATAAACTTAATTTTGGTGTCCTTAGTAACATTCCCCTCAAACCTCATCAAATAAGACACTTCTTTGCTACTCAATCCCAATTCGTGACCGACTCTTATCGACATGGCCACTGTCGCCACTCTCCTTGGTTCTGTCACCGCTATCATTTTACTTTGGGCGTAACCCGCTTCATAGAGAAATTGGGGTAATTGTGTTGTTTTACCGCTACCTACAAGTCGTATTATTTAATTGAAACCAAAAATCATTTTTTTTTATCTAAATGTGATAATTTACTATGTATGTATGCAATAATATTTTATACCTGAACTAAAACTAAGACTTCTATATTTTATTTCGATTATTTTAACTATTACATATTATATTTGGACTGAGATGGATATTAGAAAACATAAAAAGTTACATGTCTATTAGGATAGGGTTATTTTTACAAATTTCCGCTACACAAAGACAATTAGATAATAAGAATTATAATTTGGACAGGGAGAATGCTGTTTTATTAAATTTAAAAATTTTCCCTCCTAAGTGTTGGGGTAACACTAAATGTTAAAAATATGAAATATATACTCTATAAGCAGTCCCAAATTAGGGCTAAATAAAAAAAAGAAAACAAACATACCAGTTTCACCAGCAACAATTAAGAATTCATTTTCATTGACAAGCTCCATTATTCTTTGTTCCTCACCCAAAATGGGTAATTTCAATCTTGCCACTTGTATTTTAGGGTCCCTATTCACATCTACATGAACTGTTGTATGTTCCAGCAAAGGCTTTTTTTCTTCTTTTTTTTGAGAATTAGTCTTATTAATAATATTATCATTATTTTTATTTACATCAACATTTACATCACCATCTGTATTACTTTCTAAAACAAGTGTGTTTTCTTCTTCTTCTTTAATATTTTCGTCAATTTTTTCATTTAAAACATTTTGATTATCATTTATTTCATTTTGCGTGTTTTCTATTACTTCTGGCTCGTCGTCAGCTTCCGATTCTTCTTCACTGGATGGTTCTTCAAGCCCAATAATATTTGGATCATATTTTTTCTTTTTTGAGTCATCTACATTGCCCATTCTAAGTAGCCTTAGTCTTTTTTTAGCACCTGAAACAATATGTTAAATATAGTACGTAAAGTTTTTAGTGACAACATTCATCTATTCATCTATTGAAATAATATTTGTGTGCCATTTAGTCCATAGCGGCAAAGAATTTGACAGAAAGTGAAGTCGTGGAAATGGAGTATCCTAACACTAGGTTACCAGGTTTCTCTGCCTATCCAGACGTTTAGGATGCTGAAAAAAATTATCTATTCATTGAGGAAGGCTACCAACTACAACACACAAAGTGTTTTGATATAACTCTTTAATATATCTATGGTTAGAGTTATCTCAAACACTAGATTTATATAAATGTGTACAATTCGCCTGTCCCTAACAACATTATCGGATGTGAAAACCGGCCTTTTTAAAGAAGACCAATGTTTATATTTTTTTCAACATATGGTAGTTGTTAATGAAAATCTACACCCTTATTATTATTATTATTATATAAAGATTAGCAGAATTTCATATAAAAGATTAGTCGTTTTTTATTAACCATGGCCATATATACAAAAAATATCAACATTTTAAATTTCAAGGAGCTCTTCTGTCAAGTGGTTGATTTTCAAATCTGATAGTGTTAATAGAGACTGCTCAATTATATATGCGACATGTGAAATTTTCATTTTCAGATTTTAGGACACAATTATTTAATATACTATAATCATTGTTTTTAAATCAGGCAAATTTTGCATATACCATAATGTAAAAATTATACATGCCATAATATGTAAATAATACAAGCTAGATGCTTGAACTAGGCCTCCATGGTTTTCATGTAAAAATAAAAAAAATATACATTTCATACCAGCAATACTACTAAATTTCTTTTGTTCACTAGGTTCTGCCGTATTATTATGTAAAGTTTCTTCAACTTTATATTCATTTAGCTTTCTCAATCCCAGAGTTTGTATACTTGATATTGTTGTCAATTGTTTTACTTCCTCAGGAGTCGCTTGCACTAGTGCCAACGATTCTAGCAAAGCCGCTCTCTACAAAAAAAGAAACTACTTAGTATTCCACGGATTCACCATAAGAGTGTGTGCAATCCAAGTGTAGGTTTAATGGTGCCAATGCATATTAATGCTCAATGTTTAAACTCCTCTCTACTGACACCTACAAAATAAAATCTGGAAATGACTTAATATTATGTCTACATAGACCAAAATCTCATAGTAAACTGTAAGATTTAGAGAAAATTTAAGAGCCACAAGCAGCAGAGCAAAAACAATGTACATATATGAGTAATAAGTATTTTGTGATATTTATAAATAAAAATACTTACATTTTCTTTTTTCTTCTTTTTGTCAACTATTTTTTCTAGTCGTTTTCTGTGGGCTTTTGATAAAAATTTTGTTTTTTCTTTTTTATCAGTAACAATTTTTGTGCTTCTCTTCTTTGAAGGTAATGCCAATAAATTACTAGAGTCTGTAGATCCATATTCGTTACCAGCAAAATCTACTTTAATCTGGAACACAATTAATTATAAAAAAGAAGGTTAAACACTGTTATGAAGTTATGAGATTATTTTAGACATGTACAAGTTGTAAAAATGATTAAGCACTTCACCATACAGACCATACTATAAAATATATATTTATTTACCTCATTCGTCTGAGAATCATCAATGTTAGTCTTCACGACCTGCCGAGCCTTTGCATTGTATCGTTTTTTACCCATTTTATCTTTCGTTTAATCGTAGTAAATTTCCAACCTTTAATACTAAAAATAATAATTTTTATAAGCTTTAATTCCTTACTTTATATATCAAAACGTAATTAAGCAACATATCAACGTGCTTTTGTTATGACTTTTAATGACAGCTAAATGATCATTGAAGCATTGAACACACTTGTGGCGTTCCTTGCTACGTAATAGATAAATAAATAAAACGAAGTTTCTTATCTACTTCTTGATGTTATAGTTACAATAATATTAATTTATTGAAAATATTTAAATATTTTATTTAAGTTTGGAGAAGACAATGTGTAAATATGTAACAGCATGTAATAGTGCTTAAGAAAAAAATATTACGTGAGAAAAATATTACGTACTTAAACGAGTTTTGAGATTAATGAGTGCAATCTTTTAACAAAAATGCATTAACGCAATGGCATGATTTTTCTAGGCAACCCTGGTGTAATCTATTCTACTAACATGTCTCATTCTTAACAATAAGTTTCATTAAAAAAATAGATAACTACAGATTTGTGCACTGGGATATCAGGCCATATGTGTATACGACTTATTTCATGCCTTTTTTACTAAACTGATATTGATAGATTCTCTGCCTTATAATTTAAAAATAAACCAAGCCTTAAAATGTTAATCAGTGAATTACATTTTATTATATTTTTTTTATTTTAATAACAGTTACAAAACCATATTCAAAAATATGAATATTATTTTTGTACATTGGCAATATATGATTAAAATGTCAAATGTCGATTGTCAAAAAAATGTGTCTAATGTCCATTGTATTTTATTGTTTTGATTCTTTTTTAGTTATTGTTAAATAACCTATAATATGAAATAATTTAAGTAAAATATAAAAGGACTTATTGTTATTATCAATTGAAATAGCATTTAAAATGTTGCAAGAAGTGTGTCGTAAGCGAATTAATGTAAATAAATATGAAGAGACTCTTGTATCATGGGAAAATTCAATACTTACTATTCGGGGAAATAAAAATTTACATATGATGGATTTATCATATAATTTACAATGTATAGAAAAAACTCTCGATGTAAATGAATGTACAATAACAAGCAATTATGAGAGTCCCTTGCCGTCTGGTTATCTTGCAAATTATGCAGCAGACGGTTTAACGAACTTGGAACTTGTAGAAATGATTACGAATCCTTCTTTTTGGTCACATAATAATTATCTCGCTCAGGAGATGACAAATATAATTACATACAAATGGTCCCCGGAAAATATTATAAATAATCATGAAGTTATAATTGCAACTGTCAACAGTATTGGAAATATTGAATTATATGGATCAAAAAAACAAATTTGGTCAAGTATTATGAATTTTTCTAACGAAGTGAAAGAATATTTACAAGAAGAATACGAAAACCTCAAGAATTGTCCAAAAGAGTTTATAGAAATACAAAAGGCTGTTTATAAATTACAAACCTCTTCAATTTGCTGGGCCCCAAAAATAAATCCTGATAAATCGTGTTACTTTGTAACTGCTCAAAAGTCTGGCGATATACTATTTTGGTGTTTAAAACAAAATAATAATAATTTAGATATAAAATTTTATGGCAAACTTAGTAAAGAATGGGAAATTGTAGAAATAGTTTGGATTCCCATAGAGAGTGAAAAATTTATATTACTTGTTTCAAACGAGTATGGACAAATTGTGGCCAATCACTGTGAAATAATGAATGAAAAAATCCACCTATTAAATGAAGATATTCTGTGGTCACATAAAGACAGGATGATTGTGACACATCTAGAGTATATTAAAGAAAATGATAATTTACTATTATTCTTTAATAAACACAGACATTTTGTAATGCAACTGTATGACAAATCTTTTAATCTGCTCTCACAGAGTATAAATAATATAAATGATAATAAAATAACTTGTATTACAAACAAAGATAATGTGATTTACACATGTACAAATAATATAAAGATATATGAAATAGAATATTCATTAAATAATAGTGAAACAAAAATAGCATTTAAGTTGTTAGAAACCAAAGACCCTTATAAATCATATGAATTATGTGGACTTAGTTTGTCAAAAAATAGGGCCATATTGGCACTTACTTTGATAGACAGAAAAGTGTTGTACAGACAGAAAACATTAAAAATTGATATAGCTTTATTGTGTCGTGAAAGTGATATTGAAGATTATGCTGCAAATATCTTGAACAATCCTTCGAGAAAATTGACAGACATATGGGATCACATTGAGCTTTTCAGATGTAAAGTTATTAAAACGAAAAAACTACCAGATTTAGATTATAACAGATTATTAGAAGAGGGTGAGACAGATCTATACAAACTAAAGTTTTATTTAATTTGCCTCATTTTATATGATAATTTAGATAAATCAATATCAACAAGTACAAATGAACCGCTCCCAGAAACATCAATAGACATTATAAAAAACAAAATACTTTTATTACAAGCTGTAGCGGTTCTCAACAGAATTTATGAAAAACATGAAAAATGTAATGAATTGACAGATTTTGATAATGAAACCTTTAGTGGCGGTAAAAACTATTTATATTACTATTGTAAGTTATATTCAAAAAATGCAACGGATTACATCAAAGAAGATGTCCTTAAAATGCCAATTTCTAACATTAAATACATATGTCAGGGTTGTGATGAAGAAATAAAAGACTTTTCATGTCCATCGGGGCATTTTAGTATGTTTTGTTGCCTTTCTTTTACACTTATTGATGATGATGATTATTTAGTTTGTAAAAGTTGTGGTGCTACAGCGAGGAGCGAGCTGATAGATAAAGAACCAACCTGTGTATTTTGTGATTTATATTTGTCTAATAGTTGTTTACCAGTGTAAATATATTATATTATAACTATTATACATATATAGAATATTTCTAGATTATATTATTTTAATAGTATTAGTATCAAGTATTTCATTTCAAATTTCTCTTACATACATGACTTTAAAATCAAGTAATTTATGTGTGCCAAGTTGTTTAAAATCAAAATGCTTTGTACCAGCCAGTGATGGCACAGGGACACAAGAGTGTGACTAAACTCGACAGGTTGTGGGTTAGATTCCCGCTTGAGGACAATGAAATACTATTTACTATTTTCATTTCTTTGGTCTGTTCTTGAGGTGCAAGGCGACGTTGAGTTGCTTAGTTAGCTTTGATGAGATACATTTATTAATTGCGAACAAATTTTTTATAAGTAATATTTCTGGAATACCTACTCTGGGATAGGCACAGATCACTGGGCCTCCTCTATTCCTACGCCCATGGCATTGCTTCCAAAATTATGCAAGAAGTGGGGAACGGGTGAATTTCCTTTTGTTCCTGTAACTTTTTTTTTATATAGGAATGCATTGTATTCTTTACATTAAGAACTACATTTCTTCTATATCACCAAAAAAATTTTCAATATTACTCTAGTTCAAAATTAATTCCCGCTTAACTTTACCTTATGTACTTATTTTAATCAAATAATATTAAATTTAGTGATTTAATTTTTTAATGAATTTATAAGATAATTAAAATATATATCTAATATTAATAACATTAACTATTCGGCAACGTAATGTCTGACTGCGCTGCCATCCCAAAAGCTGGTGGTAAGTGTCTGAAACAATATTACTTATATGTTATATTTTTATTAATATCGCGGCTTTGCCTAGGTTCCCTCTGCCTACTCTGCTATTTGCGTGACTGTATCACGCAAATAGCAGAGTAAGTATGGAGTGAAACTTAACATGAAAAACTTTTAACAACCTAATAAGTACTAGGTACAAGGTAAAAATTGGTAACTGAGTAAAAAATACTATAGGTATTATTTGATTATAAATTACCATTATCCAATTATTAGGCCAGTGGTGGCGCAGGGGCACTAAGTGTGATTGTAAACCGATTGGTTGTGGGTTCGATCTTCACTCGAGGAAATGAAATAATGCCTCCAGAATTTGGCGGAAAGTGAGGAACGGAGTGTCTGAACACTAAGTGCCCTCTGCCTACCCCGCTGTCTGCGGGATACAGCGTGAAGCTGATTTTATTTTAATTATCATTATTTGATTTTTATTTAAATATTTGCTATATTATTTATTTCCATATTATTATGTACACTTACTACAATAAGTTTGTCTGGGCTGTATTCTCTCTTGTAGGTCAACACTCGACCGTCCGCGAATTTTTGCTCTTGAACTACTTCGTCGCCGTTTACTTTAAATATTGTCCTTGACTGAAATTAAACAAATAAAAATTAATTTATTTAGTTTCTTTTTTAAATATTTTTTTATATAAAAATATATACATCATCTAAGAAAATTTAAACTAGGTTCATGAAATACAGTCTGGTGACAGACGGACAGACCCGACAGACCCGCTTTACCCTTTGGGTGTAAACCCGAAAAAAATAACAACTTCCATACAAAGAAGAGAAGAAAGAGGCGTGGCGCGGAGAAATAGAGTCTGTTTGTAAACACAATGGTTGTGGATTCGATTCACTCAGGAGAATGATAATATTAATTTTGTTTTCATTTCCAAGTCCTAATAGACAGAAAATTATAAAAATGTTTAAAAATGTAAAAATATTTATCATGTAGGTATTAATATTTTATTACGAACTTACAACGACTCCTTCAGTAATTTCCTCATCGAATTCAACACCATCTTGGAATTTGAGGTCCTTCGAGCCAGCTTGACTGTAGCTAGAGAGAATGTACTCATCACCCTCCTTTGCTAACTTTTGTGAAGGCTTATATTTGAGCAAAATCTCAGCTTTGTCCTCAGGAATGCCTGCAAAAGAACGCACCAATATTTTTTAGAAGCTAAAGGTTATATAACGCGGCAATACGCTATTATCATTTCCAAGTAATTTAAAATAAATAATTAATCACAAATAAATAATAATGTAAACTATAAAAATACTTACAAATTATTAATTAAAAAAATATACTTATTTTGAGCATTATAAATTATATAAGCAACTAAAAAAAATAGCTAACTCGCGTAATCGTCGCAAATTTCGAAGGCATTGCGTGTTGAAAGGCGGAACTAAACGCCGCGCTTTGCCCTCGGAGTATCTTATCACTAGGTTCCCTCTGCGTACCTTGCTATGTGCGGGATACAGCGTGAAGCTGAAAAAAATAACTCACCCAAGCTAGCAACGAATGCATCGAAGTTTTCATCCTTCTCGTGTTTGTATTCCTTGCCTATGTACGCCATTTTTTAGTTTTCCAGTAAACTCTTATAAAAGAAAATAAAAAATATATATAGTACCCTTATCGTACCCTATATTTATAATAGCCGTGCAATGTATCGATAAACGTTTGCCTCACCTGTTATCTCTTTATCTCATATTTACTACAATTTCGAACTTTACACATATAATTTACGAACTTTATACTAATCGATAATCATTTATTTATCAATTAAGGCTTTTTCACATTTGTATAGAAAAACACGAAAAAAAAAACGACCAAATGAAAGTAAAAACACGTAACAACCGTTTTATTAACCGACTTCTGTAAGAAAAGGAGGCTATCATTATCAATTCGACTGTATTTTTTAATTGTAATTTAGTACTCTGGCATACTTAATTGCTGTATTATAAATATATGTCTTAATATTTATTATGTAAAAATATTTATTATGTCTTAATATTTATTAATATTAGTTTGCTATAATTTCTCTTACTACGTAGGTAAAGATAAAGAAACCTTCTTCCTAGCATTAATCCCGGCTATTGTCAGGGTCTGCCTTCCTACTCAACCTACTCCACTTTGCACGGTCTTTTGCGTCATCGGTGGTTAGACCATTGGCTCTCATGTCCTGCATCACGACATCCAACCAGCGCTTCCTCGGGCGTCCGGGAGGTCGCGCTCCAGGGACTGGTATAGCAAGGCGCATAACGTGGCCAAACCATCTCAGGCGACGCTCTTGCAGGTTATATTAAGAAACCTTATATTAATTAATATTATATTCATACTATATTAGAGAATTCTATTCTCTCGCCAAAAGTATTATCTAATATTAGAGTTAAAAAAAAATTGTAAAAATGCAAGAGTGCGCGGTACCGTGATGTAGACGTATAACTTTATTGGATTAAAATTTAAATGTATTTTTTAATTATTTCTTAAATGATAGCTTAAATTATTAAATATAATATATAAAAAGTGTTATATCACTTACTTTTTAAGTTTATTTGCCATGTACCTGTGTCGTACGGTACAAGTGTCGTAGAGTACATTGATGGCCTTAATGCGCGACTTATAGACATTTACTAATATTAACTAGCAGTCCACGCGCGGGTTCGACCGCTTTTTTAAAAATTTTATGAGTATTATCTATTATACAGTTATATTCTTAATAAATTGTAATTTAAATGTTTTGGTATTTTATTTAATTTCACTTGTAAAAACTGTCGTATTTAATAGAAAATATTAATTTCATATTCAAATTTAACTTCCGTCCTAACTTTATCATGTTATGTATACCTAATTAAAACAATATTAAATTTAGTTAATTTAGTTTTTTAATAATATATAAAATAATCAAATATATAATATTAATTATTCTGCAACGTAGTGTCTGACTGCGCTGCCATCCCAAAAGCTGGCTTTAATCGTCTGAAACAATATTACAGTAGACATATATATATATATATATATGTAGTATACATATTTTTGCGGCGTTGAATTCTGCCATTCAACACGCAATGCCTCCATAATTCTGCAGAAAGTGGGGAACGGAATGACTTAGCACTAGGTTCCCTCTGCCTAACCTGCTGTGTGCTGGGATACAGGGTGAAGCGGATTTTTTTTAGTATAGTTTATTTTGTATATATTATAATCGAGGTGTAGAGTTACGCCACTCAACACCCCAAGAATTCATCGGGAAGTGGAGAACGGAAGTATCTTAATGGAAAACAGGCGTGTATTAACCTTAGGTTCCCATCCCACCTAGGTATTATTTAATTATGAGTTTGTGAAATTTTCAATTGTATTCTTTATATGTATACTCACAAGAATAAGTTTATCTGGACTATATTCTCTCTTGAAGGTCAAAACGCGGCCGTCAGCGAATTTTTGTTCTTGAACAATTTCGTTTCCGTTTACTTTAAAGATGGTCTTAGACTAAAATTAAACAAATAGCAATGTAATTATAACTATAATTTAATATTCTAATTTAATGTTGAAAGCTAAATTAACCTTAATCAACATCAGAAAAAAATAAGTGAGAGACAGACTAGTATATTTAATAAGGTGACGAAAATTATAGAAACAAGTGAAGTCAGTAATTCCCGGTAGCGTATTTTTCCTACATATTTAAGTTATTTGCTACTTTTATTACGAGTATTTGCGCCGATGTTAAAAAAGTAAACAAAATTATTAATTTAAGAATGAAAAGAACTGAAAAGGATTTTTCAGTTTTAAACAAAACTAAGCGAACTTATTTCTAATATAAACAAACAACTTTGATGACTATCCTGCTATATAGAGAGAAGCTGAAAAAAACATAATTCTAGCTCACTGCCATCAAAACATTGTAAAATTATTTAAAAAAACCATGTGTCAATATTTTATTACTTATCAATTAATAGAATGAATAATTTTGCAGTCATAGTTTAAAGATACTTACAACGATTCCTGCTGAAATTTCCTCATCGAATTCAACTCCATTTTGAAATTTGACGTCCCTGGTACCACTGGGACTGGTGCTAGAGAGAATGTACTCGTCACCGCTCTTAGCTAGCTTTTCTATGGACTTGTGGTTGAGCACAAGCTTGGCTTTGTCCTCGGGAATGCCTGTAAAATAAGAATTATTTATCTTATTAATTATAGTATAATAAATTGTAAACTATTTTCAGAAATCCTAATTTAATATCGTAATTAAAAAATATACGTATGATATAAATTCAATAATGACATATTTTTTTACTGAATTAATTATAGAAAATAAAATATATAATTTTAGATATTTAGAATAAAATAATCAAACATTTCAATTGTTTAAAAAAAATGGATATAAGGCCAAAAAAATATTATAAATTAATTATTTTTAAGTATATAAAAGTATAAAAAATGAGCTAATTTTAAATATTACCCAAACTAGCAACGAATCCCTCCAAGTTTTCATCCTTCTCGTGTTTGTATACTTTGCCGACGTACGCCATCTTTCAGTAAGCGCTAACAATGTCCAATAAATACGAGAAAATCGTACCCTATATATATATATATATATATGTTAACCGTGAAATATATCAACAAATCTTTGGGACACCTGTTTATCTCTTGATACCTTATTTATTGCAATTTCGTACTTTGCACATCAAAATCGATTGTCATTAATAAGGCCATTTTCACATTTAAATTGAATGAAAATCAAGATAAAAACGTAAATTGTTGAAGTAAATCATCTACATACAATTTGTGGTGGTGGTTCCCCACTTTCCGCTGAACTCTGGAGGCATTGAGTGTGGAGTGGCGGAACTTAACGCCTAGTTTTGCCTCGACACCAGAGCGTAGAAATGAAAATAAAAATTTTAAATAAATAAATATATAGTAATAAAGCAATCATATTCTTCTCTTCCATACTCCCATGTATGTTAGCAATTTAGCATCAGCAGACAAGTGAATTCCTAGGGGGGGGACGCACTAGCACGCACGCCTTCCATCGTGGACCCCCTGTATATATAATTTACTGATACTTATAAATTTTTACTTTCTTATAAAGAATATATTACAAACTAAAAGATTTTTTTTTCACAATATTCTGTTGACAGATATTGATTATTGATTATTTATAAATAAATTAATAACTAAATTTCTATCAACGTGATTCCCTTTAGTGAATCATTTTTATGTGTATGATTCATAATTCTAGCTGTTTTCACAATTTAGGCCAGATTCACACTGTTACCCACATAGTGCCGGTCACCGTTCCTCATCTGATCTAAAGCTGTTGTTTTACAGAGCATTCCAATTTCCTGTCTCTTAAGAATGCTGTAACATTAGGATGGGATCGAGAACGAGCCGTGAGCTATGATGTGAATCCTTTACAGTTTTGAGAAGCAAGACAGAATGGAAAAGAAGATTTATGATATCATTATCTTTAAATCTTAGTTAATCATCTTTTTTTTAATAAATCAATGTTAGATTAGAGCTGTAGTTGTAAAATATTACCATGTAAGTGGGGTTGGAACTGGTTTGCTATTGCTGTTAAAGAAAGTTCCAAAAGTGTACGATTAGTATACATATATAATAATATAATTCTTCGACTAATGTTTATTATAATATAGTTATTATTATTATTAATATAGTTATAATATAGTTATTATTATAGTCTAACCACCGAGGACGCAAAAGATCGTGCAAAGTGGAGTAGGTTAAGCAGGAAGGCAGACCCTGGTAATAGCCGGGATTAATGCCAGGAAGAAGAAGAAGAGTTATTATTATATTTTTTTAAATAGAATATATACATATTTTTATATAGGAGAGGTAAAAAGAGAAAAAGATAAGGTGGTGCGATGAGAACGTTAAGCATAATTTCCTACTGTGCCTTTTTCTTTTTGCTATTTTCTTTTAATGATTATTTTTATATATTTTTAACTTTTTTTTTAGGAATTTTTGGTAGTTCAAGTGAGAATAAATTTTAGATTTTTTATTATAGTACTTATACCACTATAGACACTTGGCCTGTATTATTTTTTATCTTTATATAACATTTAATTTCTTTATCATAAAAATAAGATAAGGATGTAATTAATAAATATTAATTACATTATTATTAAAAAACTCTATTAATATCTAACATAAAAAGTAAATTTTTATCTTTACATCATTTCTATATATTTTTACTTAGAATTAACGTGATAAGCGAGATTTTAAATATTGAGTGTAGTCTTTTGAAGCTAGTCGTGGCAAAGGGGCACAAGTATGAGAAACACGACCGTTAGTAGGTTCAATTCCCATTCAAGGTAATAAAATATTTATTACCTTGGACCCGAAAAGGCTGATTTGATTGATGGATTGAAAATATTTGTTTAAATTTAATAATCAAAAAATTGGAAATTACAAGTGAATTTTTTTTTATTATTTTTTTTATATTTTATTATATTTTTCTTTATTATTTTATTTTATCGTAGATGCTTGACCAGGTGGCAAAGGAGTATCTTAAGTCAGAAAATTGGAAATTACAAGTGAAATTATATATTTTTTATCATTTTTTTTTATTTTATTATATATATTTTTATTATTTTATTTTAGTAACGATAATTAGATTTCATACTATGTCTAATTTTAAGTAGTATTTTGTAAAAACACATGTGAACATCCATGTTTGTCGATGAATATAATTAAAAACAGAAAATATATGAAATACATTTTTATTTCTTGCCCTTCTGTTACTGCGGAGAGAATTCATTAATTGTTTATTACAATCTATTTCTAATGTCCTCACATATTAAGACTACGTAGAAATTAAATTTATATATATAGTAGAAGTATACAGTTCTTTACGTGCAGTAAAGATTTTATCCTTACTCTGGAAATGCCTATAAATCAAAGCAGCTTCACGCTGTATCCCGCACACAGCAGGATAGGCAGAGGGAACCTAGTGTAACACTCTGTTCCCCACTTTCTGCCGAATTCTGGAGGCATTCCGTGTTGAGTATATATATATAATAAATATATAATGTCTGTACATATAATAAAATTGTAATTGAACGCCGTCTGTACATGGAAGATATTATGAGAAAATCTATTGAGGTTTGTTATGTTGACCGATACAATAGAATTCAAATTGTTTATTTAATTTTAATCGATCTATAAATAAAAAAGTTATATCAAATTGCAATATTTTCTTTGACAATATTGCTTTAATTTTTGTAGTGCTCCGAAATTTTAGTTTTCAATGTTTTTTTTATTTATTTTCTTAGTTTCACGCCGTATTCCACCCTAGCGGGGTAAGCAGAGGCAATCTGGGAACCTGGTGTTAAGTTACACCGTTCTTATTAAGATATTTTCGTTGCCCACTTCCCACCGAATTCTTGTCGTTACTAAAGCGTTAAAATGAAAATATAAATATTTTATCCTCGAGTGGGAATTGAACCGACAACCCTGAAGCATTTGCAATCACACCCTCGTCCCTACGCCTACATTGACCTCAATGTTATAAATATATTGTCTTCAAAATAAAACAAATATTATTAGAACTTGAAAGTAATTCATATTAGTAATGATTCTGTTAGTTTACTGGAGAACATTTACTTATATTCTCCATGTTGTATGGATTGCTTTAAGGTCTCCAAATTATCATGGTGATAGGAGCAAGCCATACCCTTCTTAAACTGACCTATACTTTGTATAATCCAGTGGATTAATATCATGACTAGATGACAGCTAGTCATCAACTCTGGTGAAGTCGTGAACGTTAGCTTCTAGGATCGGGTGGATTGACCTTTATGATCCAGCACCGAGTCTTGGCAGTGTCTTACTTAACATTAGGTTCCCTCTGCCTACCCTGCTGTTTGCGGGATACAGCGTGAAGCAGATTTGATCAGTAGAAGATTTTCAGTATTACTCTAGTTCAAAATTATTTTAGAATTTGTAGGATTAAAACAACATAATTTTTAGTTAATTTAGTATTTAAATAAATTTATAAAATAATTAAATATGTAGAAAACATTAATAATATTAACTATTCGGCTACGTAGTGTCTGACTGCGCTGCCATCCCAAAAGCTGGCGGTAAGTGTCTGAAACAATATGAAAAAATATGTATTATATTTGATTTAGTATAGTGTTATGTGGCGTTAAGTTCCGCCACTCAACACTGCATCAAGAATTCCGCGGAAAGTGGGAAAAGAGAGTGTCTTAATGAAGAACTGATTCTTAAGTTTTAAGTGGTTTTTACTATTTTCAGATATGTTCCACTTCTTCGATTTTTTTGTAATTTTTAGCATATATAGCTATAGTGTCAATTCTTGTGACGGTGGTGACGGTGTTAATTCTCAAAAATTAAACTTCAACTTTTTTCCAGTTTACTATATTCCAAAAAATGTAAAAAAAATGAGTTTTTTTGATAGCCACGTGCAGTTTAAATTTCATGCAAATATCTTCAATAGATTTCGAGAAAACATACTTACACGTTACGGGTTGTTACTTCCATAACACCCTTACTGTAAGGGTTTGAGACAAAAAAAATACTATTTTAGGCAAAAACCAATATAATCGTATTAAAAATAATTTACTAGAAGCCAGTGCAGCTTTCCCATGCGTATCGGGCTAGACGTTTTATTTTAAAAAGGTTTTTAATTTAATCTATATATATAAAATCGAAAGGTCACTCACTCATCACGAAATCTCAGAAACTACGAGTGCTAGAAATCTCAAATTTTGCATAGGAGTTACTTATAGGACGTAGGTGCTCGCTTAGACGGGAATTTGCAATATTCGACTTCTAAGGGGTTGTTTTTGGGGTCGAAAGTTTGTATGAAACTTCGTTACTACAAATGTTACGAGTCTCAAATTTTGCATAGACGTCACTAGGACGTAGTCATGGAGACAGAAATTAATAATAACATAGTTCACGCGGGTGAAACCGCGAGCGGGCCGCTAGTATAATATATATATATAGAAAAAAATACTCACAACAATAAGTTTGTCTGGGCTGTATTCTCTCTTGTAGGTCAACACGCGACCGTCCGCGAATTTTTGCTCTTGAACTACTTCATCGCCGTTTACTTTGAAGATTGTCTTTGCCTGAAATTAAACAAATAATGATGCAGTTTTATCTATTTATATTTAAACATAATTATGAAAGCCGGTCGATCGAAGATTTAAATATATATATATAAGTTAATATTCTATGAATATAAGATATACATATTAGATATTAAATATTTATATTAGATATTAAATATTTACTTAGTTATTTTATTTTTGTATTTGTTATAATAACAGCAACACAAATAAATCATCTGTGAAAATTTTAACTATCTAACTATTACAGTTTATGAAATATCATTTTATTTTTACCCCCATTTTTTGCCGAATTCTGGAGGCATTGCGTGTTGAGTGGCGGAACTTAGCGCCGCGCTTCTGTCTTGACCCAAGATCAAAAAAGTGAAAGTATAATTTGGATAAATATTTTATTTCCTGAAATCGACATAATGGTGCCCCACGACTGTCTTCAATTATAATATTATCTTTTATAAATATAAAAGTAATAATTTTTATATCATAGTCATATTAAAGGGAACTTACAACGAGTCCTTCAGAAATTTCCTCATCGAATTCAACTCCATCTTGGAATTTGAGTTCCTTTGGGCCACTGGAACCGGAGCTAGAGAGAATGTACTCATCACCTTCCTTAACTAGCTTCTGTGAAGGCTTGTAGTTGAGTAAAAGTTGGGCTTTGTCATCGGGAATGCCTGTAATTGAAGAATATAAGAAATAAACATATTATGGAATTAATTATAATCGTTTTAGAACTTCGTAAATTATATGAAATAAAATATTTATAAAAATTTATATTTTCATTTTTTCGCTCTAGTGTCGATGCAAAGAAGAATTCAGAATTCGGTGGAAAGCGGGGAACGCAGTATCTTAACACTAGGTTCCCTCTGCCTAACCTGCTGTGTGCGGGACACAGCATGAAGCTGATTTTTAAAAAGAAGAGTTTAAAAGTTAAACTTTGTATATATGTATACTCCTTTTCTATTACAGTCCAAAAAAAAGTCCAGTCCAAACAAGAAAAAGTCCAGTCCAAAGTCCAAACAAAAAGTATATATTTTCAATAAATCCACTTTAAATTTAAATTTTGATATGAAAGACAAATTTTGATTTGACAAATTTTAATATTTTTTAATTTAAAATATAGTTGTTTCATTATATAATGCGGCAATAAGCTATTATCAAAGTGATTAAAGTTATTTAATTAATAATTTTAATATAGCAATATTTTGTTAATAAAACATAATCTAATAAAAAATATATATACATACACACGTACATAATGATTTTTTTTAAATTAATTTTATAAATAAAAATATCCATTATTACTTACCCAAGCTAGCAATGAATTCCTCAAAGTTTTCATCCTTCTCGTGTTTGTATTCCTTGCCTACGTACGCCATTTTTCAGTCTTTCAGTTAACGCTATTAACACAGAATAAATAAAAAAACATCGTACCCTATATTTATATTGACCGTGCAATATATCGATAAACCTTTGGCTCACTCGTTTATCTCTTTATCTTTTATTTATTACAATTTCGAACTTTACACATAAAAATCGATAATCATTTATTTATCAATAAAGCCCATTTTACATTTGTATGGAATAAAAATTAAAAAAAAATATGTAGATAGGTAGCTACTGACGTCAAATAATGGTTTTATATAAGCAAACGATATCACATGAACATGGCTTCACCTTACTGCTGGCGTTCCCCAAGGCGGCGTGCTTTCTCCACTTCTTTTTTCTGTATTTATTAATAATATCTGAAGAATCATTACTTCTCCCTACAATCATTTCTCCCTTCCTCCCTTCTCCCTTCAATTACTTCGGTCTATCAATTAACTCAAAAAAATCTCAGGCTTTTATTATTGGCAGCAACAGAGTTAGATACGAAATCAAATTGGATGGCGTCCCTCAGGGGTGACTATTCCCTATTATGTCAAAGTTACAAATTCATATGTTAAATATAACTTTTTAGAAAGTTTGTTTTGCCAGGAAAGTCGCACGACATATTTGTCTAGAGTACATTGATAGCCTTATATTTTCACTTGCTGATGCCCCCGTGCAGCTTCGCCCGCTGTCTAGATAGTAGCATAGCAGTCTAGATAGAGAAAATTGGTTGGTTATTTTAGTATGGCCTGCCCACCTAAGTTCCCGGATAGAAAGTGTATATTGTGCCAAAACTTACTCTATAAAACCGTGAAAGTACCAATAAAATCGTTTCAGCATACCCGCAGAGTAGTTCGGACAAACTGAAAGTCAGATAGACTTTTTTTAAATTGTTTGTTTGTGTTTTAATATCGTGTAAATATATCTATATGCACAAACATGGTTATTTTGAAATCATAGACAAACACTTCAATTTTATTTATATATATATATATATATATATATATATATATATATAAAAGTATATAAAATATGTCTGTTAAAAATTGCATTAAAAACTTAGCTTATGATTCATGTTTAACTACTAAAACACTATATACGAAAAATAATCTTTTTTCAGAGTATTCTGTTGACAGATACTGATATCAATGTTCCTTTATTATCATAGTGGTTCCCTTTAGTAACTCATCTGTACGTAGATGAATCACCTTTTTCGGGGGTTTTTAGATGAACTCTGTATATTTAACATAGCATATATATAGGAACATGGGTACCTAGTAAAACACTCCGTTCCCATAAAGACATTTTCGTTCCCCTTTATCCGCTTGGATTGGACCGCGAACAAGTTGTTACTAGATGTATAGATTATAGAGTGAATCCTCTCTTACAGGTAAGGTATCTACCGCGGTGGGCGATCGGTCCTTGCACTCTTATTTTAAAGTATTATTATTGAACATAATATGTTATTATTATTAAAGTAAATAGGTAAAAATTCTAGACACTATAATACGATTTGGTACCATAAGAAACTTATGCTTAATTTGCTATAGTACTTAGAAGAAATGCAAGAAACGTGGACTCAAATATTTTACTGATTTAATTTTTATATAGGTATCTTACAAATTTGTTGATATGAGAACAAAGTTTTACATTATTGTTAAATAGAAGCAAAAAATAAAATAGAACTATTATTTATTATTTCTTTATTTTTCTAATATATATATTACATCATAATTTAATCATCAATGTGCAGCTAATGCTATATTTAACAATGACAATATTTTTTTTTGGAAAAAAATAATCAGAAACTTGGAAAGAACAAGTGAAATTACTTTTTTATCATATCAGGCGATTATTTTATCGTACATGTGTGATATCATAATGTGACTGATATCAGAGGTAAAGGAGTGTCTCAAGTAGCTGTTCCTAATAAATATATAATAAATGAAAATAAATAGCTTCTGTATTAATATTTTTGACATTTTTAAGTGTTTATATTCCTTAAAAATGTCAAAGTTATTAATTACTACTTAGGATAGAAAAATATTTTTTAGAAGATGTTAATATTTTGTACTTTTAATTTTTTTTGGATTTAACCTTAAATGTTTAGTTTTTTTTTGAACGAGAACTACCTGTAGATTCTAGCTATCAGATTTCATGGACCATAGGCCTGAGTATATTGCTTGAATTTCTACTCGATATCTCCAAGCGTTCCTGAGATAAAGGCTCTTGACAGACAGACAGACAGATGGACGGTCATCAAACTGATCTTATAAGGATTATTAACTTTTTATCTTAAGAGGTGAGGAACCCTAAAAATACAGCTAGAGGGAAATGGTCATTATTGAAAATATTTTCATTTTCGTGCGCTGGCTCCTCCAATCAACACAGAGTTTCTACATTAGTCATTTCATGCCAACCAAATAGACAGGAAAAAAACAAAGAAAGAAATATGGCGTAAAAGAATATAAATATGATAATGGCATAAGGTAATAGCAGATTTTCAATACAAATATAAAAAAAAAGATTCAAATAATAATTACGATAAAAAAGCCCGTTTTGACATTTCTCCTCGCGACGTAACTAGTGATGTAAGCATACGAATACTCACTAAATCTATCGAAGCTTGCGTGAGTAATTTATTGATTTTAATTTGTATTGTAAAGTGCATTGGATTATAGTTCAATGTCCAAAATAGAAAAGCCGACGCCAATGTGATAGTAAAAGTCTTAGATAAAAATTATTGTTATCGATATCTTTCGATAAATTAACCAATGCAGCTTAGAGGTACCTATAGTTACCTACTAGTTACCTTGTTATTTTGGCAAAATAAGCTACTGCGAAAAGTTTCATAACAAAGTTATTTAAAAGATATATTTGGCAATTCATCAAATAAATAAAAAAAAGCTGTCACGCTAAAAAATAATAAGCAATACCTTTCGCTTGACCTTTTGACAATTACCATTACAAATTATTGATTGTCGTTTCAATTCGCCTTCAAATAAAATTATGGGTAAAAAAAATTGTGTAAATGTCATTAAGAAATATATAATATGCATTTAGCTTAGTGTTTACAATGAGACATTTATATTAATATTATTATTTTCGGAAGTAAAAATAAAGAATCTATCATTGGTGTTTGTCGATTACTGATGCCACTACCCTATTATAAAAAAAATAAACAAATCGAAATTTGAACTTTTACTTTTTAATTAATTAGATTTTTGATGAAATTCATCTTTACCTTTACAGAATGGACTTGAAAGAAAATGGAGCATTTATATTTTTATACGGTTTAAAATAAAATACTTCATATAAAAATAAAATATATTTGAAATTTATTATTATATTTACTATCATTTTTATTAATATAACTACGTTTAGAGAGAAGGTTAAGATTTATTGGACTAATTCATAGACTCTCACACATTTTCCATCCCAACCATCGACAGTTGATGTCTGAAACAAAAAAAATCGATTAAACAAACATTAAAATCGTTTCGATTTGACTTGAATTTTCTTGTGAGTTATTCCAGTAGGTGTTAATCGATATTTGTGAATTTAAAATTAAGCATATTAATATATTTTTTAAATTATATATAGAAAATTTCTGCTTTAAAAAAACCAAAACTAAATCTGGTTTTAAAAAAGATGGAAAGCTCAAGCAGAATAATCCAATATTTTTTATAATTAAATTATTATCAACATTTTCTTTTTTCAACAATTCTCCTAATATTTGAAAAGATAATATAAAGAAATGCAGTTTTCATACAGGATGCATACAGGACCAACAGAAGTTATTTATCGCTTACACAATTGATAAAGCAATCAAAAAGGTGACCCGATTGTAAAAATTAGGTACAATTGGATATAAGGGAGTGGAAGACGATAAGGGGCACTCTACCTTATCTGTTTATATTTACTTCCAAAATATAATATAACTAGCGGACGCGCGCAGCTTCGCTAGCTTATTTAGGGGTGAATCCTAATAAACCATGAAACATGTGTTCAATGAAATATTTTTAAGAGTCTAAATATCAAATTTTATAAAAATCGGTGACGATTTAAGATTTTTCCATACAAACTTTCAACCCCATATTTGCACCCTTAAGGGGAGAATTCTAGAAAACGATGAAATACGTGTTCAATTAAATACTTTTAAAAATCTAAATTTCAAATTTTATAAGAATCGGTGCCGATTTAAATTTTTTTCCATACTAACTTTCAACCGCTGGTTCACCCCTTTAGGGTTAAAATTTTTCAAAATCCCTTCTTAGTGGATGTCCAGATTACGTAAGTAAACGTCTGTCCAAATTTCACGTTTCTACCATCAGCGATTACGTCTGTGCGTGCGTCTTACCTCAGTCAGTGAGGACAAGTCCTTTTATATATATAGATAAGAACAATATTTTAATACTGAATACAATAAATAACTATGTAGGTGGGAATAATGTTTGTATAAAATCTACGTTTTTTTTCTTATTTGCATGGATGCTTGGAATTGAGATGTTTAGTTAGTTTATTATTTAGTTGCTCAATGAAAATGCAAATGGAGCAGGTGTTAATGGGTATATATACTAATAATGACTAAAACCAAACAGTCGTAATATTCTCTTAGTGTTGTACTTTGTATAGGTGTTTAAATTTGAAAACGCCGTCGCGTCGTGGCACAAAGGTGTGAATATAACGCGGCGGTGGTGGTTGGTGGTATCCCGCACACAGTAGGGTAAGCAGAGGGAACCTAGTGTTAAGACACTCCTTTCCCTACTTTTTGCCGAATATTGGAGGCGTTGCGTGTTGAGCGGCAGAACTCAACGCCGCTATTATTTTGACTAATAAGTACCTACTTAGCAAACCTCAAAAATATTTGAAAATATAAAAAAATTTGAAAGAACGCCTTACCACAATAAGCGATGTGTCGCTAAATTCTCTAGTGTGAATTGATTTTCTGCCACTGTCCTCAACTTGTGACTGAACGAGTTTGTCGCCTTCCATGTACATCTTTGATTTTACCTGATATATACATAGAAATTGTATAAATATATATAAAAATAGGTCAAGTGCGAGTCAGAATAGCCCAACGAAAGTTCCGTACGAATTTCAGAACTGTATGTACAATTTATAGAAGTTGGCAAACTTAAGTTTGCGGGCATACGCAGTCATTTTATATGAAATGAACTACAATTAAAGTATGTAATAGTTTTCATTAAAACATCAAGGTGATACCGGTAACGAGAGATCTGAAAGATAGCTTGTATCTCACTTTCACACAAGAGGGGAAATAATCTCTTGTCACGGAGGTATGAGGAATAGGAACGAGCTCCTAAAAGTTTGACCAGCAAAACTGTTGTAGTAGACCCTTGTTTCATAATAAAACAGCTTATAAGATGAGACATATATTATGTGAATACTAACCTTAACGCCATCAGCTCTCTCTTCAGAAAATTCTTCACCAAGTTTAAATGTAATTATAACAGTTCTTATAGGTGTTACGAATGTTAGAGAGTATGAGCCATCGTCATTCTTCGTCAGTTCAGTTGATGGAGACAAGGATGTTCCAAGTTTTCGAGAAATTAGGCCCACATCTGTTATAGAATATTATAAGATATTTACACACTTTAAAATTTTTAAGTTAGAATAGTAACCGAAGTCTCTTATATGTAATATTGAATATTAAAATTATATTGAATAGCATTTTAAAAAATAATTATATACAAAAAAAAATAGATTTTATAATAATTTAAAAAAAAATAGATTTTATTATTAGTTTGTACTTAAATTATAATGTAAATAAAAGAAAGTTTTTTTAGACATAATTCTTTCCTTAAAAAAAGATGAAAATTTGTTTTTATTATCGATTCACGTAATTTTTCTAAATAATTAATAAATATACTTAACGCATGCAACTAAGCCTTCTATGAAATAAAATACGAGAAATAGATACTACGAGTGACTAGATAACTGAAGACTAGAATAGATATATTTATATATTAATAAATACTATTTCCTTGAGATTTCCTCTTAAGGACATATTTAAGCAATAAAAATATATAATATACATAATTTAAACATACGACCTACATTTTTAAATGGCATATAACAAGGTCAACTGATGAAGGAAAAATGCATAGTGTTTGTCTCGTTTACCATAAACAAGGGTTTAGGGATGTCAGTTACATTTAAGTAACAACTTTAAAAAAAAAAAATTAAAAACTTTTTTCTTTACCCATTACCCTCTCGCCCTACCCTATGCTTCGTCACTAGTGTATAACACTGCTTATTAAATTAATTATAAACAATACAAACATTTATAGAAAATTATCAACTTACAGTACAAATAATAATCATATAATTATATTAATTAACATATCTGTATACATAAATAGTATTATATGTTCAGCTGAGCGAAACTCAACGCCGCGTTAAACTATAGAATATTTGATTTCCTCGATTGGAAATCGAATAAATAATCTGTCACACAGAGAGAGAGAGAGAGAGAGAGGGAGAGTAGAGTCACACTCTTGTGCCTGGCCTGGCCTCAATGAATCATATCAATAATAAATCATATAATAGCGAAATTGATATTACATCCAACGGACTAGGCTTCTATTGACTAATGATCCGTAACAAAACTAGTTTACTTATAAATATGCATTTATTTACCTATATAGCAGACAAATTAAACCAGTATAGATATAGTATTCTTTTTCTATTCTAGATTTTTTATTGTAGTATAAAAAATATAACAATAATTACTAAATATAATATTTCTTAGCTCTCTAGCGTCTAGGCGAAGCGCGGCGTTGAGTTCAGCCTCTCAACACGCAATGCCTCCAAAATTCGGCGGAAAGTGGGGAACGAAGTGTCTTAACTAGGTTCCCTCTGCCTTGCCTGCTGTTTGCGGGATACAGCGTGAAGCTGATTAGTTAAAAAATAGTGATTCAATCTCTTCCCAGTTTAAAAAAATCTCTATTTAAAAATAAATATAATCTTTAACTAAAATATTTATATAAAAATAACACAGTGTGAATATTAGTTTCACAATTGCTGTATGGTCGATGACTATAAGCAATTTTAAAATTACTATAAACTGGAGCATTTAAAACGTGTTTTGTTTCTGTAATAATTTTATTGTTATATTGTGGATTATATTGTAAACGCAATGGTTGTGGACTTGTGGGTTCGATTTCCACTCGTTAATAAGGCAATGGAGTTCATTCAACAAAAGTGGGAAACAGAGTGTCTTGACACTGTTCCTTCTGCCTACTTTGCTAAATGAGTATAATATTAATGTTCTATCACTTAACACTTTGCTAGCTAGGTAGTCAGAGAGAACGGAGCGCCAAACGCTACGGTCACTACATACCTCTTTCGCCTCGTCCACTGTCATCAAACTCTTCCTGGAGGTTCTCATGCTTTTTACGTGACCTTCCTCCAGCATCTTTGATACTGAGTTTTCGAAGGTCAAACGAGGTCTCCTCCTACCACTCACTTCTCCATTGTTTGGTCATTAATTATTTGATTATTATTAATTATTTCTACCTAAGCTTGCGCACGAGAAAACGACGCAGGTTGTAAAAGTATAAGATTATTATATTATATATTATTAAATAACAATAAAACTACGTTAAAGACTATAAACAGATAAAACTAGCTTGACCCCCCGTCAATATGCCAAAGTTGCTAAGTATTTATGTGATAATATGCATAGAAATATCTAAAATAATAAAGAAAAAGATTCTAGAAACTCGCTGCCTATACTGAATGACATAGAAAAGTTAATATTATAGTGTTATATATATTAAACAATAATATACAGCAAGTGAATACGACAGGTTATGAGTTCGATTTCCACTCGAGGAAACTAAATATTTAATATTTTAATTTCTTTGCTCTGGTGTCGAGTCAAAACGCGGCGTTAAATTCCGCCAATCAACACGCAATGTCTTTAGATTTCGGGATACAGCGTGATGCCAAAAAAATATATTATATACGAGTATATTCCTAGTATTACCATATCCGCAAGTCAAATAAGGTCAATGTCAATAATTATTATAAAATATCCTCTATTACATACAATATAATTACAAACATACGATTTTTTTTAAATTGTTATAAGGCACGTGCATTACTTACTACTCACATACTTAATTCGATATTTTTTAATGCTTTTTATATCGTTTTTAAATAATAAAAAACTGACACTCTCGACATAATAACACTAACATCTGTAGGTTAACGAAGCCTCCTTTATGTTATTAAAAAAGCTAATAAATAACTTTTTTATAATTTTCAAAATCAAAGTTATTTTCAAAAAGAATAGACGATTACCGACCTTTAGAAGCAATTTTAACCGACAATTAAAAAAAAATGTCATTATTATCAGTTCTAGAGGAAGTTAGAATCATAACTTCGCGTGTACGATGTAATTTTTCAACAATTTTTCTCTTCTATTCAAAAGGCAATTGAAGACATGAGTTCAAAGTGCCATGGGATATTCTATTATTTTAATAAGAAACAAATAGAAGTGTGTGGCTGGGTTCGGTTCTCAGTTGAGGTAATGAAATATTTAATATTTTCATTTCTTCGCTCTGGTGTCGAAGCAAAACGCGGCGTTGAATTCCGCTATTCAAAATGCAATGGGGGCACGAAAATGGGGAACGGAGTGCTTTAACACTAGGTTCCCTTTGCCTACTCCACTGTGCTTGGGGTACAGCTTGAAGCTTATATATGCAAATTATACTAAAAATTTATTAAGTTACACTTGGAAATTAAAATCGATTTTTAAAAGCGTTAAATTATTTCAATTTCATTTATAATTTATTAATTATTTGGTGTTGAAATACATATATTAACTTTGTTCATATGAAAGAAAAGATTAACAAGTTCAATTTAATTTTAATATTTATGACTATGGAAAAATGCATAGCAACTACAAGTAAATCAAATAAGTATTATAAATTTGAATACAATTAATAAAATTGACGTTGTCGTTATCAATATATACTTAAAGGGGGAATTTTGGACACCTTTTTACGAAAATTGTGAATTATGTTAATAAAACTTGACACAATAGTAGTTTATATAGAGGAAGAGTGCTTAATCTCTCTTCTCTATTTCAAATATTGTATAAAAATACTGTAACACTTGTACATAGTGTTTGACGTCTATGTCACTTTATACACTTCTGTATAAAGTGACATAGACGTTTAATAAAATATTTTTTAATAAATATAACTCAATTTAGAATTTCTCAATGTTTACTTTTTTGAGTTATTTAAAATTAGTAATATTACAGATAAGATAAGATATATAGGCAAGTATTTTTTTTTTTTCTTTTTCTATAGATAATAATGAAAAAAAAAAACAAATTGTCTTACAAAAATAAAAAATATATATAATTTAAAATAAATATACTTTGAAAAACAGTTTCAGAAGTAACGTTAACAAAAAAGTAAAAATATTTTATATAAAAAAATAATAATATAATAGTTTTTAAAATTCAATTAACTTACCAATAGCTTTAAGATATTCATCAAAGTTATCCGATGATTTCAACTTATATCTTTTTCCCAGATATTTATCTATTTCCAATGCCATTTTCAACGCACCGTTCACGTCAGTGGTTCAAGGCGAGTGGTCGCAGTGTAAACACTTGTTTCCTTTAACACGTATTAACATAGAATGGTGCCTGGCTTTGTTATATTCTAAAAATATATGTTTATTTTTTTTTTATTTCACTGTAGGCCTGACCAATTAATACATAATTATCTACATACTATGCGTTTACCGTCGCCCCGTTCGTTATTTTCTTATTTAGAACCCAAATTTTAATTATTAGCATTAACATGGAATGACGCGGCAAAAGCAGAACAGTGTGCTATGACACTAGGGCTCACCTTTATAGATGATTCTTCACTCTGAGATCGATCTTGAGATCAATCTTGAGATGCTGTTTCCATTCATAGATTATTAACACAATCGCATTACAAAATCGTTCTCAGAGTTGAGAGTGTTTTATAAATACGGGCCAAGGCTTTCTTCTGCCTACTTTACTAGATACTGAAAAATGTTTGAAGTAAAGAAAATAAATAATAATAAATAATAATGAATTGCGTATAAATAGCTAATCTCGCACAGGTATTGTTTTATATATATAATTTGATTCTAAAATAGCAAAAAAATACAGATAATCGACTTATGTAACCAAACAAATTATAATTATCATGAAATTGATAATTGGTATTAAAAT
This sequence comes from Heliconius melpomene melpomene, assembly GCA_000313835.2. Taxonomy (NCBI): domain Eukaryota; kingdom Metazoa; phylum Arthropoda; class Insecta; order Lepidoptera; family Nymphalidae; genus Heliconius; species Heliconius melpomene. The sequence goes on along the minus strand of HE667817.1, from coordinate 234,450 downwards.
GATAAATATATTACATATATATATGGAAAGACTAGACTACTATGCAAAATATATTTGATGGATAGACAGAGATAATGGAATGGTTGTTTCATTTTACCCGACTGCAAAGGAAGGGTTATATTTTTTTATATGTAAAATGTCTGTACGTATGTAATATTCTTTATAGTTTCATATCTCCAGAATCGTTGCATGAATTTACATAATTTAGGTATCGTTAGATTTGACTTAACAGCAGCAGTTCCTCTGCAAGTTGCATCCAATCGTACAGTCCACCTTACTGCCTGAAGTCTAAAATATGATAGGTATATAGCCCCAAGAATATCAAACTCTGGATTTTGCCGAAAGTGCATAAACCACCTTCCAACCAAGTATACTAAAGACCTTAAGACAGCAGGACAGCTGCTAGATTCCAATTGAGGTCGAACATTCGAGGATAGATTGATTCCTTAATATGTTTCGAAGAGATGTGTCAAGCAGAAGACTTCAAAGTCTAATGGATGCCCTCAATTTGGAGATCAAAGGGTCTTAACATTAACTTATTTTTGTTTATTCTCCTATTCTACTTACAAGAGATATATACATGAAATTAAAGAACATATACACTAGAATTCATTTATATAGTCATGATGAAATCATTTACATATGTATAATTATATAAGCAACTCTAAAAAAAAGTGGGTTTCCCCCTTTTTCTATGTAAGGCTCTAGCATATTCTTATTATATTATAAACAATTATACCCAAACTAAACCTCATTAATCAAATAACATTGGCGATCGTAAAAAAACTGACATCACTTTTCGGTGTATTTAAGTTTTATACTATATTATAATACATTTTCGTTTTTATAATTCAAATTTTTACAATATCTATGAGTTTTTTGACACTACATTTATTAATAACTGTCAGAAACTACGTAAGTTAAACAACCTGACATATATGTTAAATTATTTTTCATATTATAAAGAGTTTCTTTTGTATATTATAATTGTAAATAAATTAATATTTTTTTTAAATTGAACCGTTTTCAAAACTATATTTTTATGCAGAAGCATAAATAAATTGTATAAAGTACTATTTTAGGTACTACCCTTAAAAATTGATAAATAATAAGTAGAATTATCGATACTTACCGATATATTATTTAAAATCCTCCACTACTGTGCGGTTTCGTAGAAATTTCCTTCCACGAGCCACCGAACTGTGGAATGGCCTACCCGCGGCAGTGTTTCCAGGTCGGTACGATATGGGTACCTTCAAAAAGCGCGTCTATCACCACCTCAAAGGCCGGCAACGCACCTGTAGTTCCTGGTGTTGCACGGGGTCGTGGGCGGAGGCGCTCGTTGGATGGTGATCGGTCGCTCGAACGCTTGTTTGCCTTATCCTTTTTCCATAAAAAAAATCGGTTATTTTTGGAGTCGGTGCCAACATGGATACTTTTTTAAATTACTTTTTTTAGGACAATTCAATTTTCCACACTAGAGTTGCTATATCTAAATTTCAATTTACATTTTTAGGCCAATTATTTCTATTATAGTTTCATCAAAAGTTCTTCTCCCATGACCAGCAACTTGAAAAGCCTATTAATTAACATGAAATAATTATAAACAATAAATAAATATTTACTTTTTTTTTATGTGAGAACATTTTATTATAATTTGGCGTAATAAGGCCTAATTTGAATATAATATAAAAAATTAGTTAATTATATAATAACTTCTTTATGAACTATTTCTCACAAAGCTTTAAAAATATCTCTAATTATGCAAATAATTGACTGCTTATACAACTGTTTTGATTTATATATATATATATATATATATATATATATATATATATCTTTAATATTATGTTTGAAAACTATTATACGGAACTTCCGATTGACCGAGACTTTTTAAGCTTGCGAGAACAAGGAACTTGAAGCGTAACTTAACGCTGTACTTTTTAGAATCGACCGCAGAAAGAAAAAAATAAAAGTTAAATGGTTACCCGAGTGGCATTTTAATTCAAAATCATTGCTCACGAATATCGACGATACTCATCGTGGTGCACCACGACGATGTTTTTTTAAAAAAAAAAACTTTTCACGCTGTTTCCCGCACACAGTAGGGTAGACAGAGTCAACCTAGTGTTAAGACACTCCGTTCCCCACTTTCTGCCTAATACAATTATTAATATTATAATATTTGCTATAAGAGTACATTTCGATACCGTCGTGGCGTAGCAGCCTAGCAAAAAGATAAAAAACAAATGCCTGTTTTACATCGCCATCTTGAATTATGATATGTGAGTCGCTTACATAATATCTATTTTATAGGCATCATAATAGCCTTTAAAGGAGACCAGCTGTTCATGGACTCATACGTAACAAATGACAGATGAACATAGGTATATGCAATACCATAAATACGGCTTACTTCGCCCGCTGCTTTGCATGTGTTTATCTTTTGCGAAAATAAAGGATTTTATGTTACGTTATTAAGGAAATTGTCGTCTTGGTTCCTTGATCGACATGAATGCGGTTAACCTTTTACCCACAGTGTTTACAACAGTTAGGTATATTAAATTACAGTCTAGCTAGAATATAAACATAATAAAAATCTAGATTGTCTTATATATAACTGGTAGTACTTATGTTGTTTAATACAATTATACTGTACTAACGGCCACCCCGCGGCTTCGCCCGCTTGAACTACTACTACTACTAACAAAATATAATGCTGAAAAGTACATTTGAAGTTAAGTCGTTTCTGAGATTAGCTTGCACAGACAAACATATTGGGTATTGGGTTCTAATCCATTGATACATGCCCCAATAATAGATTTTCTCATTTTGTATCTTTCACGTAAAGATGGCGATCAGTTACAATTTTACTATATACATATAGATATAGATGTAAGAAAGAGAATGAGTCACTCAGTCTAGAATTATTAATTGTGTTGTGACTCTATCCAACATTGGTATTTGGCTAATCAGAATAAAATATGAATAGGATAAAAAACATATTTCCAAAATCAAATAAATAAAAATGTAACCTAATTATAATTATATTTTAAATTCAGGTTCACGCTGTATCCCGCTCAAAGCAGGGTAGGCAGAGGGAACCTAGTGTTAAGACACTCGTTCGCAATTTCCGTCGAATTCTTGTTGAGCAGAACTCAACGCCGCGCTTTGCCTCTAAACTCGAGCGAAGAAATGGAAATATAAACGTAAATAAATATTTCACTTCCTCGAGTGGGGATCGAACCCACAACTGTCGCGTTACAGTCACACCTTGTGCCACTAAGCCACGACTGCCTTAAATTCAATGTAATCTTTATAAATTTGTTATTATATTATTAATAGAAATATAGAGTAAATACGCATACGAAAATCTTTGCTATTATTTATTATCAGGCTTTATATAAGGAAGGAAGCGTGAAATAGACGTTACTAAAAATTTAAACATATATATGTACGATACCAAAATTGTTAGACATAGTATAGTATGTGTTTTATATTTTATTAATTTAAAATATTTCTAATGTATTATATAAAAATATATTGTTTTGTCATATAAATTTTAATGTGGTTTTTATTTTTCAGAGCAAATATTTTAATAGTAAAATTTCTGGGATCAGCACAAAGCCATTTTAGACTAATTCCCAGTCGTCGTAAGTGGACTCATAAATAAATTATAAATATAACATAGTTACGGAATTGCGTAAATAAATATATAAATAATTTTGGGGCCATCGTGGTTCAGGGATATAAGCGACTGATTGTAAATGCGACAGGTTATGGGTTCGATTTACATTTCTTTGCTCTGGTGACAAGGTAAAGGAGTCTAAATGCGGTAGAAAATGTGGGACGGAGTGTCTTAACATATCCTATCCATATCCTGCTATTTGCGGAATACAGCCTAAAGCTGAAAAAATAATTATTAATTTCACACTCATTTAGTTATTTACTATAAGTAATAGATTTACAACCACATTGCATTCTATTAATAAAATCCATACCTATATAATAAATTCGAAAGTAACTCTGTCTGTCTGTCTTTTATGCAATCAGCCAAACCGGTAATTTAATTGTGATAAAATACTCATATAGAGATACTTGAGGATCTCGGGATGAACATAGGATACTTTTTTTCTCTTATTTGTAATATTGACGATATATAACAATATATTAATATACTTATTAATTTGACATGTAATTTATTCCGCCATGTTAATAACAACCGTCGCTATGCGACCGTTGCTGAGCAACGATTAGCAAAGTTTGTTGTTAGAAAACGTCACCCAAAATGAACTTGCTTAACGCATCTCTCTATTGAAAATTCAAAATAATTTCATAAATATAATTAATAAATATTCGTATAGTTCAAGCGGGCGTAGCCGCATTCGGGTCCACTAGTATAATTATAATTATATTAATTACATTGATTAAACAGCTATTGTCTAGTATAAAGTTTACATTATAAAGTACCTACTTTATAATGTAAACTTTATTTACTTAATTATATGTGAAGTTTATAATATATAAATAACTTTTATTTAAATAATATACTCGTATTTAATATGCGCATTGCGCAGTTCTTACTATGTTTATCTTATAAATTCATATATTCAATATCAAGGAGGCCAGTCGTGGAGTAAGGGCACTATGTGTGATTGTAACGCGACTGGTTGTAGGTTCTATTCCCACTCGTGGAAATAAAAAAAATACTTAAATGTATGTTTTCATTTCTTCACTCTGGTGTCGAGACAAAGCACGGCGTTGATGGTAGAAACGTGAAATATGGACAAATTTGGACAGATATTTATTTTCCACTAAGAAGGAATTTGGAAAAATTTTAACTCAAAAGGGAAGAAATAGGGGTTGAAAGTTTATATGGATTGTTTTTTAAATCACCACTGATTTTGAAAAAAAATTAAATTTAGACTCTTACTATTATTTGACTGAACACGTGTTTCATGGTTTATTACAATTCACCCCTAAGATTGCAAATAAGTAGGCGAAGCAGCGCGCGGCCGCTAGTTTTATGTAAAACGAGCACACACGCTCACAAACTTAAATTTATTGACTTTTATAACTTGTATTTCCCGTTTAACTTATATTTATGAAATAGATACAAAATCCCAGGCGAGTCCGCTATTGTTTTTTGTAATATAACACTTAGATCTTCCGTTCTAGATTCATTGCGTGCTGGGTGAAATCCAACGGAATATTTTGTTCAATCAGCTGTAACAACGGAATGTACCTCCGAATGGTCTTACATAAATTTTATCTATACGTACATAAATCCAAAATCTTTATACTAAGATTATTTATTTATAAAAATAAATACGGCCGGCTTATTTATTTATTATAGTTACTCGAGTCGTTTACACTTATAAATTATTTAATGCACAATACACGTGTGCCTGCATCAGTACGTTCTTAATACTAGTAGTTGATAGGCGTATGTTAGCATCTAGCTAAATAATCTGAATTAAATTAATATTACATTTATTATTAAAATGACTAAAGTTTTATCAGATTCTGTGCAGTATTATCTTCGTGAATTATCTTCGAGGGTGGTTGCCGAATCGGGTATAGCGAGTGATGGATATCATCTGGGAAAAATTTTGTTTAGAAGCTTTAAGGATGCTCCAGATATAATTTTGCAGGTATATTAAAAATATTATATAAAAAATTATTAACAAACTGACATAAAAAGAAAGTACTAAACGATCTGATTTGAGTAAAATATGAACTGGTATATTAATATGTTTTGAAGTATTAGTTCATAATTAAATAAATAAAGTTCTTTGATATTTTTTTTTATCATAATATTTAAATAATTCATTTTATCTGGATAATTTATTTAAAATATAGATAACCGCCTGTTGATACACATTATTTAAAGATAAAAGTAATAAATTTTTGATATGTATTAAATAAACATAAGTTGGTATGGCATAATTCTTATCTAAGAGTTAACGTCTAAAGTTAGTTAAGTTTCTAACAATCGAAATCTACACTGTAGTTTAACATTTTAAATTTTAATAACCTTCAAAAAATTATAAACTATATATACTATGTATACTATATATATACTAGTGGACCCGAACGCGGCTACGCTCGCTTAAACTATACGAATATTTATTAAATATATTTATGAAATTATTTTCAGTTTTCAATAGAGAGATGCGTTAAGCAAGCTCATTTTGGGTGACGTTTTCTAACAACAAACTTTGCAAATCGTTGCTTAGCAACGGTCTAAGCGACGGTTATTAACATGGCGGAATAAATTGCGAGAAAAAAAAAGTATCCTCTATTTATCCCGAGACCCTCAAGTATCTCTATATGAGTATTTTATCACAATTAAATTAGCGGTTTGGCCCTGATTGCGTAAAAGACAGACAGACAGACAGACAGACAGAGTTACTTTCGAATTTATAATATAGGTATGGGATAGGTATTAATATTTAATTGTAAAAAAAATCAACTCAACGGAATAAGAGAACACTAGTTTATGCCTTTGCCTCTAGGCAAAGGCATAAACTAGTGTTCTAAACTTGTTTCAAGCTAAATTAGAAAAAAATATTTTTAATTATAAGCCAATTGCCAATTATCAACAGATCGATGGAGCTACAGGTGAAGAGGAAAGTCTTAAGTCAGCTTTTGAAAGGTCAAAACGTTGTGCCATAAGTTTAAAGAACATGGACTTGAAATATCAAGATGTCATTGCTATAATAGGTCCTAATCATTTGGATTTGACCATACCAATGTACGCTGCTATATATACAGGCCTAATTGTAGCTGGGATTGATATCAATTTAGGGGCATGTGAGTATTATCTATATATATAAAATCGAAAGGTCACTCACTCATCACGAAATCTCAAAAACTACAAGTGCTAGAAATCTCAAATTTTGCATAGGAGTTACTTATAGGACGTAGGTGCTCGCTAAGATGGGAATTTGCAATATTCGTGCACTCGTGGGAATGAATTAATGTACTAATATTTTCATTACTTTGCTATGATAATAAGGCAAAGCAGGACGGTGAGTTCAGCCACTCAAATGTAATGCCTCGAAAATTCGGCGGAAAATGGGAAACAGTATCTTAACACTAGTTTCTTTCTTCCTTACCCTGCTATGCGCAGGATTCTTTATGTATTTCCTGCTATATAAGGATAGATGATAAGAAAATTGGAATTAGAATCTATCTATATCTTATTATTTCAGGTGAACTCAGAGATACATTAAAATGTATAACTCCCAAAATAATATTTTGTCAAAACTCTAAAGTTGACACTCTCCAAGAAGCCTTGAAATTATTAGATATATCCCCCCAAATAATTTCATTTGGAGAAAAGGAGGGTCATATGGAATTTTCAAAATTTTTGGAGAAATATTCTGACAGTACTAACATGGACACTTTTAAGTATGTTCCTATTTATTATATTTATAAGTAAAAAAATACAAAATATTATACATTCTTCTAAATCTTGATAAATTAAAACAGAGAAATAAAAACTGGCTTTACTTAACAGAACCTTTATTATAAAATTTACTTCTTACTTTATGCAATTTTATTAAAGTTGCTTGGAGGACATTACTTTCAATTGCACAATCATTCCCAATTTGTTTTGTTTTTGATTTGCCTCTGGTTATTGGCTAAAGTTAAATGCCAATATTTACAATCAAAAATATGTATTAAGCATAAGAGTACAATAATATTATAATAAATAATAGTTGTTAACTCTCTAAAACTCAAAAACAGTTAGGCAAACTATACAAATAGATTTTTCTTCATATTTTCGAAACAACTAACTTTTTCTTTTTACTATATCTTCCTTTAGGTTTACAATAAGTGATATCTCATATCAAAATTTCAGTGAATTTGCTAGTCCCTAACCTGCTAATATTTTAAACGTGAACGTTTGTCAAAGTGGAAGTTTGTTCCACAAAAACTACTGAACGGATTAAGATGAAACTTTATAGTAATATAGCTTACGTATCAGAATAAAATATAGGCTAGTATTTGTGTTAACATGTTTTATAATTTCGCGATAACAACAAGATAAGTTAAAGCGGGCGAAGCCACATTTGGATTGATCCTAAATAAATAAATAAATAATTTAAATTATACACTTATTTCAGGCCAACAGATTTTGATCCTAAGGAAGCAATTTTGCTCCTGGCAGCAACCAGTGGATCTACGGGATTGCCTAAATTTGTTGCCCTGACACATGAAAATTTGATAATTGGATTTCCTTATTTTTTGTACGTAATAAACAGCTATATTGAAAAAATGGCGATTTTGACTGCATGTAATGTTTCTGATGCCCTTTTGTTTATATTTAAAAATTAGACATTAATTACTTTCCGTGGTGTAGGGCCAAGACATGTGACTGTAAAAAATTAAATGAAATATTGATAATTTTCATTTCTTCGCTATGGTGTCGAGGCAAAACGCGGCGTTGGGTTCCGCCGCTTAACATGCAGTGGGTCCAGAATTTTCCAGGTTTTCTTATTGTTATATAATTCAGTTATTTAAATATTATAAATAACATTTTCGTAATTATATAACAAAAATAAATGTAATAGTAAATAAATGCTATAATATTTTTACTTAAAGTACTTCTAATAATAATTCCACGAATGGACACTGTACATTTATCATAGCTATTTATTATAGCTTCACGCTGTATCCCGCACACAGAAGGGTAGGCAGAGGGAACCCAATTTTAAGACGCTCCGTTCCCCACTTTCTGCCGAATTCTGGATACATTGCGTGTTGAATGGCAGCACCCAACACCAGACCAGAGCGAAGAAATATAAACGTAAATAAATATTTAATTTCCTCGATTGGGGATCGAACCCATAACCGTCGCGTTACAGTCACACCCTTGTGCCGCTGGGCTACGACGGCCTGATATAATATAATAAATTCATTTGACATTTCAGATATGGATGCACCACATTTCCATGCCCCTTCAATAACGGTCTGATCATATCGCCTATACAATGGATCTCAGCAACTTTTCAATTCATAATGTCGCCTATTGTAATATACACACGGATACAAACTTCTGCCACCGTAATCCCGGAACACGTTAATTATGTCATAAAGAAATATAAGGTAGGTAAGTATTTGGGAACCTAGCAATTGATGGGTTTTTTCTGTATGGTTAGAGGGACCTTGTTAAAATACTCGTACTCCATTCCACACTTTTCGCGCAATTCTGTATGCATTGGGTGTTGATTGGCGTAACTCAACGCCACGTTTAGCCTCAATACCAGAGCGAAGAAATTAATATATAGTGGGAATCGAACCTGCAAACTGTCACGTTTAAAGTAACACACTTGTGCCTCTACACCACAACTTTTCCAATCCAATTCCATTCGACAACAGAGATCAGATAAAAGTTGCAGAAGAGAGAGAAAAGTTGAGACCAGTAAACCAATTTTTGAAGAATTACTTTTAGATTATTTTTTTTTGCCTTAGACTAGAGCTAAACTTTAGAATCTAATTGCTATTATATTTTTAATATATTTTCTATTCATTTCCAGCCAGAGTTTGTAATTTTGAGTCCTACATTTATGACAAGTCTACTGAAACAATGTGAAATTGAGAAGAGTGACCTTAGTTCATTGAAACATATCCTTATCGGTGGAAGTAGTGTTTCCGAGAAGCTGTTAAATGATATGAATGTTAGTATTTTACCATTTAAAAGTAATAATAAATATTAAATATTGTTATATATTGAAAAATGCTATATTAGGTATGAATATTGTAAAGAAAGACAAATACTTTTCTTTTTTTCCTTTCTGAGTGGGGAATAACATTTTAAAAATGTTAATTAAAATATATACATACCTTTTTTATGTAACTTCTAAAATATCTATACATATAGACTTTTTCACTGCAAATTCATACTTTAAAGCTTCAAATTCGCAATTTTACACTTAAATAATTTTTAACACCCAAAATAACTGTTGAAACTAAATTTCTCAATTTCTAAATTTTATAAGAGAAATGTCGTTGTCTATTGTCAACTAAGTACATTAAATAATTTCGCATATTCATTTTGTAATAATGTGCTTCAAAGTATCTTAGATTTATTAATTTTAACAAATTAAATGAAAATTACATTTATTCAATAAATTATAAAGATAAAGCAAAGAGAAATAAATGAAAAAAAAAAATATCTAATTATACTTTTTTTTTACTTCATTTATGTCTCTTTTCATTTTTCAATTCTCATAACGAGGCAAAAAACGGCGTTCAGTTCCTCAATTCAACACGCAATGTGTCTTAACACTAGGTTCCCTCTACCTATTCTCCAGGATATGCTAAGCTAAAAAAAGAAATGAATCCATTTTTTTAATTTACAGGAAGTAGCACCGAAATCGTGTGTCCAAGTTGGATATGGTATGACAGAAGTATCAGGAGTATTTACGATAGCCACGTACTCACCTCGCAATTCTGTTGGGAGACCTCTTGGTCATTTAGAATTCAAAGTACTTAAATTTACCTGTAAAATTTTAAAATCTTTTTTAAATAAAGGTAGTGGATTCAATTCCCGTTGTGGGGCCATGAATTATTTTTAGTAAGTTCTACTACTAACAGCAATTTCAAGAATTGAACGGTACCTGATCATCTTAACACTAAGTTCCCTATCATTTGTTTTTACAACTTTTCAGTCAATTGACACAATTATTATATCAAACTATTATCAACGATTTCCTAATTTCCTCGCGACCCCCCGGAATTCTTCCTAAATGAGGTAACTCTATCTTGCCCTCTAACGAGGTGAGTTTTAAACCTTCAAATTGTAAGGGACTTTCAGCTGTTAGTCCCGAGTATCTGGTATTTTATTTCAGATTTTACTGTCCATTTTAGATAATTAACTTAGAAACAAATGAAATTATAAATGAACCAAACGTGCTTGGCGAGCTGTTCCTGAAAGGACGGAGTCTTTTTAAGGTATATTACCACAACATTTTTAAAAATGTTACATTGGAAAATTTTAATTTAAATTATTTCAATATAAATTATTTTTGATGACATCTTCAGGGATACTATAACGATTGTGAGGTAACTAAAACCGCTTTTGATGAAGACGGCTGGTTTAAAACTGGTGATATAGTATATAGAGATGAACAATATAATTTCTACTTCGTTGACCGCTGCAAGTTGCTGCTAAAATATAAAAGTCACCAGGTATTTATAGAGAAGAGCCAGTAGCAGCCAGACCATTCTTAATTTAGAAAACTTGAAGGTTTCTCTGCGCGTACACCTAACACTACTGAGTTCCATCGGGAAAATTTTGCTAGTATAATTATCATAGGCGATTATAATTTATTGGGGGTTAGGGGTACTGACACGGGGTTGAAACCCTATCAAGTGTCAGATAATGGGTCTTGCCAATATTATCCCCAAGAAAATAAAAGTTGACCTTTATACTGTACCACAAAGTAACCACCACCCTATAATAATTCATATTCCCTGATCGTACTAGTTTCCAGTGTTAGGTGTCTGCAGTGGCGTAGCTAGGGTATTTGCTGCCCGATGCGGCTTAGGGGACTTGATGCCCTTTAAAATGGTCTAAGGTCTAAAAACACAGAAAAAACAAAGTGATCGTGATGCCCGGTGCCCCCTAGCTACGCTACTGGGTGTCTCCGCGGAGAAGTTTTAAGGTTCTGTAAAATAACAGGTCTGGCAGTCACAGGCTATTTCGTAATTATCTATATATTATAGGCAGACCGTCTATTTGAGTGTATCTTAGGTAAAATCTCTTTTTACAAAAATAAAAATAAAAAAAAATTGTAGTTGTTTAGAATAATATTAGCTTAAACAGTACGTTAGGGGGGGGGGGGGGGGTGTCCGATGGTCTGGGTTGGCTAACTATTTTTTTTTCAATTAAAATATATTCTGTTCCGTTTTATTCTTTTTATTATGGCGTTTTTAACGCATCGTATATCGTATTTTTTGTATAAAAATTGATATCTTTTATTTCTACAAAATACAAAAATATTTTAGATATCTCCAGTGGAATTAGAAAAAGTGATTATCAAGCACCCAGGAGTACGAGATGTGGCTGTGACTGGCATACCTGATGAAGAGAGTGGAGATTTGCCAGTAGCCGTTGTGATAGCACGCGATGGCTTCACAGTGTCGGCGCAGAATATTAAAGATTTAATAAAAAGTAAATAGATATTATTACACATATTATAAATATCATCAAAGCTTCCGTCAGAGGTTATGGAAGCGCAGCGGCACAAGGGTGTGACTGTATCGCGACGGTTGTGGGTTCGATCCCCACACGAAGAAGTGAAATATTTATTTACGTTTATATTTCCATTCTTCGCTCTGCAATGTCTCCAGAATTCGGCAGAAAGTGGGGAACGGACTGTCTTAGCACTAGGTTCTCTATACCTACCCTGCTGCGTGCAGGGTACAGCGTGAAGCTGATATCATCAAAGTGTGATATTAAGTTCCGCCACTTATCTCATCATTGGTTTAAGATATTTTTTTTAAATGACTGACATTTTTTAAAAAAAATCTTCATTAAATCATTTGTAGCGCAATGGGAGAGCGGAGAACGGAATGTTTTAACATCAGGTTCTCTTTATTTATTGGTTAAGAACAGAGAGCAGAGACGCCGTCTTGGAAACACGTTATAAATCGACTGATTCTGCTCTGCCGCTAAACAGACAAATAAATTTATACATATTTATCGTAATTTCTTTAGGAAGTTCAAAAAACAAAAAATATCTTTAGAGATACATATTTGTTTTCTATGGTACTGTAAGTTCTACCAGTATAACAAGTCTTCTAAAGAAAAGATAACTTTTGTTTACTTAAAATTAAAATAATTTGATTTGATCTAAAACTGATAAGAATAATACGGATAATTAGAGTTAATTCTAATTACGATAAAATTATAAATTAATAATTATATTATTACTATTAAGTTAATATACATATATTACATGAAAATTATTTATAAATAATTGTTTAAAATAATGAACTTTTACTTATTACTTTGCAGGATCGCTAGCAGATACGAAGCAGTTGAGAGGAGGTGTGATATTTGTAAAAGAATTTCCTACAACTTCCACATCAAAGATAGATAGGCAAAAATTAAAAGAACTTGCCATAAGAATGAAAAAAGAATGAATTAATAAATTTATTTTAAGTTTTATTTTAAGACATTCTAAGGAAATATATTATTATGTAGGTAATTACAATACATTTATGTAATAAAATTACTATGCTTGTGAAAATTGTATTTCTTTTATTTTCTTAATAGTAACATTTCTTTAATAGCCTAAGATCTCAGGGCCCCCAGACTTAAGTCATTTGAGCAGAGCTGAAATTTTCAAGATTATTAGTCTACTAGGTAGCTAACACGGTATGTACAGTTGCACACTTACTAACTTGAAAGCGGGGCCCTTTCAGAGGTAGTGCCAACTAAAGGTACATGCTCACTTACGTTAAAATAGGGGGGCCCTCGGATCTGTCTATAATACAGTCTGATTGTCTTACGATACTGACGGACGACAATTTTATGTGATAACGTTATAAGAAAACATGAAAATATAATAAAAATTGCATATTTTTATGAATTCAATTTAATTATTATTATTGTCACTGAATTATCATTATTTTATAGTAAACAGGAGTTAATTGGATATAAATGTCTTTACGATAAAATAAACATTTACTTGCACTCAATTAATTCAGGTATATTTTACGTTAATTATGCCGAATAATAAGAAGCGATGTGCTATTAAATTATAAGTAGAAATTCCACTCTTATCGTTATCACCGTTCGTGCCTCCTTTTTCTCATGCCCAGAGTATGTCCCATGCTCTCGCTTGCATTCTCTGCTCAGGGAGAACGTGACAAGAAGCGCAGCACAAGGTTGTGACTGTAACGCGACGGTTGTGGGTTCGAACCCCACTTGAGGAAGTGAAACATTTATTTACGTTTATATTTCCATTTCTTCGCTCTGGTGTCGAGGCAAAGCGCGGCGTTAAGTCCTCCCCCTCAAGACGCAATACCTCCAGACTTTGACAGAAAATGGGGAACGGAGTGTCTAAAAAACACTACATATCTAAGCTGCAAACAAACAAAATCCGCAAAATCAGGTGATATTACAATTTCCGTGAGAATTATCCTTATATCGATATGTAATATGACGTAGCATGTACGAATGCAAATATCCGGGTTGGGGCGATTTTGTTAATCGTAAAACAACTTAATGATGCGATAACGATATAAATATCAATAACTAATACATTTATATGTCAAAACATATATAAATAATATTCCAAATTGTAAATAAAATATGTAATAAAAATAAAATCAAATTAAATCAGCTTCACGCTGTATCCCGCACACAGGATAGGCAGTGCCTAGTGTTAAAACACTCCGTTCCGCACTTTCTGCCGAATTCTGGTGGTGCGTGTTGAGTTGCAGAACTCAACTCCGCACTTTGCCTTGACACCAAAGCGAAGAAAAGGAAATATAAATTTAAGTAAATATTTCATCTATTCGAGTGGAGTCGAACCCACAACCAGTCGGTTTACAGTCACACTTTGTGGGGCACAAACGCCCCAACGTGCCCCCCGTGCCCCCCGTACGCCACGACTGGCCTCATGATCTCATAGAATATTACTTTTCACTTAAAGTTTTAAAAATGATAATTGTGTAAATATACTACTCTAATTATGTTAGTTGGGGCCAGTTGTGGCACAGGGACATAAGTGTGTGACTGTTAAATTTATTAAAGATTGTTTATGTAATTTAAAACAAAATTAATGCATATACCCGCGAACTTCAGTTTGTCAACTTTAAGAAGTTATACTTCCCGTTGACCTTTAATTCTGAAATTGGCACAGAAGCCTCGCTGAGTTTGTCCCCCTTGCACTTGACTGGTTTTTAAACTTCTACTAAGTATCTTTACTTAACTGGTCTACTGAGCACCGAGGACTACTTGTTGTTTTTGTTGTTCTTTATTTATGGCGTTCCGAGCGTGCCACTTCAGCACTTATCACTTCGCCAATGTCACGTTGAAGACTACTTTACTCATCGTTTCATTTATACGTCAAGAACAAAAATATATAAATATACAATATCAAAATATACGTCAAGTTGAGCTGAGGTCGTCGTGCCGCACGGGCACATGCTGCAGTGCAGAGCAGTTCTGGATTCAATCCCACTCAAGAATTCGGCGGAAAGTAGGGTTCGAAAGTGTCTTAAAAGGAAGGGAGTGTCTTAACACTAGGCTCCCGGGTTTCCTCTTCCTACTCTGCACGATACAGAGTACCACCAAAAAAAACATACGCGATGAATCCGATCTTCGGTTATTATTTAATACTTTTCGTTACGTGTACTTTTATAGATCCCCCCTTTATAAAAACGTAGTTTTTTTTATTAATATATGTAGTGCTTTTGTTATGTGACAGTACACGAGTGTCGTCGTCTTATTTGAGATCTTATCAGGTCGTTTTCGTTTACTATAAGTTATGAGGGTAGCTATTAATATTTCATTGTTTCTGGCGTTTGTCACTTTTTAATTACTTTTAGTCACTTTTTTTGTCATTTAAAAAAAATATTACTATTAGAAAAATAATATTTTTCTAAGGGACGTGACTTTTATTTGAATGTAATAAATATTTTGTTAAAACGGTATGTATTGAATATAATAAATGTTTTTTTTAGTTATTTTTTTGTCATTTCATATCTGAAAGTAACTTTTATTCCACAGTAAACGCCAAAATGCTGTCAAACGCAATATTGTTATATCTTCAAGAACTAGCATCAAGAGTGGTGGCCCAATCTGGCATAGCAAGTGACAGATATCATGTGGGGAAATTAATGCTCAGGAGTTTTAAAGATGCTCCAGATTTAATTATGCAGGTACCGTCTTTTAATATTTTTTTTACATTAAGTCATTTTTTTATTTGTCTTAGTTATAGCTTGAGGCATTGTGTGTTGTCAGAACTCAATGCCGCGCTTAGCCTTGATACTAGGGCGAAGAAAAATAAATATAAGTTTAAATAAATATTTAATTTCCTCGAGTGGGGATCGAACCCACAACCAGTCGAATTTGCACCACACTTTGTGGCACTCTTCTCTTAAATAATGGATAAATAAAAACAGGTGGTCTCATTTTTTTGAGAAAAAAAAATCATTACCCTTAATTTTTTATACAATCAGCCAATTTGAGATTATAATTGATGAGAATTTGTGTTAATGTCATATCTTGACTAAAATCGATTTTACTAATAGTATATAGAAACTTGTAGTTTGGACATCCATCCATCCAAATGTTTCAGCAGTAATTTAATATATTCTATACTAATATTATATATTATACAGATAGACGGAGCAACAGACGAGAAGGAAACATTTAAATCAGCCCTGGAGAGGTCAGTCCGATGTGCCACAGCCTTTAGGAATATGGGACTGAAATACCAAGATGTTGTCGTCATTATGGCACCTAATCATCTCGATATTTGTATACCCATGTACGCTGCTTTCTACTTAGGTCTCAATGTGGCAGGAGTAGATATGGATTTAGGAATACGTAAGTTAAATATTAGTAATATATGTTTTTTGTAAATATCCTATAGTACTTATCCCACTAATATTGTAATCGTGAAAGCTTGTGAGGTTAAATATTTGTTCTACTTTTACGTAAAAACGATTTAACGGATTTAAAATATACTTTAGAGTAATATAAGTTATTTATCAGAATAACATATATGTAGGTTAATTTACGGCTTTGAGTTCCGCCACTCAACACGCAATGCCTCCAGAATTCGTCGGAAAGAGATGAACGCAGTGTCTTAGGCGAACACAAGGTTCCCTCTGCCTACCCTGCTGTGTGCGGAATACAGCCTGAATCTGGAAAAAAACATATAGGAATATTTTGTATGATTCGCTAGAATTAATTTATATATATTTAAGTATTATTTCTAAAATTCGTAAAAATATATATAGAAATTTTATTTTTAGATGAATTAAAAGACACATTAAAATATGTTGAACCTAAAATAATATTCTGTGAACATTTCAATGTGAAGACAGTCGAGGAGGCTTTGAAACTGCTGGACATGACAGCCCATATTGTAACATTTGGAGAGAAAAAAGATAATATGAGTTTTTCTCAATTTTTGGACAAATATTCAGACGATACTACAGTCGAAGCGTTCAAGTATGATCTTAGTTAATGCTATTCATACAACATAAATACAAATCTAAGTAATTTTCCCTTGCATTTATTAAATATTAAAATGAATACATAAAATTTTACAAAACAATTTAGAATCGGAGCTATCTTTTCTGACAAATGAACAAATAGGAAAGAGACCACTTAGAAGTGCAAACAATTTATACTTACCAAAAACAAGAACCAATTATGGCAAAAAATCTATTATTTATGAAGTAGCAGAAATTTAAAATAAATTACCTCAATATATAAAAACATCAACTATTTTTATAATTTTAAAACAAAATTAAAGGAACATTTTTATAAAATTAAAATAGAATCCGACCCTGTATTATGATTTCTTCAAATGTGGGTAAACCTAACTTCATTGTGAATGGCCATGGTCAAATATGTTTAAATTATCTCAATATACCCTCTTTCACTTACATTTGTTAATTGAGTATTTAATCTTGTTTTCTTTTTGTTATTTACCATGTTTTGCTGGTTCCAACGCTCATATTGATGAATATGTACTAATTTAAGATAATTTTGTACTCTTTAAGTGAAATGTAATTTCTTTTGAGAAATAAATAAATTCTTTAACCACAAATGAAGTTACGTTGCTTAAGATTGCAAAAATGCAGTATTTAAATTAAAATGACGATAATATTGAAATTTTTGCCTTAAATCTCTAAAATATTTTAATAAATGTTTTACTTTTAGACCAGCAGACTTCGACCCAAAAGAAACGAACTTAATATTAGGAGCAACTAGTGGATCTACCGGAGTACCTAAATCAGTTATGCTAACACATCAAAATTTATTAATTAATTTCCCTGGTGTTTTGTAAGTATCGAAATTATTTGAAAAAATATTTAAAAAATTACACTCTTTCTTTTATATGTAACTTTAAATTTGTATAAGTTAATATAATTCCATGAAACATATAAATGTGGAATGAGAACCAAGGTAAATGTTAATCAATGCGTCGTTCTTGAATTCACCGACAAAAAATCCTTTTCGCTATAAATAGCTCAAAAGTAACTTGAAATGGTTCGTGCAGAACGCACTGTGCGAGTTTTCAGCTTTTAACTTGGCTGGATACTCATGCTCATGTCTTCAACTAATACTGAGTTATAGTTATAAGAACTGAAAAATATGTACAGATGAAAAATATGTATAAAAATATACATTAAATGAGTAAACATATATTACCTAAATGAAAAATAAATGAATAAAGTATGAATACAACAATATATTTTTTCCAGGTATTGTTGCAATAAGTTTCCAGGATCCATTAATTCTTGCCTGGTCGTATCGCCCCTTCAGTGGATAACGGCGGTCTTCCAGTTCATTATGTCGCCGATAGTCAAATACACACGAGTGCAGACATCAGCTCCAACAACGCCCGAACATGTTAATTTTCTTGTAAAAAAATATAAAGTAAGATTCTTTATTATTTTTCTATTATCTAAAACGGTTTCAGGATTGTGTTTTATATTCAATAACTACAAATATATTTAATATTTTCATTTCTTCGCTCTGGCGTCGACGCAGCGTTGAGTTCTGCCACTCAACACGCAATGCCTCCAAGATTCGGCGGAGTGTCTTAACACTAAGCACCCTCTACCAGCCAACTAAATGAGGGATAGAACGAAAAGCTACTTTTTTGTAAAAAAAAGAAAATATATATATATATAAAAATATTATTTTGGGGTACAATCATATCAATTAAAAATATTTGGCATTCATTTATTATTCAACAAAGATTTTTACATCATGACTGGAATTTTATGCTTAGTAATAAACGTTTAATTTAACGCCTTCCACAGTCAATAAAATCATAGCATAAATCCTTTTTTCTCCCTAATATGCTAAATTTTTATTTTGCAGCCAGAGTTTCTTATAGTAAGCCCCACGTTCCTAACAAGTTTATTAAGGTATTGTGAGAAAAATAATGGTGATTTTTCTATCTTCAAATATATTCTGATAGGGGGCAGTGCTGTATCTGAGGAATTGATAAATCAAATTAGTGTAAGTACATACTATTGTTACCACTTTTTTGTATAAGTACATCATGAAAAAATTGCCACATCACTTATTCTTTCAGTAATCTTATTGGTTTTATTTTAAAAAATCTTATGTACATCCTAATATATATAATATATCCTATATATAACCTAAATAAAACCTATGTCCTATATCCTAAATAAAAAAAAACAAACACATTTTTAATTTTTAACATATCTTACTATTGTAGAGACAGGCCCCGCAAGCATGCATTCAAAATGCATACGGCATGACAGAAACATCTGGATTGATAGCCCTGCCAGCATATTCACCTCGTGACTCTATTGGAAAACCTCTATTTCATTTTGAATATAAAGTGAGTGCTATTATTATTAACTAGCGGGCTCGGGGCGGCTTCGCCCGCTTCAGCTATACGAATATTTATGAAAATATTTTCAGTTTAGAGGGTGAACTCTAATAAACCGTGAAACACATGTTCAATGAAATATTTTAAAGAGTTTGAATTTCACATTTTATAAAAATCGTGCGATGCGTGGATCACTTCAGTTAGTAGGAACTTCTCTTGTCAAAGACAGATATTTTTTTTCCAGATTGTGGATGTGGAAACAAATGAAGATATAAGGCAACCACATAAGTCTGGTGAATTGCTACTAAAAGGACCTACTGTTAGCAAGGTAAGTAGAAGCAATTTCATTTACCTATAACATTTTATTACAAAAATATGAAAGCTAATGCTATTTTTCTACAATAATTGGAAATAGAACAATTGAACTATAATGCATATAAAGGCCAGTCGTGGCTTACGGATATAAAGTATGACTGTAAAGTACGACAGATTTTGGGTTCGATTCCCGTTGTGTTCCTCCATTCAACACCCAATGCTTCCAGAATTCGACGGAAAATTGGGAACGGAGGTCTTAACACTAGCAGAGAGAACTCTGGCGACTCTGCTGTGTGTTATCCCACACAGTATGACACAAAAAAAATCATAAGATAAAACCTTTCCCCCTTGGCTCCAACTTGTGTTTAAAATATGATCTATAATTTAAACTTTTTATTCTTTAAGAAGAATGTAACAATTTTGTATTGTTTATTTCATTTAGGGATATTACAATAACCCAGAAATGACTAAATTAGCTTTCGATGAGGATGGATGGTTGAAAACAGGAGATATTATGTACAGGGATGAATATTGTAACTTCTACTTCGTAGGTCGCATGAAGTTACTACTGAAGTATAGAAATCATCAGGTACCTTTAAATAAAAATATTTGTCAAAGTTTCTTTCAATTTAATTGCCTCATGAGTCTTTAGAGAAAATACTTTAGTAACCTTTCATTAATTTATTTACATACATGTACCAAAATCTATTTTTTTTTTTCAGGTATCTCCTACAGAATTAGAAAGTGTGATTATGAAGCATCCAGGCGTAGTAGATGTGGCGGTAACTGGTATACCTGATGAAGAATGTGGAGAATTGCCAGTAGCTGTTGTAATTGCAAAGGATGATTATAAAGTTACTGCATTAGATATTAAAGATTTAGTTAAAAGTATGTGTTTACTATAATAGAATGATAAAAAACCATAAAAAATCTTAATCATAAACTGTATTTCGCACGTAACAGGGTAGGCAGAGGGAACCGTAGTGTTAAGACACTTTGATCTCTATTTTACATAACAACATAATATATAAACTTAGTAACAAATATTTTACGTTTATTAAGTAATTCATTATAATTATATTTAAATACAAATTTACAGATTCTTTAACAGATACCAAGCAGTTGAGGGGAGGAGTTATATTTGTAAAAGAATTTCCATTGACAGCCTCGTCTAAAGTAGATAGACTTAAATTGAAACAGCTCGTTATGACAGTGGGAAGAGAATGATCAAAACAGAGAGAAAAATATAAATGAAATAAAGAGACAAATCTAAAAAAAAAATCGTTTGATTTTGTTCAAATAATGAATGTAACATGGTCGTTAAATTAACAAACAAAGTAAGCCAGACTTTCGTTATTTTATAACATACATCCAACACCAGAAGTACTATTAGGGAAATATGGATCCTGGGTGGTGGTGTTCATTTTCGTTAAATTATAAAGCTTAATATTTTTTGTATTTTCTTGGCTTAATATTAGAAACTACGCTATCCATTGCGAGACACCTCAAAACTCTAATAAATTACAAGCGCCTACGAATCTAACATACTAAAGTGTTAAAAAAATACTCGTATTATTTGCTCCTAATATATTTGTAGGAACTTATAGTTTATAGGATTTGGGGGTGTAATAACTGACAGCACCAAAGATCCATATTCCCTAATAATACTAACGGGTGATGGGTGTAAGGTCAAAGGTCATAGGGCCAAGCCCTTCTGTTGTACTATATGGGTCTCTCTATAAGTTGTTATAATAAAAAAAGCCCTTAAGAAAAGAACCTTCCCTTTCAATTAATTTGATCTTTTTCACTTTTCGATTACTTGTCATTATAAGTATATTTTATCATTATTTTAATAGTTTAGTTTTAAAAACGACTGAAACGAAATAAAAAAGCTTTCTACCACCATAAAATCCTTGAAGTCTCAAACCCACCATACCAGAAGGCAAGATATAGTTAGCTCATTCTGCAGGAATCCAGGGCAGTACGCGACGAAATTAAGAAATCGTTGGCGGTAGTTTGATATAATAATTATGTCAACTGACAGACGAATGCCAACTCAGTCTACGTGACCACGGACTACTGTAAAGTGTTCGAAACGTCGGGTTTCCAAAAATATGTAATATCTTAAATAAACGCGGTTAAAATAGTTTTATTTAAAAAAAATAGTAATATTTCATATTTTTATTGCATTGATCCAGATAGAAGATAGAGATCGAAGAGAGGCGCAGTGTTTAGTTCTGGCACTTGACACGCATCTCCTCAAGAATTCGGCGAAAAGTGGAGAACAGAAGTGTCTTTACACTTGGTTCCCTTTGCGTAACCTGTTCGCGATACAACGTAAAAGCACACAAGCTATAAAAAATATATACGTGATGAGTCCGGTTATGTGGTTCTTTTTTATATGTTTAATATTCGCAATTTTGCACAATCACTACCCCTTTTTTAAATATTAAATTTTATTTAATAGTAACAACTTTTACTAAAAAATTTTATTTTATTTAACTCCATAGTATGGCGCCGTTATAAAAACGTAGTTTTTTTATTAGGATTTTTTGTACTTTTGTTACGTGACAGTACACGAGTGTCGTCATCTTGTTTAAGATTTATTATCAGTTCTTTTTCATTTACTATTAGTTAAGTCGCTGTCAGTATCTCTAGGTGTTTCTAACGTTATTCACTTTTTTATTTTTAACAATTAAAAAGAATAGTTAAATATTTGTTTATGACTGTGACTTTATTTGAATACATTAAATATTTTGTAAAACGGTATGTACTCGCAATAAAATAAATATTTTTTTTCTTAAAATTTATAAATTTTTATGTTTTTGCTTTTTTTGTATAATATAATCAAGTCAAAATCAAATCAGCTTCACGCTGTATCCCGCACACAGCAGGGTAGGCAGAGGGAACCTAGTGTTAAGACTCACCGTTCCCCACCTTCTGTCTAATTCGGGAGGCTTTGCGTGTTGAGTGGCAGAACTTAACGCCGCGCTTTGCCTTGACACCAGAGCGAAGAAATGCAAATAAATATTTCTCTTCCTCGAGTGGGGATCGAACCCACAACTACGCTACGACGGCCTATAATATAATAACAATACGGTTCACTATCAAAGATCAGTTACGTTATATTGACATCATTAAGAATGTCATACTGCCCTATTTACTGTATTTACTTAATGATTTATGTAATTAATAAAAAGCAAATAACGAGCAGAAGATAAACAACATTCCATAACAACCCTCATTATTATGAAATAATTGAAATATGTTTAATTCGTGAGAAAAGCCTGTAGTGGTGCAGGGGCAAAAGCGTGCGACTGTAATTGCAACAGATTCAATTCTTACTTGGGGAAATTAAATATTTAATATATTAATTTCTTCGCTCTGGTGTCAATTAAGGCAAAGCGCGGCGGTGAGTTTTGCTTTCGATTTCAGCGTAAAGTGGAGAGCGAATTGTCTTATTACTAGGTTTCCTCTGCTTACCCTGTTACATCGAAGAGATCTGAGAGAGAGAGAAAGAGAGAGATACAAGAAATCGCTAAAATGCTATCCAACGCCATACTGTTTTATCTTCATGAACTATCATCAAGAGTGGTGGCCCAATCAGGTATAGCAAGTGACAGATATCATGTGGGGAAATTAATACTCAGAAGCTTCAAAGATGCTCCAGATTTAATTATGCAGGTACCGTTTCTTTTTTTATTTGCCTAAATTATACAGTCTTTTTGTCATCACCACTTTAAATGAAAGCACAGTAGAAAATTGGTAATTGCGTCAAATAGAACGAGAAATATCTTTTTCTCATTCTGTTATGTTTTTTATTAATGAAAGTGGCAGATCGGCAACGTGATTACGTTTTTGGTATTTGGTATATTCGTAACTGCCACACACGTAATACAGTTGGAGAAAAATCGTGAAATGAAAAAAAATCCTATGTCTAACCTGTTGACGTATATTAATTATTTTTTTTAGGTGTACCTAAATATTTACTTTTTTATTTGCTGCTCAATTAAAGCAAAGAAGTAAAGAAGTTTGATTTTTTCCTGAAATTCGTATGTCTTGCACATACGAATTTTAGTTATATGCGTGTTAAGCTTCGCAGTTGTTACCAGAACTAGGAAATTTAAATATTAAATATATCAAATTTTCAATAAACGAAGTCTATCTTGCTCAAGTATTTATACGGCCATTTAATATACTTAAATCTGATATTAACAGATAGACGGAGCAACAGACGAAAAGGAAACATTTAAATCAGCCCTGGAGAGGTCAGTCCGATGTGCTACAGCCTTTAGGAATATGGGACTGAAATACCAAGATGTGGTCGTCATTATGGCACCTAACCATCTTGAGCTCTCCACACCCATGTACGCTGCTTTCTACTTAGGTCTTAATGTTGCAGGAGTAGACATGAATTTAGGAGTATGTAAGTAAAATATGAATTATTTATAAAATATTTTTATACATTATGTATTTTTTAAGTATATAGTATAAGTAAATCTTAAATAATCAATACAAGGTGACATGAATATACCTTGAGAGGAAAGTTTATTTCCGCAGTACCTAAGGTAGATGAAAATTAAACTTAAAGTGACTCTCTGTATATTTTTTTCATAATTTTTTAATTACTTTAAAAAATAGAAGTTTTTTTTAGAATTAATTGATTCCGTTTAATAATATGTGTTAAGAACATAATAGGTAGCTAATAGCTGTCTTATAAAAATAACTTGGGAAACAATTTCGTAATTTATAAGATACGATGATGACTTCTTTGAACTATTATATTGACGAAATAGTGCCCTACCTTTTACTACCTACCTATTACCATCTATATGTAAAAATATACATAAGTACTTTATTTTTAGATGAACTAAAAGACACATTAAAATGTGTCGCACCTAAAATAATATTCTGTGAAAATTTCAATGTGAAGAACGTCGAGGAGGCTTTGAAACTGCTGGACATGACAGCTCATATTGTAACGTTTGGAGAGAAAAAAGATAATATGAGCTTTTCTGAATTTTTGGATAAATATTCAGACGATACTACAGTAGAAGCGTTTAAGTATGAAGTCAGTTAATACTATTAATATATTAGGGTCATAATCAGAAAAGTGGACATTTTCGAATTCGTAACGTAACTGATAAGTAACAATACTGATAATGTTTGTTACGAAACTGATGTTATAAGGCATTATACACAACAAAATAAGAATATTATATGAATAAAACTATTGGTTTTTTTATTTAATGAGACACAAATTAAAATTTTAAAGATTCAATCGTTGAATTAATAGATTATAAATGTAAGAAAACATAACAAAGTGACAATATTAACTATATAATAACGCTAGTTCGTAACGTAATAAACTTATATTTCTAGTTAGAAATCACAAAGTTAATGATAAAATTAAACCCACTTTAAAATATATCAAAATTTGAGTCGTTATCACGGGAATTAAGTTGAATTCTTTGTAAGTGTTTATTTCGCATATCTTCATTAATAGGATTGGTCTGTTTAAGACGTTCTCTATATCTTTTTTGTCTATCAGCATTTGACATAGGAGCCATGACGCTTACTGAAATAAAAAATAGTTATCAATAGGTATTTAATAATATTTCATGTATATTGTCTAGTACAGAACCTATTTGTTTTTAAATAAAAGCCTCACCCGCTTGAGCTACATATTTATTAATGCACTATCTCCAGCGAAAAAAAAATTACAAAATCACAACTAATTTCAGGAAGAATAAAAAAATGTTTTTAACTAAATCGGTTAAGCCGTTCTGAGATAAGCGTGCACAAAACACATTAAACAAACAAGCAAACAGGCAAAAAACTTAAAAATCATTATTTTTGGTTACTTTACGTTATCAAAAGTCACTAATTATTTTTTTCATATGCCAGCATTTTTTTTTATATACATATCTTCCTATGGTAACGTAATTATGAACTAGGCTTCATATTTTCTCAGTTTCGTTACGTAACGAAATATAACAAAATTGAGAATAAAATCTGAGAAATTCTAACCTTTTTTAAATATTTTGCTCATAAGCCACGTGTTGCATGTGCAAGCACTGAAGTTCTTTTTTGAGATTTTGTAAAAAGACGCAAATAACATGAACAAGAAAACGAAATTATAGAATACTTACCAAAATAAAAGCCGTTTATAACCCTGAGATGTAATTTCACGCATTCCCTCTAAAACATTTGAACCCCTCAACTGCTGCGAGAACACTACTGGTTGTAGTTACGACAGCATTGACTTTAAGAATTATGGTGCCACAATAAAAAATAATATTAAATATCATTCAAAATAATTGCGTTCATAATTTAATTGTACGTTACTAGCCCTGAGTAACAAAAAGACAATATTTTGGGACAAATTTAGTTAATTAATATATATTATTTATTAAATAATGTATCAATAAAAGTAGTTCTATTTAATATTACGCATAAAGTAAA
>HE667817.1:75928-207990 GCA_000313835.2 Heliconius melpomene melpomene | reverse complement strand
AATATATACTATTTAACTAAATAATATATCAAATAAAAGTAGTTCTATTTAATATTATGCATAATGTAAAGTAATATAAACACATCTGAAATCAAATAAAACCATAAATATTCGTAACAAATCTATTTTTAAAAAGTAAAGTGGTGAATGGGACACGAAAAATTGTATGGAAGCATTTTGAAAGGATTTTTGCAACTAACAAAAAATACTATTATTAGCCATAATACATTTAAAATATTACAAAAATCTTTAAGTTAATAAGTAAATTTATCTTAAATGGCAAAATATTTAAGCTATCTTTAAAATTGTATTTTTAAAACGCATTCAAAGTAGCGGGACAAGAAAAGACACAAAATGGTCACTTTTTCTGATTATGACCCATTAAGGAAATTAAGTATATTAATAAAATTAAATTTTAGTGAAATATTAAAACACCTAATAACAGGAATATCTTATAATCTACACCTATAATCTACACCTGTAATCTACACCTAATAACAGGAATATCTTATAATCTTACCTCAGAAAAAATCTTATATTGCTTGAGAATGGAAAAAATGGTATACATTCAAAATTTTTGAGGAATTTTATGAATATTTTAATTTTAGACCAGCAGATTTTGATCCAAAAGAAACCAACATAATTTTGGGAGCAACTAGTGGATCTACCGGAGTACCTAAATCAGTTATGCTAACTCATGAAAATATATTAATTAGCTTCCCTTGTGTTTTGTAAGTATCAAGAATGTTTGAAAATATATTTAAAACCAGTCATTTAGATGGGATTTAGATAATACTGAGCTATAGTTAAAAAATAAATAAAAATAAGTAGAGATGACAAAAATGTAATACCTTTGTACTAATTTAGTATACATATAAAACCTAAAAGTATTTTTCTTTTATAAATTGTAATAGTGATATTTGTTTGGGTTTATCCTATTAAATAATAAATACTATATGTAATATATATCGCTGTAAAAGAATACATTTCTCATGAATTAACTAAATATTAAAAAGGACTATGTGTATTAAATAACAGTATTAATATAATATTTTCAGGTATTCTTGCAATAAGTTTCCAGGATCCATTAATTCTTGCTTGCTCGTATCGCCCCTTCAGTGGATAACGGCGGCCTATCAGTTCATTATGTCTCCTATAGTCAAATACATCCGAGTGCAAACATTAGCTCCAACAACGCCCGAACATGTTAATTTTCTTATAAAAAAATATAAAGTAAAGTATTTTAGCTTACTTATTTTCTATTTTCAAAAGCGTTGTTAAGCATATGTTTTTTTATTTAGTATCTACGTTTACTCATCTATCACTGAGGGTCTGGCAGACACTGCACAGTCGGAGCTACAGAACGATGAAAGTTAAAATTTGAGAAAAGATATAGATAGATACTTAGATAAAACGATAGCACAAAGCCTTTTTCTCTATCCCTAATATCCTAAGCTTTTATTTTGCAGCCAGAGTTCCTTATAGTAAGCCCCACGTTCCTAACAAGTTTATTAAGGTATTGTGAGAAAAACGATGGCGATTTTTCTTCTTTCAAACATATCTTGATAGGGGGCAGTGCTGTATCTGAGGAATTAATAAATCAAATTAGCGTAAGTACATATTTGATTTTTCTGCTTTAAATTGAAGCCATTTTGAACATATAAATATATTTTAAAATTTAACGACTCCTGTACGACTAAACTAAATGACTTCTGAGTTTCACCATTAAAAAAATAGCCAAAATAATAATTATTTCAATAGTCGTGTTCTTTGAATTGATATATCTAAGTAATACAAAAAAACAAAAAAATAATAAATAAACTTTTACCATATTTTCTTATGATTGTAGAGAGAAACTCCGCAAGCAAATATTCAAATTGGGTATGGCATGACAGAAACATCTGGATTGTTCGCCCTACCAGCATTTTCACCTTGTAACTCCATCGGGAAACCTCTATGTCATTTTGAATATAAAGTTAGTGACCATATTATTTATTATGATGAATATGATAGAGGCCGTCATGGCGCAGCGGCACAAGGGTGTGACTGTAACGTGACGGTTGTGGATTCGATCCCCACTCGAGGAAGTGAAATATTTATTTACGTTTACCATTTCTTCGCTCTTGTGTCCAGGCAAAGCGCTGGTTGAGTTATGCCACTCAACAGGCAATGCTTCCAGAATTGGACAGGAAGTGGGGAACGGAATGTCTCAACATTAGGTTCCCTCTTCCTACCCTACTGTGTGCGGGATACAGCGTGAAGCTGATTTGTATGTATATATGTAAATTCTGTTGAAAAATATAAACAAAAAATGTTATTAGGCTTTCTAAGAAATACATCGAGACAAATGGGTACACTTTTTTATTGGAAAAGATACACTTGAAAGATAGTTTGGTCAGATTAGCTTCTGATTATGGGATCTGGTGGAAGTCAGTTTTTTTTTGTATTAAAAAAATTATAATTATTTTTCAGATTGTCGATGTGACAACAAATGAGAATATAAGCGAACCGCATAAGTCTGGGGAATTGCGAGTAAAAGGACCTACGGTTAGCAAGGTTAGTAGATACTTCTAAATTAATAGTACTTTTAGAAACCGTTGTGCACAGCGGCGAAAATCTTACTTTTTTTAGCTCTAACATGTGTTAAACCTTATATAATGTATAATTAAAATTTTCTTTTTTTCTGTTTTAGGGATATTACAATAATCCAGAAATGACTGAACTGGCTTTCGATGAGGATGGATGGTTGAAAACAGGAGATATTGTGTACAGAGATGAATATTGTAACTTCTACTTTGAAGGTCGCTTGAAATTACTACTGAAGTATAGAAATCATCAGGTACCTTAAAATAAAAATATTTGTCAAAGTTTCTTTCAATTTAATTGACTCATGAGTCTTTAGAGAAAAAACTTTAGTAACATTTATTTCATTTATTTACATACATATACCATTTTTTTCAGGTATCTCCTACAGAATTAGAAAGTGTGATTATGAAGCATCCAGGAGTAGTAGATGTGGCGGTGACTGGTATACCTGATGAAGAATGTGGAGATTTGCCAGTAGCTGTTGTAATTGCAAAGGATGATTCTAAAGTTACTGCATTAGATATTAAAGATCTAGTTAAAAGTACGTATATACTATATGAGAATGATAAAAAGTAATATAAAATCTAAACAATAGTTCTAGATAAACCTTTAAAGGTACTCAAACTTCAATGTCGACCTGATATTCGATTATCTGCCTTTCGAAATGATTTTCTACAGTGCTTAATTATAGTTGCCAGTAAATATTTACGCTGTGAGTGCTTTTATTTTTTTATCTGCATCTGCATCTACTTTCGGGAACGGAGTGTTTTAACACTAAATTCTTTCTGCCTTAAGAAATATATTATACTAATATTGAACGAAAACTTTACAGATTCGTTAACAGATACAAAGCAGTTGAGAGGAGGAGTTATATTTGTAAAGGAATTTCCAACGACAGCCACATCTAAAATAGATAGACTTAAATTGAAACAACTCGCTTTGACAGTGGGAAGGGAATGATCAAAATAGAGAGAAAAATATAAATTAAATAAATAGAAAAATCTAATAAAAAAGTCGTTTGATTTCGTTCAAATAATGAATATATTCAATGAATATGTTCAATGAATAAATATAATGAATATACATATATATATTCTTTATTGCACATGTATAAATAGTAAGAAAACAGTTAAAAAGTTATGTTTCCAATGGCGGGCTTATTTCTGAAAGAAATCTCTTCCAGCCAACCTATGGAAGTGGATGAGTGCCAAACAGCGGAATAACAACACAACGCAACACAGAAAAAAAATTAAAATATCAGAAAAATATATATATTAACTATCACATTATAAACATAATACATGCTACAATATATATATATATATATATATATACCTACACAAGTTATAAATATATAATTATATATACTGTTAAATCGACTATATATACATATACATACATATATAATACATACATAAAATATACCCGTACATACATATATACATATATATATAATATATAGAAACACTGATTAAAGCTATGTCTAATTGCTTTCACTTTTGAGCAAATGTTTTTTAAGTTTGGATTTAAATGAATTTAGGGAATGGCTTTTCTGAATAGGATTGGGAAGTTGGTTCCAAAGGGATGCGGCATATACAGTAAAGGATTGAGACATATATGGTCATTAAATGAGTAATAACCCTAGAGCCAAAGTAAGCCAGACTTTCGTTATTTTATAACATACATCCAACACCGGAAGTACTATTAGGGAAATATGGATCCTGTGTGGTGGTGTTCATTTTCGTTAAATTATAAAGCTT
The DNA here is from genome assembly GCA_000313835.2 of Heliconius melpomene melpomene. Lineage (NCBI taxonomy): Eukaryota > Metazoa > Arthropoda > Insecta > Lepidoptera > Nymphalidae > Heliconius > Heliconius melpomene. Next base: position 203,644 of record HE667817.1, on the reverse strand, counting down.
AATATTTTTTGTATTTTTTTGGCTTAATATTAGAAATTACGCTATCCATTCCCAGTAGCGGCGTTAGGGTAGGGCGAGGCTGGGCGACCGCCCAGGGGCGCCGGATAAAAAGGGCGCCGTAGACGCCCGTTTAGGGCGCTTTGCGCAAAGATGTCTCCTCGCTGCAGTGGCGTAGCTAGGGTATTTGCTGCCCGGTGCGGCTTAGGAGACTTGATGCCCTTTAAAATGGTCTAAGAACTAAAAAAAAAAAAACAAAGTGATCGTCGACTTTGATTACGGATTACGGGGACACAATCTAGCAATCTAAATTAACAAACTTAACAACTTTGAAAATAAAATTGCAGAAAACATAGACTTTGAATGCCTAATAAAAGAGTTCGCAGATAGAAAGGCTAGAAGAAGTGAAATTTTATTAGTTTTTTTCATTATTTTTTTTTAATAAGATGGTTATTTCGTTGTACCCATTCCCTTTTTTGTATGTTATTAAATTGTAGTTAGGGGGCGCCGAAAAAACTTCGCCCGGGGCGCCGGTAGTGCTAAAACCGGCACTGTTCATTCCGAGACCTCTCCTACCTCTAAACTCATATAAATTACAAGCGCCTACGAATCTAACATACTAAAGTGTTAAAAAATACTCCTATTATTTGCTCCTAATATATTTGTAGGAACTTATAGCTTATAGGATTTGGGGGTGTTATAACTGACACCACCAAAGATCCATATTTTCTAATAGTACTTACCTGTGTTAAGTGTATGCGCACAGAAACTTTCAGCCTTTATAAAATAACGAAAATTTGGCCCTATTGTTGTACTATTTGGCTCTGTCTATAAGTTTTTATAATAAAAAAAGCCCTTAAGAAAAGAACCTTTCAATTAATTTGATCTTTTTCACTTTTCGATTACTTGTTATTATTTTAATATATATGTACACATGTCATCTGAATTATATATGTACACATAAAACTGACTAAAACGAAATAAAAAAGCTTTCTACCACCATAAAATCCTTGAAGTCTCAAACCCACCATACCAGAAGGCAAGATGCAGTTAGCTCATTCTGCAGGAATCCAGGGCAGTACGCGAGGCAATTAAGAAATCGTTGGCGGTAGTTTGATATAATAATTATGTCAACTGACAGACGAATGCCACCTCAGTCTACCCGTGACCACGGCCTACTGTAAAGTGTTCGAAACGTCGAGTTTCCAAAAATATGTAAAATCTTAAATAAACGCGGTTAAAATAGTTTTATTTAAAAAAAATAGTAATATTTAATATTTTTATTGCCTTGATCCAGTAACGAAGACAGGCTTGTGTTTAGTTCTGGCAGTTGACACGCATTCCTCAAGAATTCGGCGAAAAGTGGGGAACAGAAGTTCCCCACTTTTCGCACACTTGGTTCCCTTTGCGTAATCTGTTCGCGATACAACGTAAAAGCACACAAGCTATAAAAAATATATACGTGATGAGTCCGGTTATGTGGTTCTTTTTGATATGTTTAATATTCGCAATTTTGCACAATCACCACTCACTGTCCACCATATTAAATTTTATTTAATAGTAACTACTTTTACTATTAAATTTTATTTTATTTAACTCTTTATTAACTTTAATATGGCGCCGTTATAAAAACGTAGTTTTTTTATTAAGATTTTTTGTACTTTTGTTACGTGACAGTACACGAGTGTCGTCATCTTGTTCAAGATTTATTATCAGTTCGTTTTCATTTACTATTAGTTAAGACGCTGTCAGTATCTCTAGGTGTTTCTAACGTTATTCACTTTTTAATTATTAATAATTAAAAAAAAATGTTAAGTATTTTTAACAATTAAAAAGAATAGTTAAATATTTGTTTATGTCTGTGACTTTATTTGAATACATTAAATATTTTGTAAAACGGTATGTACTCGCAATAAAATAAATATTATTTTTCTTAAAATTTATAATTTTTTATGTTTTTGCTTTTTTTGTATAATATAATCAAATCAAAATCAAATCGGCTTCACGCTGTATCCCGCACACAGCAGGGTAGGCAGAGGGAACCTAGTGTTAACTCTCACCGTTCCCCACTTTCTGCCGAATTCTGGAGGCTTTGCGTGTTGAGTGGCAGAACTTAACGCCGCGCTTTACCTCGACACCAGAGCGAAGAAATGGAAATATAAATGTAAATAAATATTTCACTTCCTCGAGTGGGGATCGAACCCACAACTACGCTACGACGGCCTATAATATAATAACAATACGGTTCACTATCAAAGTTCAGTTACGTTATATTGACATCATTAAGAATGTCATACTGCCCTATTTACTGTATTTACTTAATGATTTATGTAATTAATAAAAAGCAAATAACGAGCAGAAGATAAACTAAATTACAAATAATTGAAAAAAATTGTTTAACTTGTGACATAAGCCTGTCGTAGTACAAGGGCACAAGCGTGCGTGCGTGTACAGGCATCCCTCGTATAACACGGTTAATTCGTACCGTGCTATATCGAAACCGTGTTATAGGAAACCAGGTATACCTTACTTTACACCGTGTAGTATCGAAACCTTGTCTTGTGTTATATCGAAACCGTGTTATACGAAACTTTGAAATAATATAAATAAAGGCAAAGTGTACCGTGTTATATCGAAACCAAATCTTAAGGTGTAAAATTTTATGATAGCTGAAATGTCGTTCCAAATACTACATAAATGAAAAAGGAAGTTACCTTGATGTTTTTATTAAGAAAAATAAATTAAATTCAATTTTATGATGAAATACAAAAATTTTAAAATACAACAATAAAATATATTCAAAGACTAATAATAATAATTACATAGTATAAAACAAGTAGAAACAGCTTATTGAACGAAAACCGTGTTATATTAGTATCAATTCTTGTACCGTGTAATATCGAAACCGTGTTTTACAAGTACCGTGTTATACGAGGAACGCCTGTAAATGCAATTCCTACTTGGGAAAATAAAATATTTTATGTCAAGGGAAAGTGCGGCGGTGAGTTCTGCCTTCAACTTTTACGTAAAGTGGAGAGCGAATTGTCTTAATACATAGCTCTCTCTGCCTACCCTGCTACATGCGGAATACAAAGTAAGCCTGAAAAAATATGTTAACTTGAAAATTACTTTTAGTACAAAGAAATCGCTAAAATGCTGTCCAACGCAATACTGTTTTATCTTCATGAACTATCATCAAGAGTGGTGGCCCAATCAGGTATAGCAAGTGATAGATATCATGTGGGGAAATTAATACTCAGGAGTTTTCAAGATTCTCCAGATTTAATTATGCAGGTACCGTTTCTTTGTGATATTTTAAATTATTATATTAAGTCATTTTTTATTTGTCCAGAGTGTCACATCACTATTTTAAATGAAAACACAGTAGAAAATAGGTAATTGCGTAAAATAGAACGAGAAATATCTTTTTGTCATTCTGGTATGTTTTTTCATGAATGAAAGTGGTAGATCGGCAACGTTTAATAATATTTTTGTAATGGTAGCTGTTTAAGTTTTTGGTATTTGGCACACGATAAGAATCGTGAATTTAAAAAAAATCCAATGTCTTAACTGTTGACGAGCCTATATTGATTATTTTATTTACGTATGGGTTTGAAATGTTTTACCTGTATCTAAATATTTACTTTTTTATTTGCTGCTCCTGTAAAAAGCAAAGAAGTAAAGAAGTAAAGAAGTTTGATTTTTACCTGAAATAGCAGGTTATATAGGATTTTTTGTTATATGCCTGCTTAGCTTCGAACTTGTTACCAGAACTAGGAAATTAAAATATGAAATATTTCAAACTTTTATTAGGAGGTCTATCTTGCCCAAATATTTCTACGGCAATTTAATATATTTAAAACTGATATTAACAGATAGACGGAGCAACAGACGAAAAGGAAACATTTAAATCAGCCCTGGAGAGGTCAGTCCGATGTGCCACAGCCTTTAGGAATATGGGGCTGAAATACCAAGATGTTGTCGTCATTATGGCACCTAATCATCTTGACCTTTGCATACCCATGTACGCTGCCTTCTACTTAGGCCTTAATGTGGCAGGAATAGATATGAATTTAGGAGTATGTAAGTAAAATATGTATCATTTATAAACTATTTTTATGCAATTTTCGCGATATCTATAGTAAATGAAAATTAAATTTAAAATGACTATCTATTAGGATAGGAAAGGATAGGATATTTTCATAATTTTAAGAATATTTTAAAAAACAGAAGTTTATTTTAGAATTATTAGATTCCGCTTAATAATATGTGTTAAGAACATAATAAGTACCTAATAGAAAAAAAATAACTTGGGAAACAATTTCGTAATTTATAATATACAATGATGACTTCTTTGAACTATTATATTGACGAAATAGTGCTCTACCTTTTACAACCTACCTATTACCATCTATATGTAAAAATATATATAAATACTATATTTTTAGATGAACTAAAAGACACATTAAAATGTGTCGCACCTAAAATAATATTCTGTGAAAATTTTAATGTGAAGAACGTCGAGGAGGCTTTGAAACTGCTGGACGTGACAGCTCATATTGTAACATTTGGAGAGAAAAAAGATAATATGAGCTTTTCTGAATTTTTGGACAAATATTCAGACGATACTACAGTAGAAGCATTCAAGTATGATCTCAGTTAATACTATTAATATATTAAAGAAATTAAGTATATTAATAAAATTAAATTTTAGTGAAATATTAAAATACCTAAAAACTAGAATAAAATTACTGCAGAAAAATTCTTACATTGCTTGAGAATGGAAAAAATGGTATACATTCAAAATTTTTGAGGAATTTTATGAATATTTTAATTTTAGACCAGCAGATTTTGATCCAAAAGAAACCAACATAATTTTGGGAGCAACTAGTGGATCTACCGGAGTACCTAAATCAGTTATGCTAACTCATGAAAATATATTAATTAGCTTCCCTTGTGTTTTGTAAGTATCAAGAATGTTTGAAAATATATTTAAAACCAGTCATTTAGATGTAATTTGTATATTTAATTAAATATTACTAGATAATACTGAACTATAGTTAAAAAATAAATATAAATAAGTAGAAGTAACAAATATGTAATACCTATATACTAACTAAGTATATAGTATATTATATAAAACCTAAAAGTATTTTTCTTTTATAAATTGTAATAGTGATATTTCTTTGGGTTTGTCCTATTAAAGAATTAACTAAATATTAAAAAGAGCTACGTATAAGAAAGTATGAATATAACAATATATATTTTCCAGGTATTGTTGCAATAAGTTTCCAGGATCCATTAATTCTTGCCTGGTCGTATCGCCCCTTCAGTGGATAACGGCGGTCTTTCAGTTCGTTATGGCACCGATAGTGAAATATACACGAGTGCAGACATCAGCTGCAACAACGCCCGAACATGTTAATTTTCTTGTAAAAAATATAAAGTAATTTTTTTTATATTACTTATTTTCTATTTTCTAAAGCGTTATTAGGCTTATATTTTATATTTAGTATCTACGTTTACTCATCTATTACTGAGGGTCTGGCAGACAATGCTCAGCCGGAGCTACAGAGTGAAAGTTAAAATTTAAGAAAAGATATAGATAGATAGTTAGATAAAACCATAGCACCAAGCCTTTTTTCTCTATCCCTAATATCCTAAACTTTTATTTTGCAGCCAGAGTTCCTTATAGTAAGCCCCACGTTCCTAACAAGTTTATTAAGGTATTGTGAGAAAAACAATGGCGATTTTTCTTCCTTCAAACATATCTTAATAGGGGGCAGTGCTGTATCTGAGGAATTAATAAATGAAATTAGTGTAAGTACATATTATTTAAAGTTATAAGAATTTTTCTGCTTTAAATGGAAACCGTTTTGAACATACTTATATACTTATTTTAAAATTTAACTATTCCTGTATAACTAAAACTAAATGACTTCTGAGATTAATATTTTTTCCAATCTATGTGAATTTTGGAATGTATATTCAAATTAAGAATAGTTCCACCATTCAAAAAATAGCAATAATTAGTTTAATAGTCGTGTTCTTTGGATTGATATATCTAAGCAATAAAAAAACAAAAAAAAATATAAATAAACTTTTACTATATATTTTTATGATTGTAGAGAGAAACTCCGCAAGCAAATATTCAAATTGGGTACGGCATGACGGAAACATCTGGATTATTCGCCCTACCAGCATTTTCACCTCGTAACTCCATCGGGAAACCTCTATGTCATTTTGAATATAAAGTTAGTGACCGTATTATTTATTATGATGAATATGATAGAGGCCGTCATGGCGCAGCGGCACAAGGGTGTGACTGTAACGTGACGGTTGTGGATTCGATCCCCACTCGAGGAAGTGAAATATTTATTTACGTTTATATTACCATTTATTCGCTCTGATGTCGAGGCAAAGCGCTGGTTGAATTATGCCACTCAACACGCAATGCCTCCATAATTCGGCACAGAGTTGGGAACGGAGTGTCTTAACACTAGGTTCCCTCTGCCTACCCTGCTGTGTGCGGGATACAGCGTAAAGCCGATTTGTATGTATATATGTAAATTCTGTTGAAAAATATAAATAAAAAATGTTATTAGGCTTTCTAAGAAATACATCGCGACAAATGGGCGAATGACCAAAATAGCATACCACTTTTTTATTGGAAACTATACACTTAAAAGATAGTTTGGTCAAATTAGCTTCTGATTATGGGATCTGGTTGAAGTCAGTTTTTTTTTTGTATTAAAAAAAATTATAATTATTTTTCAGATTGTCGATGTATTAACAAATGAGAATATAAGCGAACCGCATAAATCTGGGGAATTGCGAGTAAAAGGCCCTACGGTTAGTAAGGTTAGTAGATACTTTTAAATTGATAGCACTTTATTACAATAAATATGAAGACTATATATAGCATAATATTTAATTAAAATTTTCTTTTTTTCTATTTTAGGGATATTACAATAATCCAGAAATGACTAAGCTGGCTTTCGATGAGGATGGATGGTTGAAAACGGGAGATATTATGTACAGGGATGAATATTATAACTTCTACTTTGAAGGTCGCTTGAAGTTACTACTGAAGTATAGAAATCATCAGGTAGAAATAAAAATATTAGTCATAGTTTGTTTCAATATAAACGTATTCAATTATTATTAAGCAAAATAATAGTATTTAGATATAATTACTAAATATCAAAATAATTTCAGGTATCTCCTACAGAACTGGAAAGTGTTATTATTAAGCATCCAGGCGTAGCAGACGTGGCGGTGACTGGTATACCTGATGAAGAATGTGGAGATTTGCCAGTAGCTGTTGTAATTGCAAAGGATGATTCTAAAGTCACTGCATTAGATATTAAGGATCTAGTTAAAAGTACGTATATACTATATGAGAATGATAAAAAGTCATATAAAATCTAAAGAATAGTTCTAGATAAACCCTTAAAGGCACTCAAACTTCAATGTTGAACTGATATTCGATTTTCTGCCTTTCGAAATGATTTTCTACAGTGCTTAATTATAGTTGCCAGTAAATATTTACGCTGTGAGTACTTTTATTTTTTAATCTGCATCTTCATCTACTTTCGGGAACGGAGTGTCCTAACACTAAATTCTTTCTGCCTTAAGAAATATATTATGCTAATATTTAACGAAAACTTTACAGATTCGTTAACAGATACAAAGCAGTTGAGAGGAGGAGTTATATTTGTAAAGGAATTTCCAACGACAGCCACATCCAAAATAGATAGACTAAAATTGAAACAACTCGCTTTGACAGTGGGAAGAGAATAAACATAGAGGAGAGAAAAAAAAATAAAATAAAAAGAATAATGAAATAAAGATTGTTGTTTAATTTTGTTCAAACAATCATTCAAATTTCATTGTATTTCACATTTTTTGCGATTTTCTTTATTAATATCGATTTACTCTTTTGAAAAACGTTTTTTATTTAAAACTTTCTATAAAATTTAATTATTTTTTTTATTTAATCTATATTAGTTCCATACCTACCTACCCCCTATGTGCGTGATACAAAGTAAAGCTAAAAGAAATACAACATATATATTATTTATTCCACTTGTTAATCATAATTACATCATTTTTTTATGATAGTACGATAAAATCTTATCTTCTAACGCCACTTCATGAGTTTCAACAAATAAACTGAAGCTTATAGTAAATAGAATAATAAAAAAAATAAAAACCTATTGTAACTGTAAAACATCGTAAACATTTACTTTTCTATTAAAATGTGACACAAATATTTATTCCTTACATTAAAACTAATAATCATATTTAATTTGTACATAAATGAGAAATAAAAAAATATATTAATAATAAAAATTGTATTTTTCTAAAGCGGTTTGCATTACGCAATATCAATTTACTACGTCATTCAATAAAAAAAAACTTTTCTAAGGGTGGCACAAGGGTGTGACTGTAACGCAACGGTTGTGAGTTCGATCCCCGCTCGAGGAAATGAAATATTTATTTATTGCTCTGCTGTCGAGGCAAGCCGCGGCGTTGGGTTCCGCCACTCTACACAATGCCTCCAGCATTCGGCGGAAAGTCTCGACTTCGGTTGTTGTTGAAAACTATGTCTAATTTATTCTTATCTCTTAATTTATAAGTAAGTACCTATATAAATCTTTATAATAGGCCTAAGCAACAATTTTCAGGTTTTTTAAATTTCCCTAAAACATGTAGATAAGATAAGATAATTATTTACATTTATTATCTTCTTTATTTTTGTCATTGTTGTCAACTTGATATAGTTTTGCCAATAGTAAGCTAAGATTAGACATTTCCCAGTTTCCGTCGAATTTTTCGTGTGTGTTGATTCGCGGAACTCAACGCCGGACTTTTGTCTTGTTGCCAGAGCGATTAAAAAATAATAATTCATTCCCTCGAATGGTGATCGAACCCACTACCGTCGCGTTACAGTCACACCCTTGTGCCGCTGGGCCACGACGGCTCGGAATATTTCAATATTTTTTATCAAATTTTTATCCATTATATACCAAGATCTTCGCATCACAAATAGACCACCATTTGCGACAACGCTCACAGTCAATTGGCAAAATTACAACAAATACGTAATTGGAACCAATTTTTTAATAAAACATGATATACGGATATACCGTATCTATTACATACATATAGTATATATATATCAGAATTATAATATCTTTATGTAATGTGGAGATTAAAAAATGTTTATTGTTTGATATAGTAAGTGATTGTGGGATAACGTGTTTGTATAGTAAAAGTGTAGTATTTGTGTAAGCCTGTAAGGTAAATATGAACAATATTTAATTTAAAAAATCAAATCAAATCAGTTTCACGATATATCCCGCACACAGCAGGGTAGGCAGAGGGAACCTTTTTATTTCTTTACTTAATACTTTATTACACTATAATTATTATTAATTAACTTTAAAAATTTCACTATATAGTCTAAGATCCCAGAGCTGCCAGACCTATGTCATTTTAGCAAAGCTGAAATTTTAAGGACTATTAGTGTAATATGTAGTTAAGAAAGTATACCTACTCACTAACTTGAAAGTGGGGACCTTTCAGAGGTAGCGCAAAATAATACGAAACAGCTCAGTTCTGATTATGAAAATGAATCAAAAGACGAAAATATACCATGCGTTTTTTAACGTCGTAAATTAAATAACGCCAAATTAATTATAATATACATACATATATGGAGTTTAACTCCGATAAAAGTCTTCTTCATTGAATCATACTGATTTGAATGAAGCGATATAAATTATTAGTAGGCTATTGACATGGCCAATATGTGATTAGGGTGGAGAGTGGAAGATAGAGTGATTCTCTCCGATTATACTAAAATAGATATATATATTTCTTAATAGCAATGAGTTACGGGACATCAAACGCAGTATGGTGGTACCTACACGAGTTAACATCGCGAGTTGTTTCTCAAAGCGGCAAACCTAGTGATAGATATCATCTCGGTAAAATATTGCTTCAGTGCTTTAAAGATGTTCCTGATATGATAATGCAGGTAAAATTTTCATTTGATATATTATCTATAAATAAAAATTAAATCAGCTTCTCGCTGTATCCCGCACACAGCCGGGTAGGCAGAGGGAACCTAGTGCTAAGACACTCTGTTCCCCACTTTCTGCCGAATTCTGGAGACCTTTGCTTCTGAGGTGCTTGGCCTCGACACCAGAGTAAAGAAATGGAAATATAAACGTAAATAAATATTTCACTTCCTCGAGTGTGGATCGAACCCATACCCTGCCGCTGTGCTACGACGGCCTCTAATACGGAAAATATATATTTATAGGAAATATATTAATACGGAACTGTAATTGAAATCACCCGATCGTAATTTTCAGGTAGATGGAGCCACCGGTGAGGAAGAGACATTCAAATCAGCTCTACACAGATCGGTACGCTGTGCTACAGCTCTAACCAACTTGGGTTTGAAGGAGAATGATGTGGTCATCTTAATGGCTCCTAACCACCTTCATTTGACAATCCCGATTTACGCAGCCTTTTTCATAGGAGTTAGCGTCGCAGGGTTTGATATGAATCTCGGTGTTCGTTAGTAATTTTCAAATAAAACGTTAATAATTTTCGTCTATCAAGACTTATTTTAACGTAATTGTAAGAAATATATAAATAATTTTAGATGAGCTCCAAGATATGATGAAGTTTGTTGTCCCCAAAGCCGTGTTCTGTGAGAATTCCAATGTTAAAATTGTTGTAGAAGCTTTACAACTTTTAAATATATCTGCCCATGTTATCACGTTTGGTGAAAAGCAGGATCAATTAACATTTGAAGAATTGTTGAATAAATATGGCGATAACGTCACAGTAGATGATTACATGTAAGTATTTGCAATGCAAAAAAGTATTGGATTTTTATTATTGGTTAATAGGTACTTCTATAATATAGAAAATTTTAAATCAAGAAAGGAATGGTAATAATATAAATTTAAATAAATATTTCATTTCCTCAAATGAGGATCGAACCTACACTTTTCTCACGCCTAGCCTAAGTTATAAAATAAAAAAACTTGAACTATTCTTTTTTACACTCATGCTTTCTATAATATTAAGTATATTTATTGAATTTTAATTTTTACAGACCTGCCGATTTCAATCCAAAAACAACAAACGCCCTTCTCGTCTCAACGAGTGGATCTACGGGTATACCAAAATCAACGGCGTTGACGCACGAAAACGTTATAATTGCATTTCCTTGTCTAATGTAATTAACTTATTGATTACAACTTTTTTTAGTGTTATTGTAAATAACAATATTTTATTAATTGAAACGGGTTCAATTCCTATGACTAAATATATTTATTTCTTATCAGTATATACTGATAACAATTAAATATATTTACTTTTATATTAGATTGAGATCTCAGAGCCCCATAGGCCATAGTCTAATATGTAGTTAAAACAGTATGCGTACTAACTTGAAAGTTCAGAGGCCTTTACGTTAAAGTAGAAACGCTTGTATATTTAAATATTTTGACGTTCTAAAGGTTGTTTAAAATGGGGGCCCTGGGATCTTGGACTATATTAAGATTATATATATTTCAATATTAAGTACGTTTAGTATGCTTGAGGCCAGTCGTGGCATAGAGGCACAAATTGATTGTAAATCCGACTGGTTTTGGGTTCGATCCACACTCGAGGAGATTGAAGTATTTAATTAAATTTATTTTTCCATATCTTCGCTCTGGTGTCTGCTGTAAAGCTGATAAAATAAAATTCCTTCAGGTACAGTCGCACTAAATTCCCAACGCCTTTCAACATTGGTCTGGTAATTTCGCCAATTCAATGGATCACAGCGATGTTTCAAATGGTATTATCACCAATTGTTAAGTACACACGAGTGCAGTCCTCGTCTACTTCGACTCCAGCACATGTCGCTTTCCTTTTCGAAAAGTATAAGGTGAGGAAAATTATTATATTTATAAGGGTTTTGAATGGATGCTTTTTAGGCAGATTATAACTTGGAATAAAATATGTAATATATTTTTTTTCTTTTATTAGAATTATTATAATAATGGCGAAAAGCGCACACAATTGAAGTGTATTCGTAGTTTACCGCCAGTTGTAGTACAGACTTCTGCCTATGATTTCTTAACTACCTTGTATACTGCCCCGGATTCTTGCTGAATTACCTTACTGAAAATAATTGCTCTGAAAATGTAATGGGCACTGCCAAGTCAACGAACGAAGGTTTCAACAGTCGTTCCCTGTACTATACGTTCATTCGTGTGAGTGAAAGGAATTTGATCGAAGCTCCTATTAATTTATAATATCCTAGTATCCAATGTTTTCAGTTGGGGGATACGGTGATGACAAACAGTACTTGTACGTATTTATTGTTCTCAGCTTGTTCTAATATGGGATTACTGTATTATTGTGCAAATTTAACTACCGCTTCCATTATGATTCCCTGGTATCCAATGTTTTGAGTTGAGGGATATGGTAATGGTAAAAATGACCACCGTCGTAATCTATATATATAAAAGGACTTGTCCTCACTGACTGAGGTAAGACGCACGCACAGCCGTAACCGCTAAAGGTAGAAACGTTAAATTTGAACAAAAGTTTACTTTTGTAATCTGGACATCCACTAAGAAGGGATTTTGAAAAATTTTAACCCTAAAGGGGTGAAATAGGGGTTCAAAGTTTGTATGGAAAAAAAATTAAATCGGCACCGATTTTTATAAAATTTGAAATTTCGATTTTTAAAAGTATTTAATTGAACACGTGTTTCATCGTTTTCTAGAATTCTCCCCCTAAGGGTGCAAATAAGGGGTTGAAAGTTTGTATGGGAAAATTCTTAAATCGCCACCGATTTTTATAAAATTTGCAATTTAGACTCTTAAAAATATTTCATTGAACACATATTTCATGGGTTATTAGAATTGACCCTTAAATACGCAAGCGAAGCTGCGCGCGTCCGCTAGTATATATATATTTCAGAAGTATAATTTGAACCACCTTTTGAATTACGATAACCTAGTATCGTTTGTATTGAGGTGTGGGGTACAACGGCTCAAAAAGCTTTATCCATACATCCTTGGCCATTTCTAGCAAACTTAACGTTGGGTAGGGTGTATGTAGACATTCCAGGCCACCTCTTCTATATAATAATAATAATATAATAATAAGCTTTATTTCAATTCCATACAGATAACAATAAAATCAAATAAATAAAATTAGACATTGCTACATTAAAAAAAATCATTAACAATGATACATTCATATTTATAAAAATTTAAACATTGACATTTTGTTACAATTAATAATTTGTTGCAATTATTTCATTTACAATTTAATCTACAATTAACAAATTATTTAATTTGTTACAATTTACATTATAGTTTGCTATATTTAATTTCGTTTTAAATTATTTATTATTTAAATTGTTTTTAATTGTATGGACCCCTATTGGGTAAAAGCCTCCCCCAAGGCATGCCATGATTCTCTATCCTTAGCTGTGTCCAGCCAACTTCCGCCCGCTATCACTACGATTTCGTTAGTATTTACTCTCGGGGGGTTTTGGTCGTGACCCCGCGGTGACCGGCCGTACTGGGAGATTAGGGGTTAGTAGAAGAGGAACCGATTTTGATTGCTATGCTGTTTTGTGCTGTGATATTTTTGTTTGACATGGAACTGTTTCTTTTGGGACGAGGATTAGCTTGGGCTGTTGTATTATATAATTTTTCATATCTCCTTTATTTTTTCTAGGTTGCTTGCTAATCTTTTTAAAGTTTTGGCTACCAAGATGAATTTTCTCCGGGGATTCAGACAAGTTCCTTTTGTTTGATTGTTTGTATTGGGGTTTCTGGTTATTCATTATAATAAGTTTGTCATGTTTTATAAAAGCGGTGTTGCCTGCCTCTCTTTCTTTCTGTAATTGGATTTGTAGTTCTTTACGTTACGTTACGAGAGAGGGCGCCACTGTGTCACTGTTAACATCGTACTCCGTAATAATTAAGTTTTAAAAATATTTAAGTTCGCCAAAGTAAAGTGAAACATACACAACATGGAATCAGTGCTTGTACTACTTCGATCAACATAAAAAGTGTAGTGTATAAACCACAAAATTTACTAAAAAGTGCACTAAAAACTTTTTGCTAAAATACCGTTACGCCGTTAAGAAATTCAAGATATAAGATTAATTATAGTGAAAAATAGTAGTGTAATGTGTGTGTGATGAAACTGAAACTCGAAAAACATTAAAAAAGTGTAAAATAAAAACGTTTAAAGTTACATTCCGAAAAGTGTCAAATAATTGTATTTTCGATTGAAAACTCCTCGGCCTAAGTATTGAACAGCGGCATCTATTGTAACCTATTAGAACTTCTTAGTCAGATCTTAGGTCGATCCGCGTTCAGAAACAAGACAACTCAATCGACTATATAGCAAAACTCTTCTTATTGTAAATAGAGGGCGCTAAGAGCTTCATAAACCCAGAATGGAGGAAATAAAAAATATATTAATTAACATGCAGCAAGATATAAAGCAACAAAAACAGGCCATGCTAGAAATGAAAGAAGATATAAAAAGTACAATAATCAGCAGCCTTAACGAGAAGTTTAATAATTTGGAACTCAAAAACGAGCTCTTGGAGAAAAAAATTGAGGATTAAACAAATAAAATTAACAATTTAGAAAGGCAACTCCGACGCAAAAATCTGGAAAAAATAGTAATAAATATAATAAATGCATACATAAAAATTTCATGTGACACTAGCAACATTGAAGCTGTTAGAAGATTAGGGAAAAAAGGCGAGAAAGTTAGACCAGTAGTGATAACTTTCAACACATTGGGCTTCAAACTAAAAATACAAAAAAATAAACGATTCCTACAAAATACATCATACTACCTAAAAAAAAAAAAGAGGACTATCCATTTGAAATTTCAATGAAACGTAAAGAACTACAAAGCCACCTCTTCTAATGTAATGAATTCCTGGTATTCAACGTTTAGTCTTTAGTGTGTAGGATACGGTGGCATAAAAAGGTTTTGGTTTACATCTAATTTATTTTCAGTAAATTTCACGTTATTATAGACTGTACTACGAATTAATCCACCTCTTGTGTTGTGATGATATCCTGGTATTCTACGTTTCGGTGTGTAGGATACAGCGATGATAGCAAGTTTTTCCATAATAATTATTATTATATCTCAGTAATTTTTAAGTTAGAAAGGCTATATGTAGAGATATTTGGAACTGCTTGTTCTGTTATGATATCCTGGTACTCTACGATTCGGTGTGTAGGATACAGCGATCACAACAAGTTTATCTATTATTTTTTTTATCTATCTATTAGTTTATGTATTAACAAGCTTATCTATTTAACGATTTTATCTATTAGTTTATTTCTTTTTTTGAGTATTTTTTAAGTCGGAGAGGCTGTATGTAGAGATAACTTAAACCACTAGTTTCGTTTTGATAACCCAACCCATTTATAGCCCATAATAAATTTACTATTGTCCATAATAAAAAAAATTGTCCATAAAAAATATTATTTCTTTCTATAAACTAGAAAGGCTGTATATGTGAGCGAGAGAAATTCAAAACTGCTTTTGTTATGATATAATGGTATTCAACGGTGTATATTACAAAGATGACAGCAAATTTGTCCATAACAGCTCATTTTAATATGAAATGATTTTCACATACCCTGCCAAATTTAAAAGATATATTCTATTTATATACAAAAGATCGTCTCTAAAAAAAAATAAAAAATATATATTAAAAATAAAAAAATATTTTTCTTTGCAGCCTCACTTCACGATAATGAGTCCTCCCTTTCTAATATCATTATTGAAATCTGAGGCAAAGTGTGATTTTTCATCACTTCAATTCTTCGGAGTGGCAGGCAGTGCTATTTCCAAGGAGTTTTATAAAGAAATTAAGGTAATATATATTGAAATAATTTTTATGGTTTCGCTTAGATTGAATTTTATTTAAGCTCAGTTAAGAAAAAAGCTTTTAAAAAATGATAAAGACCAATCGTAGAGCAAAGGCATGTGTGTTTGGATGTTGTAGGTTCAACTCCCACTTGAAAAATTAAATGCTTAATATTTTCATTTCCTTGCTCAGGTAATGAGGCAAAGGGCGGCGTTAGGTTCCGCCACTCAACACGCAATACCTCGAGAATTTGACAGGAAGTGTCCTAATGGGAACGAAGTGACTTAACACTAGGTTTCTACGTTCCCTCTGCCTTCTCAGCTATGTGCGGGATATAGCGTGAACCTAAAAAAATAAGAAAAATTGACTATTTTATCATCATAACACTCATCTTTCCACATGTTTATTTCAGGAAGTGGTCCCAAATGCCTACGTGCAAAATGGTTACGGAATGAGTGAAATATCGGGGATATTCAGCGACTCCATGTACTCTCCTCCTGGCTCTGTTGGTATGCCGCTTAACCATTTACAATGGAAAGTAAGTATCTGACCATTATTTATTGAAAAACTGATAGAAATATTTTTTATTGTGGTCGATATACGTATATCAGCTTCACGCTGCATCCCGCACACAGTAGGGTAGGCAGAGGGAACCTCGTGTTAAGTAAGACGCTTTCTGCCGAATTCTAGAGGCATTGCGTGTTGAGTGGCGGAACTTAACTCCGCGTTTTGCCTCGACACTAATACAAAATTTATCGAATATGCAGTTGTATGTATGTATAGTGAGATAACACCATATAATTCTCTCCCTCTATTTTCAGATAGTTAACCCAGACACAAACGAAGTAATATCCGAACCAAATGTAACTGGGGAGTTGGTTTTAAAAGGACCATCTGTTACTAAGGTTGTTATTATTTTATTCATAAATTAAGTAAAAATAAAATTATTTTTAGCACTTGTTAATTAACTAATACTTTCTTCTAGGGCTACTATAATAACCCAGAAATGAATGCTATAGCTTTTGATGAAGATGGTTGGTTCAAATCGGGTGATCTCGTGTACAGAGATAGCAATTACAATTTTTATTTTGTAGACCGTTTGAAATTATTACTCAAATATAATAATCATCAGGTAGGAATTAATAATATTTAAATTAATTTATACATGTAGTCGTAATACGATAAAAAGAACACGCAAGTTTTCACGCTTGGTTGATAATGAATTGATAATATTTTTAAATAACATTAAAATACTTATTTTTCAACTGTATTAAAATTATAAGTAAAGTATTTCTATAAGGGTTCCGTTTTTACCTTTTGAAGTACGGAGCTCTAAAAAACGATATTCTTATAGTATAACTATATTATTCAACAGCCTGTCTATCTGCCTGTTCGAAATCAGATTTATCCTCTGGGACACAGAAAAAGATAAAATCTGTTAACTTTTATAAATTTTACTTCCCATTGACCTATATTTATTAAAAAAAATAGATATTCACACTTTATGAATTATTTTTTGACTATCAGGTATCACCAATAGAAATAGAAACAGTCATCTTAAAACATCCAAAAGTATCGAACGCAGCAGTGACTGGTCTCCCTGACCCAGACTGTGGAGATTTACCTGTTGCTGTCGTGGTTTTACATGACAATGCTACTGTCACAGCCCAGGAGATCAAAGATTTAGTTAAAGGTGAGTTTTGAATAAAGCGGGGATTCCCACAATAACATTGTGGTAAGGGATTACCATTAATGGTGAGGGATTGAGGTAGGACAAGCGGGGACGTGGAGGCAGAAGAGAGAAATGGACTTTTTATAGACTGGTCTACCTACGATATCTCTGTTAGTATCTTATAAAGTCTCTACATAATGTGAAGTTTCTACCGAAGTTTTTATATATTAGGTACCTTATTTTTTTTAGCTTCACCATGAATTTCGTGTAAAGCAGAGTAAGCAGAGGGTGCCTTGTGCTAAGACACTCTGTTACTTATTTTAACCCAACGACGCATTTTGCCTTGTTACCAGAGAATAAAATGAAAATATTGAATATTTCATTCCCCTCAATGTGAATGGAACCCACTATCGTCGCGATTACAGTCACACCCTTGTGGCACTGGGCCACAATGGAAACGAACGGCAACATGAATGGTTTATTTACCTTTATCTATATATATAAAATCGAAAGGTCACTCACTCATCACGAAATCTCGGAGACTACATGTGCTAGGAATCTCAAATTTTGCATAGGAGTTACTTATACGACGTAGGTGCTCGCTAAGACGGGAATTTGCAATATTCGACTTCTAAGGGGTTGTTTTTGGGGTCGAAAGTTTGTATGAAACTTCGTTACTCCAAATGCTAAGAGTCTTAAATTTTGCATGGACGTCACTAGGACGTAGTCATGGAGACAGAAATTAACAATAACATAGTTCACGCGGGTGTAACCGCGAGCGGGCCGCTAGTATAATATATTTGTATGTATATTTTAATAGACTAGCTCTCAGTGAATTCAGTTTCAATTTCAATTATTTATATTACAGACTCGCTTTCCGATACAAAACAATTGAGAGGCGGAGTGATATTTGTTAAAGAACTTCCAACCACTTCAACGTCAAAAGTTGATAGATCTAAACTAAAGGAGCTTGCGATGACACTGAAAAGAGAGTAATATGTACTTATGTTATAAATAAACCTATTTTGTATTGTTGAAAATGTTTTTGTTTTTATTTTTAAGATGGAGAATAAATTGTTCCCATTTTTATTTTCATTTCTACTTTCATATTATTCATTTTATTACGAGACTCTGAAATATTTCTGAAATCTAAAGTCATTTATGTATTTTATAGCCTTTTGGGATTGTTTTAAAAATTCATTTCAATTAAATCTTATTGAATTGATTGATTTTCGATACTTAAGGCCACATAGTACAAGAAAATAAGAAAAAAAATATACATAATTTGAGTGCTTAATTTAGTTCCACATTGGTTTTAATTTTAATTTTGGTTTTAATTAATTGGTTTTAATTAAATGGTGAACTATAAAAATTTCCTCGAAATAAAATTAAAAACTCAAATTTTACATATAGGCTTTATTAACAAGTTGGTGTACTTCCTGCGCGACTTTTTTATTTTTTGAAATCATTTATCTTTAATTTATTTGTCGGTTATTGAACTGTAATGATAATAAAATTGTGCATATTTTTACAGGCTTTTTGTGTATATATTATTCGTGCATTTTACTTCCCTCCTGCATATAGCAAGGTAGGCATAGAGAACATTAATTATTGCACAAATAATAATTGTTTATATTTTTATCAAAATTGGATCAGCATTTCCAAAGTGAATTGAAAACCGAAACCAAGTGAGTCAATCTAAAGTTTTTTTTTCAGATGCCTCCATCCGCTAATGCCGTCACGCGGTGTTATATCCGCTGACGGTTGATGCAAAGTGGAAGGAATTTATTATGTAAAATGGTTTTCTTAATATTTTAAGTTTTTGTTGTTGTTTTTGGGTTAACATTTTTTTTATATTATTATTTTATATTAAACTTAATCAAAATCGGTTTAGTAATTTTTGAGTTTATCTATTGTACTTTAATTACATGCAAATATCACATCACTTCTGATGAAATTCACAAAAATTATGATTAGTGTTTTTTTAAGTGTACTTCGATATTATAGGATACCTGTAGGTTACCTATACATATAAATTAAATTATTTCAGTTACTTTAGTGTTACAAACAAGACTTAGCTATTTCCTTTTGTCCACAAGAGCGAAGTCAGGAGTAAAAGCTGGTAAATTTCGAAATAAAAAAACACGTGATATATGATATTCACCATTATATCAGTATTGTTAAAGTTTACCTACAATTTAAAGATTATAAAAAGCTTATTACTTAGCTATCAAAACTTTGATTTTAGCGTTTCGGTACGTAGTTACTTAACCTACTATGTGATAAGATTTAAAAAAAAATACATAAAAATAAAATGTTTTACAAGGAGAGATTGAGTTTGCATGTAGTAGTACAGTTCGGTATAGACCACAAATATAATATTAAATATATTATTTAATACTATTAAAGTATTAGGGTATGTATCTTAGATGAATTATATGAGCATTTCAATTCAATTGTAGCAACTAAAATATTATTAATTAAAAAAAATACATGTATTTCGTTACTTTCTTTTTTATTAATTTTGTGTAATTTGTTGATATTAGGCAAGGGCATATATTTTAGGCAAATTTTTGAAAGTGTCAAAAAAAATTCTAAAGTTATAATTAGCAATGGGTTCCGGAACATCTGATGCGGTGTGGTGGTACCTCCACGAGTTAACATCGCGAGTCGTCGCCCAAACTGGGCATCCTAATGACAGATATCATCTCGGCAAAATAATACTTCAGTGCTTCAAAGATGTTCCTGATATGATAATGCAGGTACTTATCATTTTTTTTACAATTTTCCCGCATAGTAGCCAGAGGGAACCGCGCTTAGAGATACTCCGTTCCCCATTTCTTGCCGAATTGTCGAGACATTCCATGTTGAGTGGTGTTGAGCGTGAAGTTTTAACTGTACGGAAATTGAGGACAAACAAATTAAATCTTTAGCTACTAGGTAATGTGTGAAATTGTTTTTTTTTCTTCAATTTCCCGCACACAGCATTGTAGGCAGAGGGAACCTGGAAACCAAGTGTACAGCAACAGGACAAGACACTTCTTTTCTCCAATTTCTGACAAAATCTGGGGCCATTGATTTTTGAATTATGGAACTCAACAAAAAATTTGCTGAGTGGTTTTTCTTGGTTCTGTAGTTAATTTTTTTAATTCTTTTATGTACAGAATTGACTTTTCTATCCTTTTATTGTATACAGAGAAGAGATTAAAAATAAATTCTAATTAAATTAAATTGTATGTGTGTATGTGTGAGTGTTTGAATTTCATGTTATTCTTGGCTTTTATATTTATTAATGTTTTTAAGTATTTAAAATATAGATAGATGGAGCTACTGATGAAAAAGAGACATTTAGATCAGTAATGCACAGATCCATCCGCTGTGCTACAGCTCTAAGCAAATTGGGCCTGAAGCAACACGATGTGATCGTTTTAATGGGACCCAACCACCTTGACATCACCATCCCAATGTATGCCGCCTTATATTTGGGAGTTACCGTGGTGGGATTTGATGTAAACTACCGTGTCAGTAAGTATGTTAAATCTTAAGAAAAGCTAAAAGTTGTTATGTTTATATATTTTTTAATTAATCTACAAATATGGTACAATTTTTTTATTATGATTTTATTGGAGTAGAGTAGAACTGAATTTTTAATTAAATTTCATTCATCTAAAGATGAAATAAACATAGATGCAGGTAAAAATAGTACAGTATAAGTTTTTTTAGAACCTAGTGTCATGACACTACATTTACCGCTTCGAGAAAATACATTGAGTGGCGTTACCTCCCGAACGGGTAATCTACTTATTATTTTTTTATTATTAATGTAAATTTTAGGTGAACTCCGACATATACTGAAATTTGTTGTTCCCAAAATCGTCTTCTGTGAGAATTCATGCGTCAAAAATATTACAGAGGCTTTACAAATTTTAAATTTATCGACGAATATTATTACGTTTAGTGAAAACGAAGCACATCTATGTTTTTCCGAATTTATGGATAAATATAGTGATGATAGCCCAGTAGAAAATTACAAGTAAGTATGAAAAATGAAAAGTCATTATATACCTACTTCATAATTTTTTTGTTAATTTGAATAATTTTCCAGTTACAAATTGCCTAATTTAAATATTCTTTTTTACAGACCTGTCGATTTTGATCCAACTTTAACTAACGCCCTCCTAGTCTTAACAAGCGGGTCTACAGGAATGCCAAAGCTAGCAGCACTGACGCACGAAAACATATTTGTCGGCTTTCCTTACTTAGTGTAATATAAAATAAATTATATTTTATCATATACTTACAATATATTTAATATTTTTTTATGGGTTCTATCTCCAATCGTACAAATGAATTATTTTCATTTCTTCCATCTGTTAAGGCAAAGTATATCTTTGAGAATAAAACTTGGAGCAAGAAAAACTATTAACATACAATATAAATAAGATTTCTACCAGAAATTTTCTAAGATTCGTAGCTATTTGTATTAATAAGCATTAACATTTTTTAACCTATTGAGCTTAAAATAATAAATTAATAAAAAGCCTAAGAAAAAAGTCGGTTCCCGTTTCAGATCCACCCAATTAAAATTTCCAACGCCCTTTGAAATCGGTCTGGTTCTATCTCCTATTCACTGGACTGGTGCAATGTTCCAGAACATATTATCTCCTATTATGAAATACACGAGATTACAGACTTCAGCTCCACTTACTGTGACACACGTTTCTATGTTATTTATAAAATATAAGGTAACTAGGAAATATATATATATTTTTGCCCCCTTATCATATTAGTAGTAATATGTTACAATTTAGAAATCGGTTTTACTTATTTATTACTGACTGAAGATTGTAAATCGGATTATGAACAGCTTAATTATATTGAGTTTTAAGAAATTTAACTTCACCCACGTGTTGTTTTCTTATGATCATGAAATGTGAGAATTATGCGTAGAAAAATTAATAAATCAGGCTCTCGCTGTATCCCGCACATAGCAGGGTAGGCAGAGGGAACCTTGTTCCGTCCCCCACTTTAAGCCGAATTCTGGAGGCATTACGTGTTGAGTGGCCTTGCCTCGAAACCAGAGCGAAGAAATAAAAAGAAGAAACTGCCACGCAATACCTCCTAAATTCGGCGACAAAGTCGGAAACGGGGAAGTCTTAATGGCAATGGAGTGTTTTAACACTAAGTTCCCAGGTTCCCTACGCCTAGAATACCATGGACGGGATGTGGCGTGAAGCTAAAAAAAGTAAGATATAGAACTGTATCTTATTCACATTTCAGCCACATTTTACAATGATGAGCCCACCATTTATGATATCGTTACTTAAATCGGACATACAGCTCGATATATCGTCGCTTCAATGCTGCTTTATACTAGGCAGCGCCGTTCCTAAGAAACTCCTTGAGGAGGTTAAGGTAAAATATATTTTATATTTCTGGATACTATATCAGTTTCACCTTGCCAGCCTTTTAGTCTTTTTTAAGGATCTGTATATTTTATTTAAAATAGTTAGAAATCTCTAGAGTGTAATTTTCCTCTATATTATATAGAAACTTACACCTTTTTGAATAATATTTAATTCTCAAAATAGAAGCTGTTTAGACTTTTTATATTGTACTAGTATAAATTTATCAGAAAGCCGCCCCACACTGTGATGTGAAAATTGCCTACGGAATGAGCGAAATTTCAGGGTTATTCAATGTGGATAAGTTCTCACCTCTAGGCTCTATTGGATTGCCGCTTAATCATCTACAATGGAAGGTAAGGACACGGAAATTAATATTTCTAGCATTTTAGTATTTCATAATAAAAATTAAACAACAAAATATATCGTTGTTTAAATCATCAGAGTAATTTATTTTCTACACTTAAATATTCAATAAATTCGGCAGAAAGTGGGGAACGGAGTGTCTTAACATTAGGTTCCCTCTGCCTACCCTGCTGTGTGCGGGATACAGCGTGAAGCTGATTTTTTTATAAATATTCAAGCTTAAACCACGATGAGGGATGATAAGGCCCGACCAGCTGTAAATCTTTACATCATAAAATAATATTAGTTGACTAGAGACTTATATCATGAAATAAAATTAGAACTATTCATCTAATATTAGAAAGCTGAGATCTAATCAATATTTAGTAGTTTTTCAATATTTAGAACTTGATGAGCTTTATATTTTTTTATTTTCATTGTATTTTTTATGAATAATATAAATATATTCTTTTAGATAGTTGATCCAGAAACGAATGAAACAATATCTGAACCAAACTTGCCTGGAGAATTACTTTTAAAAGGACCGAGCATTACTAAGGTATATGAAAATAATAAATATAATTAATTTATTAAGTTAACACCAGAATAATGGATATTTATTTTTTAAATTATTTCATTATAATCGATATAAAGTTGAATATCTTTATTTTAGGGATATTACAACAACCCCGATATGAATGCCACAGCTTTGGATGAAGATGGATGGTTTAAAACTGGGGACCTCGTTTATAGAGATCCTAATTACAACTTTTACTTCATGGATCGCCTTAAGTTATTACTTAAATACAATAATCATCCAGTAATTTTTTTCTTTATTTATTTTATCAAATAAATTCTCAATTGACTTTTACTTACATTCTTTTTGTCTCTTTATGTATGCAATAAAATGTTACAGGCACATCTATTAACTACACTTATATAAAATCAACTGGTATATTTAATGTAGATAAAATAGCGATATTTGATTTAAGGTATTTCCTGTAGAAATTGAAGATGTCATTTTAGAACATCCAGGAGTCTTGAATGTAGCCGTGACTGCTGTCCCTGACCCAACCTGTGGGGATTTACCCGTCGCTGTTGTAGTTCTTCGCGATGGAGCTGTCGTTACCGCACAAGAAATCAAAGATTTAGTTGAAAGTAAGTGTTTTTCGATTAAATGAAAATATGTTTTAATAAGATATATTTGATCACGATTTGATATTTGTAAATTGTTATGCTTATATTAGAAGTTTATTAATAGTAGACTATCGTTTTGGAAAATAGTGATTTTGTAAGCTTTATTTCTTCTCTCATTCTTTAATTTTGCATTCATTAATTAATTTCAATTCTTTCCAGACACCCTGTCAGACGTAAAGCAATTGAGAGGCGGAGTTCTCTTTGTATCAGAACTTCCAACAACTTCAACGTCAAAAATTGATAGATTAAAACTAAAAAGACTTGCAATGACTTCAAGTAGAGATTAAGAAACTCAATATTGAAGAAAATGAAATAAAATTTCAAATTTATTTAATGTAAAATCTGATTGTTATTTTTTATTGAAATATCTATTTGTTTGCCAGCAGTATTGAGTCATCATATGAATATAAAACAACCTATCAATTGGACTTCCAAAGAGTCTAAATCCAGATAAATCCTAAGGATGCAAATTTTCAAAAGTAAAAAACACTACAGAACAGATGTAACAAGGCTTACAGATATTCTCGTCGTAACTATATTTTTCCATGGATTAGTTTGCTGATTGACTTTGGAGCCCTACTAAAACGAAACAATACGAAAGGCGCACTCACCATAAATTAATCTTAAGTAACTACACGAATTTATACTCACTAAATAAATTATTTACGAATATTAATAAGATAAACGACAACATTAAAGTAAAAACCCTGCTTTTACTGTCGTTACTTTATAATTCCTTTTCACGCCTATCACATCGACAAAAGTCCGTAAGCAATAATAGCCAATAAATCGGATACTACTTGCCATGAAGACCTTAGTCACTGTATAATTGCTGTACTGGGATTGGTCTATTATTATTGACAAGTATATTGTTGGGAATAGACCTAGTATAAAACTAGAATACCGAGTGGCACGCTGCGTAGTAATTGTGGACATTACTATCCCAGATAATGACAATCTCGTGAAGGCCGAAGGATGAAAAGGCTACGAATATTTTCTTTTAATGCAGTTCTTCCTGTCTATTGTCATATCCTTAACTTCTTCCTTTCCTCCAGTAAGTTCCCTGATACATGGCGTCATGCTTTAGTAATCTTTACCCAAAAAACATTTAATCGAATTTTTATTCCCTTTAGTGAAATATAAATAGTATTATAAAATAAAAGGCATAATTATATTAAATAATTAACAGTAATGGCAGAAATTATCAATTACTTAATTAAAGAGTGACTTACTTAAATTAAAAATTGTTTTTTCAAATTTATTTCTCGGTTGTTGAACTGTACTGATAATAAAATTATACATATTTTTACAAGTTTTTTTGGTTGATGCATTCCAGCAAGGCAGGCATAGAGAATACAAGGTTTTTGTTTTATTTTAACTAAACACTACAGACATAGCTATCAGCTAATCAATACAATCTAGAGAATACAATGCTATAACAAGTAATCGAGTGGATATCTAACCCACAACCGCTGTTAATGCTAAAGCTTGGCTGAATGCTGCCAATAACTGGAACTACAGGTTGGAAGTGAAATATTCTTATTACATTTGCTAGCCTCAGTATTATATCAAAATTTGCAAGTGTCGCCTATAATTTAAAGTTTTTAATTTTAACTTATTAATTTGCTATTAATATTCGCTGCTATAATATATGCAAGTGCTGACTACTGATAAGACGCAAAGCTATCATTATGTATCGCTTAAATTACAATTACAATCGATACATATAAATAAAATTGAAATGCCTGTCTGTGATGTCGATACACCTAACCATGCTTTTTCGAGTATTCAATTTATTTACACGATAATAAAACACAAACAAACAATTTTTATTGTTTGTCTGTCCTTCTGTTGGTTCGAGCTAATCTTTAGAACGGCTAAACCGATTTTTATGGAACTTTCAGTGAAAGATCGCCTTCTTTAAGTTCTAGAACAACGTATATACTATTATTTTCATCAATTCAGGATTTACGTGTGAACGCGCGTACCCAACGCCTAACTAGATAGATTTGAAATAAATAATAGAATACTTTAATAGAATACTAAACATTTTTCTATTAAATACGACTAATGGAAAATCAAATAATTAAAGACTAGAAGAAGAAGAGTATAGGTGAACATAAAAAAAATAACGAATGTTCCCTAAATATACTAAAATCATATTAAACTAATGTTTATATAACAAGCTGGCGAAGTCGCGTGGAAGCCACTAGTATATAATATTACATATATTTGTACTATCGGCCTATAAATGTACTATTACAATAAATTATATAATGAAAATATAAAAGCAAACGCTTTTCAATGATTAAATTCATTAAATTGCGTTTGGCAGTTCAGTTCAGTATAGGACCAAAATTGATATATTTATTACTATTAAAATATTAGGGTTCGTACATACCAGTACATATAATTATTATTGTATACAAACATTACTTTAATATATGTGTCTGTATTTTCTAGTCATAATTAGCAATGGGTTCCGCAACATCTGATGCAGTGTGGTGGTACCTCCACGAGTTAACATCGCGAGTCGTCGCCCAAACTGGGAATCCTAACGACAGATATCATCTCGGCAAAATAATACTCCAGTGCTTAAAAGATGTTCCTGATATGATAATGCAGGTAGCTATCATGATTTGTATAAGATTCAACCATAAAAGTGGTCGTAATTTTCATCATCATCATCATCATCTGTCATTTCGACCATAATCGCGAAAGTCGTGGGTTCGATTTCCACTTGCAATAACGAAATATTTAATCTTTTCGTCTCCTCGCTCTGGTAACAAGGTAAAACGGGGCGTTGAATTTTGCCACTCAATACGCAATGCCACAAGGGCTCAGCTGAGTTTGGGGAACAGAAGGTTCTCAATAGGGAACGGAGTGTCTTAACATATAGTGCTCTACCCTGCTATGTGCGGAATACAGCGTGAAACAAAAAAAATCTAGTATTAGTAAAAATCCTCCGTTATTTGTTGCTGTTTTCACTAATAGGTAGTCTATTAGTGTAAACAGTATGAAAATCCATGCAGTAGTGTTTTACGTCGTGAATAGACAGACCGATGCGACGAGTTTGTTTTATAATACATACATATTATATAGTGATGTAGTGACGATAATATAATAATCTTTTTAAATATATAAATAACAGATAGATGGAGCTACCGGTGAAAAAGAGACATTTAAATCAGTGATGCACAGATCCATCAGCTGTGCAAAAGCTCTAAGCAAATTGGGCTTGAAACAACATGATGTGATGGTTATAATGGGACCCAACCACCTTGACATTACAATCCCGATGTATGCCGCCTTGTATTTGGGAGTAACCGTCGTGGGAATTGATATAAATGCTACTCAAAGTTAGTATGTCATATTATATTAAGAAGTTTTTAAGTTTAAAATACTTTTTCAAAATTAACTAACAGATATGTATATTTTTTTATTATACTACCTACCTACTACCGAAAAATTTAGACACTAGTGCGATATCTATTAAACTCCATTAATGATCATCATAAGTACTAAATCGAATGTAAATTTAGTGATTTTGTAGCTTAATAATGCCTTATTTCTGTGTTATTAATAGGGAAATCAAAATAATTTCCCTCCAGCGACGATCAGACTTGTAAACGAATTAGTTGGTCTGATCGTCAACTCGGTCATAAATGAGGTACGACATGCGCCAGTATGAGATACATATTATTTAGTACTGAATATACTTTTATTAAATTAGTGAATCAATTTTACATTTTTAAATATAAATTATTATAAAAAAGATACATTTAAAAATATAAAAAACCACTCTTCCGAGGGCGGGACAAGGGTCCAAGCCATCGGTGGCTAGGACTCCAGAGAGAGGAACCTCCGCACAATACGCGCCGTCTCAAGTAACACTGCCTTCTGTATCCGGTTCTTGATCCAACAGCTAAGCGATAGCCTCTTAAGGTGTTGGTCGAGGCTTTTCGCTATTAGACCGTTAATCGAAACCACTATCGGCACAATGATAGTCGCATTGACTTCCCACATGGCGGTAATCTCATGGGCTAGGTCCAAATATTTAGATTGTTTTTCTTTTTCGGCCTTCACGAGATTGTCATCATGTGGGATAGTAACGTCAACAATCACTGCGCGGCGCGCCACTCGGTCTACTAATACTATATCAGGTCTATTGGCAACAATATACCTGTCAGTAATAATAGACCGATCCCAGTAGAGCAAAGCACAGCTATTTTCAAGAACAGACATGGGATTGTACCTGTAGTAAGGCACCTCCAATTCTACAAGGCCATATTGAAGAGCAAGTTGCTGGTGTATTATCTTGGCTACTTGATTGTGTCTATGCAAATACTCACCATTAGCAAGATGAGAACAACCAGAGACAATATGTCTGAGGGACTCCCCAGGTCGATGACACGCCCGGCAGATGTCGATAGTGCCATCTTTCATAATATGTCTCTGGTAGTTCCGTGTCTTGATAACTTCGTCCATAATTGCACAGACAAAACCTTCAGTTTCTCCGAAAAGATCCCCGAACTGTAACCAAGATAATGATGAAGCAGTATCCACGTCCTGGCCCACTAGGGCTCTATGGAATCTACCATGCAGCTCCTTGTTCTTCCATACAGCCATGCGATCAGAAGTAGTAAGTACTACAGGCCGACGAGAGTTCTCTTTGCCCAAGGAAAGAGGAGTAAGGCCTTTGTCAACTGTTACCACATCCTTGTGCATATCCACGTCAATCTTGAGAAAATATTCTCTAAGACTGCATACCTCGTGGTTATGGAGGTTCTTGACATTCAAAAAGCCACGACCTCCACACTTACGCGGGATATACAGTCTCATTACAGACGAACGCGGATGGTGCATTCGGTATGTCGTTAACAATTTACGTATTTGGCGATCTACGGAGCCAAAAGTATAGGCTAAAAGCATAACCCAACCGTTGAAAGCACGCACCTTGTTGCCACCAGATAAAAGGCTGCCAAGCACTCTTTTCAGGCGACTAAAGAAACGCTCCTTCACCAATTACTTTATGCTCCGCTCATCAATACCCAATGCTTCAGACATTCCAAGATATTTATAAGTCTCACCTTCACCAAGAGTTCTGAAGGAAACAGAATCTGAAATGCAAATATTATCAGATCTTATCACACTCCCCCGCACTACATGCATGCTAGCACATTTATCGACGCCAAATTCCATTCTTATATCACTACTAAAAGTTTGAGTTACCTTTAGTAGCCGCATAAGATCAGAACGTTTTGACGCAAATAATTTCAGATCATCCATGTACAGCAAGTGAGATATGACCTTACCCCCCCGGCGAAGACGAAAGCCTAAACCTGAACCTTATTTAATTATAATTAGCGTTAATTGGTAGTGTGGCTCATGAACCCACGTAAACGTGACAGTCGTTGCTTCAATTTCCTTTCGGGGCAATGAAATATTTAAAAAATTTATTTCCACGCTCTTGTAACGAAGCAAAGCTCGGCATTGAGTTACACCACTCAACACTCCAAATGTTTCCAGAATTGGATGCAAACTGGAGTATAGAAATGTCTTAATGGGAAAGGAGACCCTAATACTACTTTCCCAGGTTCCGTATGTCCACCCTACCATGGGCGCGATATAAAATAAAAATAATTTCAGGTGAACTTCGACATATGCTGAAATGTGTTGTTCCCAAAATAATATTTTGTGAGAACTCCTGCGTCAAAAAGATTACAGAGTCTTTAGAAATGTTACATTTATCGACGGCTATTATTACATTTAGCGAAAACGAAGAGCATCTATGTTTCGCAGAATTTAGAAATAAATACACTGATGATACTCCAGTCGAAGATTACAAGTGAGTATGAAAAGTAAAAGGACAATAATTATATTTTCTTATGAAAAGAATAGAAATATTTCTATATTCAATTATTATGTATAGTTTCAATTTATATTTAAATTTTTCGAATTAATAAATTAGTCTGTATTTATTTTTTGCAGACCTGCCGATCTCGACCCATCATCAACTAACGCTCTTCTAATCTTGACAAGTGGGTCTACAGGAATGCCAAAATTAACACCACTGACGCACAGGAATATATATATCGGATTTCCCTATATTGTGTAATATGAATAACTAGATAAATTATATTTAATTATAATATAGATAAATAATTTTTAAAGGTTACTTTAGATCGACTGCAAACATGATTGCTGTGGGTTCTATCCTCACTCAGAAAAACGAAATATTTTTATTTCTCTCCTCTAGAAAATTAAAGGACGGCGTTAAGTTTCGCAACACATTTCAAAAAAAGAAAATATATTTT
Source organism: Heliconius melpomene melpomene (assembly GCA_000313835.2). Taxonomy (NCBI): domain Eukaryota; kingdom Metazoa; phylum Arthropoda; class Insecta; order Lepidoptera; family Nymphalidae; genus Heliconius; species Heliconius melpomene. The sequence continues at coordinate 172,768 of HE667817.1, read as the reverse complement.
TGGAATATCAAGTGCATTGAAGAGTTATTAAATTATTATATTTACTGCAGCTATTTGTTAAGCATTAAATTTTTACTCATTGATCTTAAAATAATTAGTCTTATTTATTTGTCCAACTTCTATTTTTTTGATAAATAAAATAACAGCTCTCAATTGACTTTTAATTACGTTAATGATATGATCTTAAATATCTAGAAGCCTATTTATTTAAGCCTATTTATTTTCAGATGCAGCCGACTAAAATTTCCAACGCCCTTTGGAGTTGGTCTCGTTATATCTCCTATTCATTGGATAGGTGCAATGTTTCAAAACATATTATCGCCCATTATGAAATACACGAGGTTACAGACTTCAGCTCCAACTACTTTAACACATGTTTCTATGTTATTTAAAAAATATAAGGTAACTAAGGAAATATCATTTATTCTTTGTCTTGTTAGAACTAATAAAAAAAGATGATATTTTTACTTAATTATTACTTATGCTCTGAGGAATATTATCTTTCAAGAAGTACTTTCGATAATATTGGATAATCCAATAACGAGATCAATATTTCTTTTCCACCACCGCACCAATGGAGTAAGCAGAAAATATTGTCCAAATATTGATGTTCCAGTCACCGGCATATACAGTTGGAATTATAAAAGTTTTCTTTTGTTCCACTACTTTTAATATTGAATGGAACATCTTCATTTCAGCCACATTTCACAATTATGAGTCCATCATTTCTAAATTCGTTACTTAAATCGGACATACAGTTCGATATATCGTCGCTTCAACTCTGCTTCATAGCTGGTAGCGCCGCTTCTAAGAAACTCCTAGAGGAGCTTAAGGTAAAAACATTTTAGTTACTTTTTATTTTACTGAACACATAAGAAACACTTTCTCTGAAGAATTATTTTCTAAAAATAAATTTATACAGTGAAAATTACATTTTTTTTTTCAATAATTTTAAATTCTGATACAGATATATTATATAAGCATAATATTATTTAGCTTTCTATATTATATTCGACAAATTTCAGAAATTCGCCCCACACTGTGATGTGAAAATTGGCTATGGAATGACCGAAATTTCAGGATTATTCAACAACGATATGTTCGCGCCTCCAGGCTCTATTGGTATGCCGCATAACCATCTAGAATGTAAAGTAAGAAAACTATAATATTTATTTATTTCTTTTTTGTATTTTAAAAAATAATAATTACACAAAACATAATATAAAATACATTATAATTATGCCATTAATTACACTATCAGAGTGTAGAGTGTCTTTAAACCTGCAGGAATCTGTTTTTTTAATGAAACTTATTTTTAAAATAATACATGATAGTAGAATAGATTACACTTGGGTTGCCTAGAAGAATCCTGCCGCAATCACCTTTAATAAAAATTTTTCGTAATGCGTTTTTATAAAAAAATGCACTCATATGATATTATGTGAATCCCATAAGGAATTGGAAAAACAACGGTTGCCAGCTCTCAGTCTGCCGCAAACTCAGGGTTGCATGGTTTAAACATGGCTTAACATTAATAATTTGCACTAATGTGTTTTTTCGTGATTTATATGTCAAATCAAAACTTACTTTTTTCTCAATACTATAACACATAAGGTTGACTGGAAAATAAGTGGCGCTAGCAGAGGTTGCCATCATTTGAAATATTTTATTCCGGTTCCAGTTGACTATGAGAATAGACAAGATGTTTAATAAACTGTTTCTGTAGTTATAATTTATCCTTTTTATCTCTTATTATTTTTTTCTTTTAGATAGTCGACCCAGATACGAATAAAACAATATTTGAACCAAATGTGCCTGGAGAATTACTTTTAAAAGGACCAAGTGTTATGAAGGTACCTGAAATTGACATCAAATTTAGTTAATGACGCAGGACTTATTACGCAGGATTTATATTAATCTTACCTTATGAATGGATATTTATTTTTAAAATTATTTTAATATAACCAAAGTAATGAATTTCGTATCTTTTATTAGGGATACTACGACAACTCTGATATGAATGCTACAGATTTGGATGAAGAAGGATGGTTCAAAACTGGTGACCTCTTTTACAGAGATCATAACTGCAATTTCTACTTCGTAGATCGTCTAAAGTTATTAATAAAATACAACAATCGACAAGTATGTATATATATCACCTATTAAATAAGGTGAAATAAATTATTTTATAAAATGGGGAATAAGTCTTAACACTAGGTTTGATCTACCTACCCTGCTGTGTGCGGGATACAGCGAGAAACTAATAATAAATAAAATATGCATTTATCTTAACGACTGAAAACACTCCGTTTCCCATTCCGCACTTTAACATCCCTCACTTTCCTTTATTTTGTTTTAGGTATATCCTATAGAAATTGAAGATCTTATTTTAGAGCATCCAGGAGTTTTGAATGTAGCCGTGACTGCTGTCCCTGACCCCATCTGTGGGGAATTACCTGCCGCTGTAGTAGTTCTTCGTGACGGAGCTGTTGTTACCGCACAGGAAATAAAAGATTTAGTTAAAAGTAAGTTGTATTGTCAAAATGAAAATCTTTTTTAATAAGGGTTTTGTTGACATAAATGCACGTGATACCAAGCAGTCGTTTAGTAAGAGATTATCGTGATCAATATTGTTGTGAACAAAAATACTTACGTACGATAATTCTCCTGTAAGCGTTTTTACAAAGGCGCGCTTGTATTTCATATCTATTTATAATTAAAATATATATTTTTTTTCAGATACGTTGTCAGATGCAAAGCAATTGAGAGGCGGAGTTATATTTGCCACAGATATTCCAACAACTTCAACGTCGAAAATTGATAGAGCAAAAGTAAAAAAACTTGCAATGACATCAAATAGAGAATAGAACCCAATATTGAAGGAAATTTAGTGGAATTTATGTAAAATTTTATTAAATTCAAATTCAAATAAAAAATGTTTCTTTTTATTGAAATAGCTTTATGCATTATGCAACCAGTGTTAAATCAACAAATGAACTTAATGATGCAGCCAACAAGAAATTTAACAATAAATCTATTGAAAATAAAAATTTTTATTATAACAAGTCAGGACTTGTTATATTTTATTCCGAAAGAAGTGTAAATTATCTTAATTTCGCAAATTAACCGAATCAGTATAATTAACAAACATTTAATTTAATAATTCAGTTGATGACAATTTTATAATATGAAAATAGTAATATCGCGTATATATAATTCACTAGTGGCCCGCTCGCGGTTTCACCCGCGTGTTCTATGTTATTATTAGTTTCTGTCTCCATGACTACGTCCTAGTGACGTCTATGCAAAATTTGAGACTCCTAGCATTTGTAGTAACGAAGTTTCATACAAACTTTCGATCCCAAAAACAACCCCTTAGAAGTCGAATATTGCAAATTCCCGTCTTAGTCCCGTAGTTCCCGTTAGGACGTCGAGCACCTACGTCCTATAAATAACTCCTATGCAAAATTTGAGATTCCTAGCACATGTAGTTTCTGGGATTTCGTGATGAGTGAATGATCTTTCGATTTGATATATATAGATATAGTAAATATACTCATAGATAGATAGATTTACCTTATTATATCATTATTTATAGAATTACTTCAAAGAAATTTCTTGAACCCGATATACATACATTTGTAGTATTAAGTACATATCTAATGTAAGTTTAAGTGTTAACTAAATATTAGTATTTTTGATAAATTCTTGTTTATTGTAATGTACTTAACTTAAATAATTTTAATTCAGTAATTGTTTTTAATAGAAAGAAGCTATAAAAAGCAATCTCACAAAATTTTTCTGTACGTCTAATATGTTGGGATTAAAAATATAATTATTCAATATCAAAATATACACAGACGTGCGATCATATACGCGACGGTTCTGGGTTCGATTCCCGAATTATTATTTAATGAAATATTAAAATTTTCATTTCCTTACTTCGGTAACGAGGCAATGGGTGGCGTTAGTTCCGCTACTTAACACGCCTCTAGAATGTGGTGGAAAGTGTGAAACAGAAGTGTCTTAATGAGGAACGCAATGGCTTAACACTAGGTTGCCAGGTTCCCTTATGTCTACCTTTCTACATGCGTGAAACTAAAAAATATATATGTAATAAATATGGTTATCTTCAAATATTTTCTATATACTTAAATTCAAAATTACTCGTATGTTTAAAACATAGTTTTTTTATTAATATTTTTAGTGCTTTTGTTACGTGACAGTACATGAGTGTCGTCGTCTCGTCCAAGATCTATTATCAGCTATAAGTTACGACGGTTGCAATCAGTATCTCTATGTGTTTCTAACGCTGATGACTTTTTAATTATTAATCATTTAAAATACAACGTGACATTGGCGAAGTGATTAGTGCTCAACTGGCACGCTCTAAGCGCCATAAATAAAGAACCGAACCGAATAATTTAAAAAAAAATACTTAAGAAGTTATTTTTAATGAATGAAAAAAAAATCGCTGAAATGATGTCCAACGCAATACTGTCTTATCTTCATGAACTAGCATCAAGAGTGGTGGCCCAATCAGGTATGGCAAGTGATAGATATCATGTGGGGAAATTAATACTCAGAAGCTTTAATGATGCCCCAGATTTAATTATGCAGGTACCGTTTCTTTTTCATATTTTATACTATATAAAAAAATCAGCTTCACGCTGTATCCCGCATGTAGCAGGGTAGGCAGAGGGAACCTAGTGTTAAAACTCTCCGTTCCCCACTTTTTGCCGAATTCTGGTGGCATTGCGTGACGAGTGAGATTACTTAACGCCGCGCTTTGCCTCGACACCAGAGCGAAGAAATAAAAATATTTAATATTTCCTCTCCTCGAGGGGGAATCAAACCCATAACCTGTCGTATTTACAGTCATACGTTTATACCAATACCTGGCCTACTTTATTTTGGAAAAAAATCATTGCTCTTAATTTTTTATACAATTAGCTAATTTAAAATAACAACTAACGAGGATTAGGTTAATGTCATTCCTTGACTAAAATTGATTTTACTAATGGCATTTCAATTGTTATCATGCATTAGGAAGGCTGTCACGTCATGACTGTAGACGTGACAGTTGTGTGTTCGATTCCCACCCAGGAAATGAAATATTAAATATTTCCATTTCTTTGCTATGGTGTCCAAGACAAAGCGCGGCGTTAAGTTGCGCCACCTCCAGCCGCCAAGGTATCGCAATGCCTCGCGCTGCGTAAAGTGCGGAATGTCCGAACACTAGGTTCCCTCTGTCTACCCTGCTATTTGCGGGATACAACGTGAAGCGGAAAAGAAAAGATTTAATCATAATATATGAGTATAGAGAAATTTGTACTTTGGACATTAATATCCAAAGTCAAGAGGTCAAAGTCCATCATGTCCAAATATTTCTACGGTAATTTAATACAGTTAAGACTAATATTAACAGATTGACGGAGCAACAGATGAAAAGGAAACATTTAAATCAGCCCTGGAGAGGTCAGTCCGATGTGCCACAGCCTTTAGGAATATGGGGCTGAAATACCAAGACGTTGTCGTCATTATGGCACCTAATCATCTCGACATTTGTATACCCATGTACGCTGCTTTCTACTTAGGTCTCAATGTGGCAGGAGTAGATATGGATTTAGGAGCGTGTAAGTTAAATATATTAGGCGGACGAAGCCACAAGAAGAATCCAAGAATTCAGAAAATCCTAAATATTATTAAACTTATTCAGTTTAGTTAAACTTAACGATTTAACTACAGTTTAAAATTTAATTTAAGTATCTATATTCCTGCCATCTTTATATTCCTGGAGAGGAAAGTTTATTTTCACGATATTATCTATGGAAGATATCGTTATGAAAATGAAACTTAATGAATTGGTAGATGTATCAAAATAATACGAGTATATGTTAAGAATTATACTATTAGAGTTAACTGTCTTATAAAAATAACTTGACAAACAATCAGTTATATTTCGTAACTCATGAGATACGAAGATGACTTCTATGAACTATAATATTGACGAAAGACGGCGCTACTTACAGATGTCATTTTACTATAGATTATTTATTATAATCTATAGTAAAATGACCTTGTTGTTGTAAAATCCTGGACAAAAAAATATTTTTTAGTCTTCTTGTTAATCCCAACATATTACAAGTCGTTATAATTCGTAGCAGCAAGTAAGCTCAAAAATTGACTAGAAATCAGTACCTGATATACAGTATATAAGTGTTCCAATTCTCATTTGTGATAAGTGTGCGGGAGAATCTAGTTAAGACACTCCGTTCCCCACTTTTCACCGAATTCAAAGCGAAGAAATGAAAGTATAAATTTAAATCAATATTTCATTTCGTCGAGTGGGGATCGCAATCAGAACCAGTCGTGTTAACAGGCATCTGCCCCTGCGCCAGGACTGGCCATGTATTAAGAAATCATTATATTCAATAATTGTAAAACGAATAAATGATAAATAAGGTAAACCGATAAAACCGAAACCGAAAAAATAGATATTTTATTTTTAGATGAACTAAAAGACACATTAAAATGTGTCGCACCTAAAATTATATTCTGTGAAAATTTCAATGTGAAGAACGTCGAGGAGGCTCTGAAACTCCTGGACATGACAGCTCATATTATAACATTTGGAGAGAAAAAAGATAATATGAGCTTTTCTGAATTTTTGGACAAACATTCAGACGATACTACAGTAGAAGCGTTTAAGTATGATCTCAGTTAATTCAATTAATATAATACACATGGAAATAACGTAATATTTTTTTTTTAAATCAAAGCAGTCGTTTTTCCGTTGTTTATTAAATATTAAAATGCACCCGAAAACAAAAGTAAAAATACAATTACCGCAGAAAATTTCTTACATTGCTCGAGAGTGGAAAAAAAATACTGTATACCTTCAAAATGATGATTATATTTAAATTTTTACCTTTACTTTGAGGGATTTTTATATATTTTTTAAATTTTAGACCAGCAGACTTTGACCCAAAAGAAACGAACTTAATATTAGGTGCAACTAGTGGATCTACCGGAGTACCTAAATCAGTTATGCTAACGCATGAAAATATATTAATTAGTTTCCCTGGTGTTTTGTAAGTATCGAATAAGTTTGAAAAAAAGATGAAAAAATCCACTCATTCACTTAGATGTAATTTTGAATTGGTATATTTAAGTAAATATAAGTAATACTGAACTACAGTTACAAGAACTTAAAAAGATGTAGAGGTGACAATTATGTAATATACACTAAGTATACATACTCGTATAAAACCTAAAGTATTTTTGTTTTCTAAATTGTCACAGTGATATTTTTGGTTTGTCTTATTAAATAAATACCTAAATATGAGAACGTACACGTACAATATATATTTTTTCAGCTATTGTTACAATAAGATTCCAGGATCAATTAATTCTTGCTTGCTCGTATCGCCCCTTCAGTGGATAACGGCGGTCTTTCAGTTTGTTATGGCACCGATAGTGAAATATACGCGAGTGCAGACATCAGCTTCAACAACGTCCAAACATGTTAATTTTCTTGTAAAAAAGTATAAGGTACGATTCCTGACCTATTTTCCAATTTTTTTTTCCAATTTGAGGTTTGTGTTGTTACTCTGTCCCTTAAAGTTTGCAAGCACTAAGTGTGTGCTTGCAAGGATGTCGAAGGCGGTAAGGGCGTCCCCTGCGGGACTCGAACCTCGCTTTGCGACCGTCCAGCGGACTAGTGATTATCTAAAGCGATATTAGGATTGTGGTTTATATTCAATATCTAGATAATTTAATAAAGCTCTTCTATTACTAAGTGATTGTCAGACAATACACAGCCGAAACTACTGAGCGGAGAAGTTTAAAATTTTATATACGAGTTATTTGGAGCGTGCATTTCTCCAAATACCTAAGGAAATGGAAGTAAAAATTTGAGGTCCCCAAAAATTGCGTTGTAGGGTACTTCTAAAATTTAAGATATTTTGTAATTAATTTATGAAATAACAAATAACATGAAAAGTCTTGAGTTTTACATCGACTGAAATTTAATGTTTAATAATAAACCTTTAATTTGACGTCAACTAAAGGTAATAAAACCATAGAATAAAGTCTTTTTCCTCTATTTCTAATATCCTAAACTTATATTTTGCAGCCAGAGTTTATTATAGTAAGCTCCACGTTAATAACAAGTTTATTAATGTATTGTGAGAAAAACAATGGCGATTTTTCTTCCTTCAAACATATTCTGATAGGGGGCAGTGCTGTATCTGAGAAATTGATAGAACAAGTTAGGGTAAGTACATATCATTTAAAAATTACCACAATTTTTTTGCCTTAAAATTGAAGCCATTTTATACATATTTATATTTTTAAAATATAAATAAATCCAATTTCTAAAAATTCCAATAATTTAATAAAGTAATTTTAAACAACTAAACTAAACGATTTTTTAAATTTGATGTATTTTGAATAGATACACCACATAAAAATAGCCATAAGAATGATTGTTTCACTAATCCTGTTCTTTGGTGTATTATTAAAAATATTATGTGCATACTAATTAAACTGATACATATATCTGATTAAAAAAATAATAAACAAACTTTTACTTCATACTTTTTTAATTGTAGAGAGAAACTCCACAAGCAAACATTCAAATTGGATATGGCATGACAGAAACATCTGGATTGTCTGCCCTGCCAGCATTTTCAACTCGTAACACTCGTTCTATTGGAAAACCTCTATGTCATTTAGAATATAAAGTTAGTGATATTATTTTATCATGTTATATAAAAAACTAGCGACCCCCTTGCGGCTTCGCCCGCTTTTACTACTGGATTATTCATATAATGTATGTTTGCAAAGCACTTAATATAATGTGAAAATTAATTAAACCCTAATGCAACCCGCATTTTCGTAGTTTCAATAAGGATTTTCCAATTGTTTTACACAGCAAGGATTTTTTAGTAGGTACCGTAATTTTAAATCTGTGCTACTAATCTTTTCAAGTACTTATTAAAATATATTTAAATGACTATCTTTAGATAGTTAAATGACTATTTTTAAACGGAAGAAATTATAAACAAAAGCCTACCTACTAATAACTACTACAAAAAATATATCGCGCTGAAATAATACATTCAACTCTAATTATCCAATACGTGCAAACGCATCTAAATCTTCGTTGCTATAAAGGCAGGCGGATTTTTTTTTTGCTTGTGGTTAATGCTGAAGAGGGTATTCTGTCCCTGATGAAAAGCAAGCACTACGTGGCTGCCTGTGAGGAAAATTAAATAGAATGCATCGGCCGGGAATCAAACACGGGCCGCCCGCGTGGCAGGCGAGCATTCTACCACTGAACCACCGATGCGTGTAAGGCAGGCGGGCGCGGCGGACGCATGGCGAGTGGCGAGCCGTTTCGCAGCAAGGATTTTTTGATATTGTAACAACTTCTAAAGTACTTATTAAAATGAAAAACAGTAAAGACAGTTTTGATCTACATTAAATGGCCAACGTAACTAATATACTTATTTATATGCTGAGAGTAAGGGATAAGTAAAACTTGAGTCGATACTGCTGAAGTGTCAACGACGTGATGTGTCAACAATTAAATGCGTTTTTCTCTTAAACTATTCGCAATTTCGAAATTGTGTAAAAAGCAAATTTTTTCTTCGTTTAACGTAGAAATTTAATAAAGTATTTTAAAGGATAAGGATTAATACCATTATGGAAAAATATCCCTCACAATAAAAAATATATTGAAATTATTATTTTTAGACAGAAATATGATCACTACACGTTATCCTTAAAAGATAAAAATATGCTCTCGCGGACTTTTTTGTAGATCTCATTGAGAGGAACAATACTCCAGTACATTTTTTCATGTAGTACTTACCATTAAAGCAGCGCATGCGCGAAAGTGTCTCAGCGGGTAGGACTTTATTCATATTATTCTTATTTATGTTAATTTACATAAGAATGTACAAATAATAAACTATATATAAACCTTCTACGAAAAATACTCGACCTAATGGTGAAAGCCGCAATAAAATCCGTTGGGTGGTTTAGAAGAAGAAGAGTTAGAAACAACAGACAGACACGAAAAGCGACTTTGTTTTATAAGATATAGGATGTAAAGTTATTAAGTTTTCCAAGAAATACATATGTAGTTCTTGGAAAATTTAATAAAATTTTTGTTCTAAAATAAATCTTTTTCATAAATTTTTTTCAGATTGTTGATGTAGAAACAAATGAAGATATAAGCCAACCACATAAGTCTGGGGAATTGCGAGTAAAAGGACCTACTGTTAGCAAGGTAAGTGGATTTAAGTTAATAACACTTTTCTACAATGAATATGAACGCATAAATTAAAATCTTACTTTTTCGACTCTGGCATGTGTTTAACATATAATGAATATTTTAAATTTTATTACGAAGTAAAAAAAACAGATTTTTGCCTTTTAGGGATATTACAATAATCCAGAAATGACTAAACTGGCTTTCGATGAGGATGGATGGTTGAAAACAGGAGATATTGTGTACAGAGATGAATATTGTAACTTCTACTTTGAAGGTCGCTTGAAGTTACTACTGAAGTATAGAAATCATCAGGTATAAATGAAATATTAGCAACAGTTTCTTTCGCTTTCATTGTCTCATGAACCTTTACAGAAGACACTTTAGTAACCATGCTAACTCTGATTTTCTTGATGAGATGTCTAAACATATTAATACACTAGTAATATTAAATAAAATAGTAATATTTACATATAAATCTAAATAATTTTAGGTATCTCCTACAGAACTGGAAAGTGTGATTATGAAGCATCCAGGTGTAGCAGACGTAGCGGTGACTGGTATACCTGATGAAGAATGTGGAGATTTGCCAGTAGCTGTTGTAATTGCAAAGGATGATTCTAAAGTCACTGCATTAGATATTAAAGATCTAGTTAAAAGTACGTACTTACCAGAGAATGATAAAGAGTAATAAAAAATCCAAATAAGATACAAGCAACTATTCAAGGACAATCCTTGTAGATAAAATCCTGCACTTAAGCTTCAATGTCGATTTAATTTTCAATTTTCTGTCGTGCGAAATGATTTCTACATTATTTAATTATAGTTACACTGTAAATATTTGAACGGTCTAAAATACACAAGATTATGAAAAATTTTACTCAATTGCAATAATTATATTATACTTATATTTTATTAAAATTTTACAGATTCGTTAACAGATACAAAGCAGTTGAGAGGAGGAGTTATATTTGTAAAGGAATTTCCAACGACAGCCACGTCCAAAATAGATAGACTAAAATTGAAACAACTCGCTTTGACAGTGGGAAGAGAATAATTAACGAGACAGAAAGATCTAAATCAAATAAAGATAGAAATCAAACAAAGATTTTTATTTAATTTCATTCAAACAATGCAATGCCTCCAAAATTCGGCAAAAGTGGGTAACCGTGGGTAAGGAGGACATATGTATGGAGTAAGGACCTAGTCCATCCATCATCATTTATGTAACATATTTTTTTAAAGGAAGTATCAAATAACAAAAAATAAAATATATAATCGTATGTTTTATCATATTTTTTATATATTCTTATTTTTATTTTTATTTTATTATTTATGTTATTTATTTTATGTATCATTGTATTTTTAAGTACTAAGTTATCAAAGCCAGACACAGTATACACGTGTAGTGTTTTTTTATGGAAAAGATAAGGCAAACGAGCGTACTGATCACCTGATGGTAAGTGATCACCGCTGCCCACGAGCCCGTATGACACCAAGAAAGCTACAGGTGCGTTGGCAACCTTTAAGGTAAGAGATGTAAGATGGTGTCGATTGAATTTAGGTAAATTTGCTTTCAAATGGGTAACTATATATAACGTTGTACTTGTAATATAAATTATTTTTAACATGTAATAGTCCCTAGCAAGCCTAAATAAATAAATAAAACATATTTTCCATTAAAGTTCGATATTAAAAATATCAAAATGAAAGCTTAAATTTCGAATTATACATTACATATACAGACACTGTATCAGGCGAATTTGTATTTGCAAAGGAGCTTTCAATAGCTGTAACATCAAAAGTTGATCAAAAATGAAAAAGTTAACAATTTGAAATCAAGAGAGGGTTATATGGTCCCCCTTTAGCCAAATTAAATGTCTTGAACTTAATGAAAAAAATCGCTGATTTAATTCGCCTGCACAACCATTGTGAGTCTATAAGTTATAATTAATACAATCCTTTCAATATTTCCTTGCAACGATAATTGTGTTGCTATTTGCTAATGCTTCAAGGTTTTTCAACTTCTTGCTCTATTTAATGGCGATCTACTTTATTTAATGAAATTAAATGTGTACAATAACAGAATTATATCGTTGCCTGATAATACTTATTTGCTATTTCATAAGATGACGATAAAACATTATTAACGTAGATGCCTCTAATAATAGTCTAAAATAGTATGATTAATATTGAATTGCATTAAATTGAATAGATAGAATCTATATTGAAATGAAATTTTAAAATTAAAGATAAATTTAAATAAATATTTCCATTCCTCGAGTGGGGATCGAACCCACAACCAGTCGATTTTGCAGCACACTGTGTGCCCCTGCGCCAAAACTGGCCTCATATATATATATAATTTTTTTATTTAACCTTAAATTATATGTTTGTTTTTCACTCTTTATTAAATATTTCTTGTTTGGTTAAGCTGTCGGTTAATTTTGAAAAGTCATCAGCAAATTTTAAATTAGATATAGATAGATAATATCTTTATTGCAATTCGATAAGCTAAACGGAATACTGGCATCGACAGCCAAGGTCACTTGCATAACTAAGTGTAATAACACTACACTACTCTTACAAAATAATAATTATTTATTTTGTAAGAGAAGCATTTTGTAGTGGACGCTATATCTGTCGAGTACCTCATAATATCTTATCTAGAAACAATAAAAATCATTTGTAATATGCACAAATAATAATTCCATTCTTACTTTGAATTCTGTACCACCTGAAGTTATATTAAATGGCAGGATAGACAAGAAGAACCTAGTGTTGAGACATTTCGTTTCCAATTTTTTTTTCATGACATTATTTGATAAGTGTTAAAACTAAATGCCGCGTGTTGCCAGGGCAGATAAATGAAAATATTTATATATCATCATTTTCTCCAGTGAGAATTTAGTTCACTAAAATCATGTTTTAAAAAAACAAAACATTAACTGTATTAGAAGTCAAAATATCCTTACAAATTTAAGTCGTGTAAGCTTAACAATTTCCAATATGATTTAAAAAAAAAATGAATAGTTATATACGCTTATAATACTTATATCTTATCTTATATGCACGTAAATACATATATAATATAATATAATATGCGTAAGTAAAACAAATAACCAAACATTGAAAATAAAAGAAATTTTAGAAATGATTGACTGTAAAGGCGACAAGATATGGGTTCGATTGCCATTTCGGTGTATGAAATGTTTATATATTCATTTCCTCGCTTTGTTAATGAGGTAAAACGCAGCGTTGAGTTCCGTTCTGCACGCAATGCCTTGAGAATTTGACAGTGGAGAATGGAGAATCTTAATAGGAACGGAGAATCATCATTCAAACATTCTACAATTCATCTTACAATAATCAAATGACTCGGGGTCGACTGTGCTGATAAGATGTACGAAACAGTTATTTATTCGGAAGAGCTCATATAAGTGCTATATTGTGACGTCTAGCCATACTCTATCTAGACCTAGTGCTATTCATACGTAAGTAACAGCTTGTCATTCCTAATTCTAATTTCGCAAATATATAAATAAAAACTAAAATTTCACCATATATTAATTCTAAAATTAGTAAAAAAAATAATATATTAATTCTAAAATTAGTAAAAATTTCAAATAACACTTTCAAAACATTAATTCGAGTGCTGGTTATATTTAATAGTGACAAAAACACCTTCAAACGATATATCTAATATAGTTTGAAGGCGATTTTGTTTATAATTAGGAATTATAGATACGTAGATTTATTTTAACTTAATCTTGTTTCTTATAGTTTCCTTGACTTTGATTACATTCTTAAAATTTTACTATAATTAAAACAGGTAAATTAAAATTTCTTAAAAATTAATAAATATCCGTTATTCTAGGTCATATATTAAATAATTCCTTTTCTTCCGCATCGATTTCTAGTAAAATAACGCTTATTTAAAGTAATTAAATATACATACTATGTACATATATATGTATATCAATAAAATATCCATATATAATTTATATAAAAATTCTTTTTATTTATATCTTAAATATAATATCTGCGAAGTGGTCGCAGTTCTTATGTGATAGTGTTGTAATAAAGATACTTCCTATATTAAAATATTTTATATTCTTTAAGTCATTTCTAAAATTTATTAGTATTATTAATGTTTTTTTTAAATATCGTCAGTTAGTGCTAAAACGACGTACTTTTATAAATATTTACAATAGTTTTAGTTGCAAATTAAAATATACAATAAAAATTATTATTTTATTATAGTGTACACGTACAGTGTAATGTGTTATTTAATGTGTGCATTATGTGTATTAAAATTTGTGCAATGAAATTAATGAATAATTTTTATATGTGTGTTTGTGTGTGATTTTTTTGAACAATCATTAGCTTGTATATAAGAAACACGCTATTAATAATATTGGTTAATGATTTTTTAATTATCAATCGTATTAGATACGATAGTGAACTGTAAGTATACAAAATAATTATAATTTCCAACAAAAAAACTGACTTCTTCAATTTCAACCGGAGCCCACCTAATCTATTATCTATTATTTAATCTATTTATTTTATACTCTATCTTATCTATCTTTCCAATAAAAAATAATCATCGTAATCCGTAATGGTGGGATTTAAACTTATTCATCCATTTATCGCTCGCATATATACTTAATGCAAATTTAAGACTTATCTGATTTTCTCTTGGATACCATTGTCAGAAATGGACCAAATTAATGGGACAAGGAAAGCACGAGCTTCCTAAAAAAGAATCGTCTTAATCATTTCACCCAGTCAAAAGTTCTGAGATTACAAACATAAAGAAATACAGTCGAACTTATAACCTCTTGGCATAAGATAAAAAGTAAAAAAAAGCTTAAAGTTATTAAAAAAAATATATCTATGGATTTGTGGATGTCGAAACGATGTCTATAGAATTTATTAACTAATAATAATTATGATTTCAATTTATTGATTGCATAGATGATGAAATGATTTTTATAATTTTATTTAAAATTTTATAAAATTACACATGTATGTACAATGTGCAAAATTATTTTTATACAATTTGAAGTGAAAAGAAACGAATATTATAACCCAAAATAAATATTGTTTATTGTTTAAATAGTTATCATGAACATACGTGCATTCTCGTATTGCGTAATATTATATGTCTTTTTGGCCGTACATTCTCCTTTGTGTGTTCTCCATTCAACGGGACAATATCAAAAAGATTAGTGCGGAACTGGCACGCTCGGAACGAATGACAACAATCATGCAATCATAAAGAACGACAACTCTGCCTCCCGTGCTGTGTGCGGGATACAGCGTGAAGCTGATTTATTCTAGAATCTTGTCACGTAATAAAAATTACGTGACATAATCATATTTGTATTAAATTTAGTCACGAGATAACAAAGAATTTTGAAGATTTTCATATTAAAAGAAATAAATTAGATTTATGACGAAAACAATATAGCGAAAACAAGCAAAACATATCTTAGTTGCTGCTATGAAAATATAAACAAGATAAGAAGCATAATATTTTATTAGCATACATAGTGCGTGTTTTCTTGTGACAAATAGGTACTTTAGAAACTCTTAGTATACCAAAAATATCTTACAGGTGGGCTATAGTATAGCTTCATTATTTATGCTGTATCCTGCATATAGCAGGATAGGCAGAGGGAATCTAGTGTTAAAACACTGCACTTTCCGCTTTCTGCTGAATTCTGAAGGCACTGCGTGTTGAATGGCGGAACTACCGCCGCGCTTAGCCATCAGAGCAAAGAAATGAAAATATTAAGTATATATTTCATTTCCCCAGCTTAGAATCGAACTCACGACCTGTCGCGTTTACATTTACACGCTTGTACCCCTTGGTGGTTTCTGCGCTAGAACTGCCCTCCTGGTTAAAATTTAAAAATAATTAAAATTTTCAAAATATAGGGCGATTTTTCTGAAGGATTATCTTTTATAAAATACCAAACATCGAAAATACGCTTTCTAGATACCGAACTAAAGCGAAGACATGAAAGTATTAATAAATAATAATTCCCCAGAGTCAGAATCGAACCCACAACCGTCACGTTAACAGTCACAGTTACACAGTTTCCACGCTTGAGTCCCATGCAGATTAATTACTATGCGGTATTTAATTACAAGTAATAATGAATGGATAGTTGCATTTGTACCGCGTTCTTGCTTGCACGCTTGGCTTAAGCGGAAAATAAGCCATGTTATTTCAATTCTCTTATCGATCGATTATCATGTCAAAACTTATTCTATAATACATATTAAAAAATAAATTTGTGCTTTAGGTTAAGTAAAGAGAAATGGCACTAAGAAACCATACAAGTGATGCTGTGCATTGGTACATGCAGGAGCTAAGTTCGAGGGTGGTCGCGGAGTCTGGCATACCGAGTGACAGGCACCACCTGGGCAAGCTGATATTGCGTGGACTGAAGGATGATCCGGAATTTATATTGATGGTGAATATTATTTTTTCTTTTTCTTCTGGTTTTTTTGATAGCCCGTTATCCTGCACGTATCACGAGGAGAATCAAGTGTTAGGACACTCCGTTTTACTTTCCGCCTAATTTTTTATATATTTTCTGTTAAGTACGCTACGCTAAATTTAAATATTAAAAAGGAAAATCTAAGTTTCGTCAATTAGCTGCTGTAAAATAATTTTAAAAATCGTAGGTAGAATTTTCCAACTAAGGTTCAAACTCACAACTGCCACACATAAACAATTAATGTAATTATATATGTATATAATACTATTGACTCATACCCGGCTTTGCCTGCGTATGTGTTATTTTTATGTATCTATATATATAAAAGGAAATGTTCCCTCTGAACAGGGGTGAATTTAAAATAGTGTTTAAAAATTTGTATCGTTTTTTTAAAATCCCCATCGATTTTTATAAGATTTGAAATTCCTACTCAAAAAAATATTTAATTGAATTCTCGTTTCACGGTTTTATAGAATTCACCCTCTAAATTGAATATAATTTCATAAATATATTTAATAAATATTCGTATACTTCAAGCGGGCGAAGCCACCCAAGTCAACTAGTAAACTATATGACTGTATTTCATCTAATCTGAATGAATTCTGAGAATTTCTTGCGTCAAGGTGGAACAAACACCCTTCGATTCTCACGACATGTTGTATGTTACTTTAACTATAGCTGCTCAAACTTCCATTATTTCTATATATTTTTCTCTACTTCTTTTTTCTTTATTTTTCTATTCATTATTATTCTTCTTTAGATCGATGGTGCTACAGACGAAAAAGAAAACTTTCAATCAACATTAAAGAGATCCGTACAATGTGCGACGGCCTTCAGAAAGCTTGGTATAAAACATGAAGATGTGGTCCTCCTCATGGCTCCTAATCATGTTCATCTCACTATACCGATGTATGCAGCATTATATATAGGCGCAGGTGTTGCAGGCATCGACATGACCTTGGGTGTCAGTAAGTATAAATAAAATACTTGAATATGGAAAAAAAATATTTTTTTGTAAGTGTATTTGAAAACGACAGTATTCCATTAGGCAAAACTACCAGTAGGGTACTTAAGTGTTTTTTTTAATTAAGAAAATAAATATTTAATTTTCATAACACCCAATACGAAAATAGTTAAAGCTGATGTATTCTTTAATGGTGAAGTCTTGGATCCTGTTATACTACAGTATCTCTCGGTATCACTAATGAGAAATTAGCGAATAGAGTCAGTTCAGCTCAGTTCATCTTTCATGGAACTGGCTCACCATGTTTACTTTATCTACTTTCATAGTATAATGTCCTATAGCATTTTACATCTCAATCTGTTGTTTTGCAAAAGCAGGCTATTCGCGCAATATATAACGTCCAAAAATTAAATGTGTACTAGTTTTGTATCAAATTCTTTGACTTTGTCATTGCCAAACATATGTACAACTGAAAGAGGAAAGTCATGTTTATACCAAATATCTCGTTACATAACTCTTTGTATCTTACGTTAACTAAAAAATATATATTAAGAAGAACTGTGATAAGATAAATATACTATCAACAAGGGCATTACTTGTCACTTTATTAAAATATATATAAAACTGTTTATTTTTGAGTAGTGCGAAAAAAATGTGCGTACGTCTAACCTATATCTATGTTCTAACATATAAATACCTGTATTAATCAGCTTTACGCTGTATCCTGTACATAGAGACAGAGGAAAACCTAGTGTTAAGACACTCCGTTCTCCATTTTCTGCCGAATTCTGGAGGCTTTGCATGTTGAGTGGCACAACTAGGACGAAACCGTAGATAAAAGCTAGTACTTTATATAAAACTTAGTAGAAGGCTGTC
This sequence comes from Heliconius melpomene melpomene, assembly GCA_000313835.2. Taxonomy (NCBI): domain Eukaryota; kingdom Metazoa; phylum Arthropoda; class Insecta; order Lepidoptera; family Nymphalidae; genus Heliconius; species Heliconius melpomene. The sequence continues at coordinate 154,131 of HE667817.1, read as the reverse complement.
GATATTTGATACACTATAAGTATAAGTAACTAATATGTTATTTTTTTAATAAGTTATCATTAAATAATTAATAAGTTATCATTTCAAATATATTAGTGAACTTCAGGCAATAACATGATAAACAATTTTATTTCCTTTTAGACGAACTCCACCACACATTCAAATTCAATCAACCGAAAATAATCTTTTGCCAGAAAGAAAGAGAGGACGATGTTGAATCAGCTTTGAAAGGTCTAGAATTTGAATCTAAAATTGTAACTTTTAACGAAGGGGACAAAAATATTAATTTTTCGGATTTTCTAAACAAATATGGTGCTGATGGTTCAGTTGACGATTTTAAGTAAGCAATTAAAATAACAAATATATTTATAAATGTATTGAATAGATTTCTAATATTGCTAGGATATTAAAATTATAATCCTACTCATATTAGATATATTACATAAATATGAAAATTTGTGAGGATGAAGGCTTATTCCACATTCAATGGCGATAGAATGGATTTAGGTGAAACTATTTTCACCCCCACTAATAAATCAGAATGACTCCATCCATGACCCATTTATATAGAAATAATTTAATTTGCTATATTATGACAATAACTTTAAAGTTTAACCTTAGGAAACCGCGTTTAGATTGCTAGTATACCATACATCTATTGATTTATATTTTATGATATTTTCAGAGCATCAGATTTTGATCCTAGTGAAACTATATCCTTGTTGATAGCAACAAGCGGCACCACCGGTTTGCCCAAATCAGCTGCCGTTACGCACAAAAACTTTGCAGTGACTGTTCCCTATATGTGGTAATTATTAATAATTATAGATTAATGGTTTAAAATAATTATAGAATAATTGAACGTTAATAATATATATTTTTTTACAGGGCAATGTACGACAAGTTTCCAACACCAACGCCATTGACAATAGTGTTTTCTCCAATCCAGTGGTACTCCGCGTTATTCCAGTTTGTATTCTCTCCTATAATACGACACACGAGGTTACAGTCTTCGTTACCTATGACCCAAGAACACGCGTATGACATCATTAACAAATATAAGGTTAAAATAAGAAATAATAATATATTATTATATAGTTCCTAACTAGTTCCTAGTAAGGATTTGATCCAGATATTTAGATCTTTTGTATATATTTTTTTAACATTATTATTTTTATTTTCCAGCCAAGATACGCAATGGCCAGTCCTAACATGTTGACAACATTCTTTAAAGCTGGAGAACGCGACAAATGTGATTTTAGTTGCTTCGAAGTCCTTTTGGCAGGAGGAAGTGCTGTTCTTCCTGGCCTTATCGAAGAGATTAGGGTAAGACTTTCGTTTGTGTAGTTTATTACTATAATTTTTTCTAACCATACACAGAATAGACATCAATTCTTCGTATTAAAATATAGGAATCATTTTATAATTTTACAATTCCAAAAAATCTGTCTACATATATACTTTCACTATTAAAATGCTAAACTAATTTTGATTAAATTCATCTATAAAAATTTGTTAAAGTTAGTCAACAGTGTCTAGTCAAAATAAAAGTAATTACTGAAATTTTGCGCACTACCACCTTACTATCTATATTAAGTTATAAATTTAGTTTATTTGAAATAAACACTTAAGTTTTTTCCTATTCAGGTAGCATCTCCAAATACTCAACTTTTAGTAATCTACGGTATGAGTGAAATATCTGGAATAGCATTCGATTTCAACTCAACTCGTCCGACGTCGTTGGGTACAGCTCTTCGTAATATAAATTATAAGGTAATATTATTGTAATACTTTAAATATTTTTATTAAGCAATGAAAATTATAGTAACTTTTAATTGCTTAAAATACTTATGTCCATTTTCGATAACAATTTGTACATTTTGTATTTTATTTTGCCTACTTTTATATACTGGTTATTTAGATAGTCATTTCTTCTATTTTATATCATTATTCTAATAACATAGAATTTATAAAAAACAAGCCATAAGTTAATTGAAACATACTATATATTATTTTTGCAGTTAGTGAACCCTGAAACTTTAAAAGAGATTACAGAACCTAACGAGGCTGGAGAACTTTGGCTTAAAGGACCAGGTATATTCAAGGTGGGTCGATAATAATTATAATATAGCGCGAATCATCTAATTAAAAGAAAAAAAATAATAGAAAACATTGTTTTTAAGATACTTTCGTTCCCCACTTTCCGCTGAATTATTGAGACATTGAGAGTTGAATGGCGGAACTTTGCCTCGTTACCAGAGCGAGAAAAGTAAATATTAAATATTTTCATTTCTTCGCTCTTGAAGAAGACGGTGAGTGGGATTCGAACCCACAACCCCAACCTATAATTCATAATTTACTATTCATCAACGCCTATTAAACATCATTTTCTAAACTTAAGCAATTGAACTACAGGGCTACTACAATAATCCTGAAGTCACATCACAAGTGCTGGTGGACGGAGGCTGGCTTAGAACAGGAGATATGCTACGCCGTGATGAACATTTCAACTTTTACTTCGTGGAAAGATTTAAGCTTTTGCTTAAGTACAGAAACCACCAGGTTAGCTCATTTTCTTGTTTTGTTTTTTTTTTGAAAAACTTAGTCATAGTGTTTTCATAGTGAATTTGAAGATATCCTGTCCGAAAGTAACAGATTTTATCTGCGTATTTTAAAAGATGGTCGTAGGACTTACAGGTTATAAGAGACTTACAGGTTATTTTTTTTTATATTTCAGATATCACCTTTAGAAATTGAAAGTGTGATAGCTAACCACCCCAGCGTATTTGAAGTGGCTGTCACAGGAGTGCCTCATAAAGAACACGGCGATCTTCCAATAGCATTCGTAGTACTACACAAGGGGCACAAACTTAGTGAACAAGAAATTAAAGATTTAGTAAAAGGTAAAAGATTTTTCTGACATTTTTTATTTAATCTTTAGTATTTTTGTTATGGTGCACTGGGTACAGCATTTGACTATAGACGCTTTAGCTATTGGATTTGATTACCGCTCAAATAAAGTGATTGTTCTCAATTCCCTATCTGAAGAGAAAAATGTTCAGTTTTGACACTCAACACGTAATTCTCAAATTCGCATGTAAATAAAAAGAATATTGCGACTCTACGTTCTCCCTACAGCCCATGCCATGTGAGAAAAAGCATAAAACTCCATAAAATATATTAATAAAGATATTTATGGTTGCTTGTAATGACAAGTAATAATAGAATTATGTGCAAATTTACATTATAGTCAATTTGACGTTTTGCTTATTTTAGTTATCTATTCTTTAAAAGGATAGAAAATAAATGAGCATATTTTTATGTTTTTTGGACATAAAAGAACAAGATTATTTATCGTATTAAAAATGCCCAGTCGTCTCGTTTTAAAATGGAATGTCCCTGGTACCAAAATATATCTATCTATATCTTTTTATTACAAAATATTTTAGTATATTATAATAATTATGTCATTAATAATATTATTACAGATGAGCTAACAGATTCGAAGCAACTTAGGGGTGGAGTGGTTTTCTTAGAGACGATGCCCCTTACAACTACATCTAAAGTAAATCGACAGAAGTTGGCAGCTATTGCGAAAAGTATGAGAGTTGATTAAGTTTGAATTGTATTACTTATAATTATACATATATATTAATAAATCCAGAATTAGTATTATGTTAATATTATTCGAATTATGCAAAAGGCTTTTAAAGCTTAGATGTAATGCATTTTAATTATTAATTTAATAAGAAAACTTGTAAAAAATATACTCAATAAAAAATATAAAATATTCTTTAGTTTTCTTAACTGCATGTGTTTACGGACCTACATTTATATCTCATTCCAGCCCATTCGAGGCCAGTCCCAGTGAGTCCCAGTTTCTTTTTTTGTTCAAAGAAATAATAAAATTGTTAATAAATACTCCTGTACCATTTCTCCCTTCGTCTCCAGGATTCGGCGGAAAAGTAGAACGAACGAGATTCTATGAGATACAGCGAGTCGCAAAAAAAATAAAATTTTAATTCAAATAAAACGTTATTACGTTACATAATTTTGTTTTTTGTTCAACTGTTATCTATTACTTTTTGAAAGTCATCTATAAATTTTACAGTAGGTTTAACCCTTTAATAGATAGATAATATCTTTATCGCAATTCGATAAGTTAAGCGAAAACTGACATGGAGACAGCCAAGGCCACTTGGATTACTAAGAGTTATTATAATTGTCTTATAGTCGGAGAACGATCGCCACACTTGTATATCTGTCGTCGAGCATTTCAGTGATATCTTATCTAAAAATAAGAAAGTTTACATATGAAAAAGTAATTCTATTATCATCTTCTGAATTCCTTATCACCTGTAGTTTTATTAAAAGTAAAAAAAACAGTTACACCTTGTACCCCCATAACGTGGTCGACAAAAGGAAATTAAGACACTTCTTTGCTCTTTGTTGAGTGGTTCTCAACTTTCATTCTTCTCTTTTGTAATAAAAAAAAATCAGCTGTTTCCGGTACGCAGAGGGAACCTAGTGTTAAGATATGTTCCCCACTTTCTGCCGAATTCTGGAGGCATTGCATGTTGAGTAGCATAACTCAACGCCGTGTTTTGCCTCAACACCAAAGCGAAGAAATGGAAATATGAACGTAAATAAATATTTCACTTCCTCGAGTGGGGATCGAACCCACAACCGTCGCGTTACAGTCACACCCTTGTGCCGCTGCGCCACTACGGCTATAATACTTTGTAATACCTACTTATGTTTCTCCACTAAACAAAAAAATTGGATATTTAAAAGTCGTTCATAACTGTTAAATATTCCATCGGTAGGCAGATTTTATTGTATTTTTTCAAGGAGATTTAAATATTTCACGCTATCACGCATTAAATTTCAGCATTTTGGGTGGTCGTTACTAGTGATGTTCTTTTTTTATTAAATAAAAGATATATCTTAATAAAACTCAGATTTATAATCTTCACATTCAATGGGCAAGTTTCGTTAATAAATAATAATCTTATTCTCTTTAATATCATGGGACCAAGAACAACAATCAGACCGAGAGAAAATGAAGTGTTAAATCACTTCTTCATTTACAAAAATATTAAAAAGAAAAGTATTTAAAAGAGAACATCACAAATAAAGGAAGTAAACATTATTTTAGTAAAAGCACGCTCTATCCGCAAGCAGCAAAACTCAGAATCGATATCGGTCGATAATTTTAAGTAAGGCATCACTTTTATATTAACACAACCTTGGTTTGCTTCTACACAGTTGCTCAAATATTAAAAAAGTAAACTAAGGAATTAGTAAAAAAACCTTATTAGAATTATCCATACCTATATTATATCTTATCTTATCTGTCTGTCTGTCTGTCTTTTACGCAATCAGGGCCAAACCACAAATTTAATTGTGATAAAATACCCATATAGAGATACTTGAAGGTCTCGGGATGAACATAGGATACTTTTTTTTCTCATATTTGTAATATTTTCGATATATACCAATATATTAAAATACTTATGTACTTAAGTACATGGCCTGCGGGAGCCGGGACTCGAGCACCATCCTTATAGGTCCTGAGCCAGCCGTTAAGTCGGAGAAGTTCAGGTACCTTGGATCCGTTATGCACGAGTCTGGAGGCATCGATCACGATGTCCAAGGGCGGATAAGCGCTGCCTGGGCCAAATGGCGAGAGGTCACTGGTGTGGTCTGCGACCGCAGAATACCGCCCAAGCTCAAGGGGCTGATATACAAGAGCATCATCCGACCGGTTCTTTTATACGGCAGCGAATGTTGGCCGGCACTATCTCGGCACACTCAGGAGCTTCACGTCACGGAAATGAAGATGCTGAGGTGGATGTGCGGCGTAACGCGGTCTGACCGCATACGCAACACATTCATTCGAGGTAGTCTTGGGGTCCGTGACGTAGCGGATAAGCTCCAAGAGCGCCGCCTGAGATGGTTTGGCCACGTTACGCGCCGGCCTTAGAACTATGTCGGATGCAAGTGCCTTGCTATATCAGTTCCTGGAGTGAGACCTCCTGGACGCCCAAGGAAGCGCTGGCTGGATGTCGTGATGCAGGACATGAGAGCCAATGGTCTAACCACCGAGGACGCAAAAGACCGTGCAAAGTGGAGTAGGTTGAGTAGGAGGGCAGACCCTGGCAATAGCCGGGATTAATGCCAGGAGGAAGAAGATATTAAAATACTTATTAATTTGACATGCAATTTATTCTGCCATGTTAATAACAACCGTCGCTAAGCGACCGTTGCTAAGTTGCTATTTGCAAAGTTTGTTGTTAGAAAACGTCACCCAAAATGAGCTTGCTTAACGCATCTCTCTATTGTAAACTGAAAATCATTTCATAAATATATTTAACTAGCGGCCCGCTCGCGGTTTCACCCGCGTGAACTATGTTATTATTAATTTCTGTCTCCATGAGTACGTCCTAGTGACGTCCATGCAAAATTTGAGACTCCTAGCATTTGTAGTAACGAAGTTTCATACAAACATTCAACCCCAAAACCAACCCCTTAGGAGTCGAATATTGCAAATTCCCGTCTTAGCGAGCACCTACGTCCTATAAGTAACTCCTATGCAAAATTTGAGATTCCTAGCACATGTAGTTTCTGAGATTTCGTGATGAGTGAGTGACCTTTCGATTTTATATATATAGATAAATATTCATATAGTTCAAGCGGGCGTAGCCGCGTTCGAGTCCACTAGTATTCTGATATAATTCTTAGTTTCTTTTTATAATATAATAATAAATGCATAAAAATATAATATAATTCGATTTACATTAATTATAATTAATTGACTTCATAAAGGGTCTAGCCCGATAAGCATTCGACTGCGGGCATCCTGCATTTCATCCTTTTTAGTATTTTAGACTGGGGCATCTATCAATATAGGATAAGGCATCTATCCCCAAAAAAAAATTCTGCAAATTCTGTAAGTAAAAGTAATTAAAAATTAGATTTTTAATTTTTAAGTAAATTAAAGAAATATTAATTAAAAATATATATTTTTGAACTTGCCATTTTTGAAAATTGGCACATCTTTGCCGGTTCTACCCTATTCGGAAGAGCTCATATAAGTATTATATTGAGACGTACAATCATACTCTACCGAGTTAACAGTGCCAGTGGTTGTCGTTCCTAATCAAATCTAGCAATATAAATTTTTATATTACTTTCATATCTTAAATATATGTGTACTCAATAGAAAAATTCCGCAAAATCTAAACAAGTAAGTAAAAAAATTTTTAATAACATATTAATAAACATCTGCAAATTATTTAAAGTTAAAATATTAAATTCATTATAATATTAAATTATTCCAAAATTACTCGTCTTCCGCATCGATTTCAAGCGAACATACATATATGAATAAAATATCCATATAAAATTAATAGTAATCGATATATAAACTTCACGCTGCAACACGCACAAAGCAGGTTAGGAGGTGGGAATCTAGTGTTAAGACACTCCGTTCCCTACTTTCTGCCGAATTATCAATCTTGAAGAGTGTTTAAACTAATTTACATTAAAAATACGTATTAAAACAATAAAATCTGTGTTTTAGATTAAGAAAACAGAAATGGCACTAAGAAACCATACAAGTGATGCTGTACATTGGTACATGCAAGAGCTAAGTTCGAGAGTGGTCGCGGAGACTGGCATTCCGAGTGATAGGCACCACCTGGGCAAGCTGATATTGCGTGGATTGAAGGATGATCCGGAATTTATTTTGACGGTGAATATTAACTTTTACTATCTTTCTGCCTTTTATCTAGCTGGCGCTTTTCCATACAAATTTCAACCCCTTATTGGCATCCTTAGGGGGTGAATTCTAAAAAACCACGAAACACGTGTTTTATCAAATATTTTTAAGAGTCTGAATTTAAAATTTTATAAATACAAACATACAAACTTTAAACCCCTATTTTATTCTTTTAAGGTTAAAATTTTTCAAAATCCCTTCTTAGTGGATGTCCAGATTACGAAAGTAAACATCTGTCCAAATTTGACGTTTCTACGCACAGCGATTACGGCTGTCTTACGACGTGCGTCTTACCTCAGTCAGTGAGGACATGTCCTTTTATATATGTTCTTTCATTTTTAGATCGATGGCGGTACCGACGAAAAAGAAAACTTTCAATCAACATTGAAAAGATCCATACAATGTGCGACGGCCTTCAGGAAGCTTGGTATAAAATATGGAGACGTGGTCCTCCTTATGGCCCCTAACCATATACATTTGACTATACCAATGTATGCCGCATTCTACATAGGAGCAGGTGTTGCCGGCATCGACATGACCTTGGGTGTCAGTAAGTATAAAGTTTCTCAGCTTAGCAATTCTCTTTAGAAGCGAAAAATAAAAAAAATCCTTCAGGCATATGAGAAACATAAATAAATTGCAACCATAAGAATTTCAACGAAGCCCGATAAGAAGTAACGTAGATGGCTTAGTTGGTCAGAGCGCTTGGACAGCTTAAAAGAAGCGCGAGTTCAAATCCCGCTACGTAAATTTTTTTATATATTTTCAAAAATGTATATTCATTGATTACTTATTTCATTAATTAATTCAGTAATTAAGGACTTATTAATGAAATAAGTAATTAATGAATACTTAAAAAATAACTTAATTAAAGAATACGAAAAAATAACTTAATTAATGAATACTTCAATGTCAATAAAAATTAAAGTATTTTCATTAATTAATTGTCATTTTATTAATATTAAGGATTTTTTTTTACTTTTTAGACGAACTTCAGGACACATTCAAATTCAATCAACCGAATATAATATTTTGTCAGAAAGAGAGAGAAGACGATGTTGAAACAGCTTTGAAAGGTCTACAATTAAACTCCACAATTATAACCTTTAACGAAGGCAATAAGAACATTTATTTTTCGGACTTTCTAAATAAATATGGTGATGGTGCTTCAGTTGACGATTTTAAGTAAGCAATTGTAATTATAGCAATAAACAATTAATTATACATACATTAATTGTATTGAATTTCGATTATAGCTAAACTGTCACTCAACACGCAATGCCTCCAGAATTCGGCGGAAAGTTGGGAACAGAGTATCTTAACACTAGGTTCCCTCTGCCTACCTTGCTATTTGCGGGATAATTAAACTTGTAAATTAATATATTAATAGAAATAAACTAAAATGGAAATAAACTTGTAAATATCAGAATATAATATTATGATTACAATTTTTATTTCTTTAACTTTTTATGCAATTTTCAGAGCATCAGATTTTGATCCTAGCGAGACCATATCGTTGTTGATAGCGACGAGCGGCACCACCGGTTTGCCTAAATCAGCGGCCGTTACTCACAAAAACATGGCAGTTGCTGTTCCCTATATGTGGTAATTATGAATCAGCATTATCATCATCATCATCAGCCTGTCCTCGTCCACTGCTGGACATAGGCCTCTCTAATGGCACACCACTGAGCTCGATCTTCAGCTCTTCGCATCCAACCGTTGCCCGTTATGAATAATTGTATATTAATACTAACAGACAACTAGACTGGCCTCAATTATGAATAATTGATGCCAGTCGTGGCGCAGAGGCTTAAAGTTTGCCTGTAAATAGACTGATTGTGGGTTCGATCCCCACTCGAGGAAATAAAATATTTATTTACATTTACATTTTCATTTCTTCGCTCTAGCGTCAAGGCAAAGTGCGCCGTGAAGTGGAGAACGGAGTGTCTTATTTTCCCTCCACCTACCCTGCTGTGTGCGGGATACAGCGTGAAGCCGATACAATAATATTTAAACAAATAATAAGACTGAAAATTATTACTAATATTTTAAAAAGAAAGAGTATATTTAGTAGAAAGCTCTAATCTCAAGAACTTCTAGTCTGGTTGGATCATTAAAGTTTTATCATATTAACATAATGCCTAAAATATCATTTATCTTTCACAGGGCAATGTACGACAAATTTCCAACCCCAACGCCATTAACTGTAACTTTTTCCCCAGTCCAGTGGTACTCCGCGTTATTCCAGTTTGTATTCTCCCCAATCTTACGACACACGAGGTTACAATCTTCGTTACCTATGACCCAAGAACACGCGTATGACATCATTAACAAATATAAGGTAAAAAAAATAAATAAACATTAATGTATAATACTGTAGCGTTTAATTCCGTCACTCAACACGCAATGCATCCAGACTTCAGCGGAAAGTAGGGAACGGAAGTGTCGTAATGGGAACGGAGGATCGTAGCATTAGGCGCTTAGATAACTTGTGCCTACATTGATACAGCGTGAATTTAAACAAAAATGTAATATACATAGATTTATAATATCAGCATGAACTTATGGGGGGTTATAACGGGATATTTTTATTTTTCACATTATAATTTTGAACTTGTTAATTTATTTTCACAGCCAAGATTCACAATGGCCAGTCCTAACATGTTGACAACATTCTTTAAACCTGGTGAACGCGACAAATGTGATTTTAGCTGTTTTGAAGTTATTTTGGCAGGCGGAAGCGCTGTTTTTCCTGGCCTCGTGGAAGAGATTAAGGTACGACTACTGTGCAGTTTACTACTAATATTTTTTCTAATATTACTACCGCCCATACCACTTGGATTGGGTGGTTGTAAGGTTCTTCTCTTTCACAACAACGAGAAGAGTAAAGTAAATTCAAAGTAAATTTATAATTATATTTCATAATTTGAAAATACAAATATGTATGTGTATTAGAATATGATATAATTATTACATTAATAGATTACCAAGGATTACCAAGTTAATATTTTATTCTTTAAAAAAATTGCTGTTCCTATATTAAAATACGGAAACAATTTTTTAATTCCAAAAATTTGTCAAACTTTCATTAATTATTCCTAAAAAAAAGAGAAGAAGAAGAGAAAAGAAATTCCTTGGATATCAAAATTAGAACTGTTTTCACACTGAGATCACTCTCGGTCAGAACCATTAGCGTCTAAACACAATTAAAGAGTTACAGAAAGTTCTTTTGTCCTTAAAAATTTTTTCTTGGTATTCAGGTAGCTTCCCCAAATACTTATCTAATGATAATCTACGGTATGAGTGAAATATCTGGATTAGCATTCAATTTCGACTCCACTCGCCCTACTTCATTAGGTAGAGCTCTTCCGAATACAAATTATAAGGTATGTATTATTAGAGAAAATATTTCAAATTTTTATTAAGTAATTAAATATTATAGTTTTTACATGATTAAACTTTTAATTTATTTTTAGTTTTGTATTTTTTTTAGATGGTTCTTTTCTGTATGATTATCCTCCTAAATTAGAATAGGGCCTTTTATTAGCTTAAAATCAACATCTTTAATTTATATAAATCCTTTTATAGTTAGTGGACCCTATAACTTTACAAGAGGTGACAGAACCTAACAAGCCTGGAGAACTTTGGCTTAATGGACCAGGTGTATTCAAGGTATGTCGATAATAATAATAACGAGAGTCATCTATCTATCTATCTATCACATATAATTAATTGTATTATTGTTTTATCTAATATGTAAAAGAAAACAATATTTGTTACATAGTACTATTCATTCTTGTTCATATTAAATAATTGAGTAGAGAAATTTTTAGTTATGTTTACTTCTTACAGACTTCGATAATCTTCTTGTTCAATTATTATAGAAAAGTCGTTATAATATCTTTCTTATATCGCATTAAAATCATTTAAAGTTTTCTGTAACTTTAAATAAGAAGATTAAGGAGATAAAAAGTGATTTAAAATAATATCTGCGTACAATACTTATTTTTAGCTCCTTCTGTATCCCGCAGAGTAGAGTAGGCAGAGGGAACCTAGGAACCTAGAGTTAAGATACTGAGTTCGACGAATTCTTGTGTATTGAGTGGTGGAACTCAACGCCGCACTTTACCTCGTTAGCAGACCGAGGAAAAGAAAATATTAAATATTGCATTTCCTCAAGTGGGATTCGAACTCACAACCATAATTAACTCATAATTTACTATTCCTCAATACATAATTTTCTGAATTTAAACAATAGTGCTACTACAATAATCCCGAAGTAACATCACAAGTGCTGGTGGAAGGAGGCTGGATGAGAACTGGAGACACGCTACGCCGAGATGAACATTTTAACTTTTACTTCGTGGAAAGATTGAAGCTTTTACTTAAATACAGGAACCACCAGGTTAGTTAATTATTTGTTTTTTATTAGTTAATTACCGTACCAGACTGTAGAAACGAAAATGTGTTAAATATTGGCTTTCGTGGAAAGAGAATCGAAGTCATAATAAATGCATATACACTGAATAAATAATTATGCTCTCTGCATTTTCTGTTGAATTCTGGAGACATTACGTGTTGAGAACTAGACACCAGAACGAAGAAATTAAAATATTAAATATTTCAGTTCCTGTATGTGGGAATCGAACCCTCAACCTGTCGCGTTTAACAATTAGTTCGCTTTTTAGTTTTCGTATGATGTGTGTATGTGTTCTACTTTCTTATGCAACCAAGTGTTTTCCAGATTTTCCAGAAGTGGATTCCAGATATAAAATATGAAGGTGTCAAGTTGTGAACTAATAAATAAAACCTGAACATCGAAGAGCTGTTCCGTTTTAAAAGAATCCTTTGTACAGGATTCTCCATATTATCCGAAGTTGATATAGGTTTTTTTGTTATATTTCAGATATCACCTGTAGAAATTGAGAGAGTGATAGCTAAGCACCCCGGCGTATTTGAAGTGGCTGTCACAGGAGTGCCTCATAAAGAACACGGCGAACTTCCCATAGCATTCGTAGTACTACACAAGGGGCACAAACTTAGTGAACAAGATATAAAAGATTTAGTAAAAGGTATTTTTTTTTGTTTAAGCTCTTATTTAAACTTTAGGTATCTCTATTATAAATCCATCATAAGGCAGTGAGTACAGTGATTACCGCTCATATAAATTAATTATCTCTGGAGAGACAAAATGCTGCGTTAAGTTTTGCCACTCAACACACAACACATTCAACTAATGAAATTAAATGTTTTTCTAGTATAATGTACTTACATATATATGTTAATAATTTTTCAGCGCACACGGTTAAAGTTAGTGTTAATTTGTTATTTAGGATTAACTAAGAAATATACAGTTACCTAAAGCACTCTTGAAGTATGTAGCTTTCATACAAAAGAAAAAAAAACAAGTAAATCCGACGAATCAAGTAGTACCAGATATATTAATATTAGCGTATAAACAAATAATTTTAAAAGAATTACATATAAATATTATAATCAATAATATTTTTACAGATGAATTAACAGATTCGAAACAACTTAGGGGTGGAGTGGTTTTCTTAGAGACGATGCCTCTTACATCTACATCTAAAGTAAATCGACAGAAGTTGGCAGCTATTGCGAAAAGTATGAGAGTTGATTAAGTTTATATTTATATTATGAATAAATATATTAATAAATCCAGATTTAGTATTACATGAAAATTAATTAAAGCTTTAAAAGCCTTTTGTGTACTTTTAAAGCTTAGATGTGTTGCGTTTCAATTAATAAAAAATGTTAATTATTATTTAGTTTTCTTGACCTCACGTGTCACGTTATTTGTATATTTAAATATAATGACGTCATTATGTAATTATGGAAAAATATAATTCTTTTTGTGGCTTTTTTTATATCTTGATCCATTTTTAAAGTTCCGTATCTTTTAAGGAAAAAAGGAACCTTTATAAGATCACATTGTTGTCCGTCTGTCTATCTAGATAGATGTCAAGAGCCGTTTTTTTATTATTATTTTATTAGTACCATTTAAAAATACATAAAAAAGTTAAACTGTGTCCTGCAAAACTATTTGTGAGTTTGACTGCAGGATCTCGAGTCTCTATACTTATGATTTAAATTAAAATTAAATTAATATTAGATTAAAATTAAATATAATCATTTATTTACTGACATTTACACGATCCCGTACTAATTTCCGTGTTCATAACAGTACGGTAAAACAGAACAATGGAATTGTACGTAAAATATCCACAACAAAAAAACACATTACATCAAATTGGCTAATAATTTGATGGGGAAACTCGCAATTACATTACAATGGCACAATATTATTGTTAATGATGGGAAAATCTACAATAAGCTTTCATTAAAATAAACAGTGTCATGCTACATATCCATATATTATGAAAATATACATATAATGCATAAAATATATAAATAAAAAATAAATGTAAATTTTATTGGATTAAAGAAACTTGAACTGATAAAAAAAATACGGCGTTAAGTTCCATCATTCGTCGTGCAATATCTCGAAACCAAAAAACGGTATGTCTAACAGCATGAAGCTGAAAAAGACAGTACAAAAATCTTACAATAATTTTCAAAAAAATACCATTTAATCTTATTTATTACAATCGTTTCACGCATATAGAAAACAGAGGGATCCTGGGAACTAGTGTTAAAACACTCTGTTCCCATTGAGACAGAGACACTTCAGACGAAAGACAAAGATAGAAAATTTAAATTTTAAATTAAAAACCTACTACTTATCACTTTTTCCACCAGACAATATTTTGTGATAAATAAAACATCTTACACGGGCAAAGACAGGAACGAAAAGCTAGTAAATGAATTATAATTTATTTAGTCTTAATACAATAATAACATACAAATGTATGTACATACAAATCACGAGTGCAAATACTCTTCTTATCAGGATTTCATATTTGCAAAAGCATTAATTATTATCTACTAGAAAATATATAATTAGTTCACGCAGACCTAAAGTTTTAAAAAAAACCTTTATCTTGTCAACTCCCCACTTTCTGATGAATTCTGGTGGCATTGCGTGTTGAGTGGCAGAACTAAACACCGCGCTTTGCCTCGACACCAGAGCGAAGAAATGGAAATATAAACGTAAATAAATATTTCACTTCCTCTAGTGGTGATCGAACCCACAACCGTCGCGTTACAGTCACACCCTTGTGCCGCTGCGCCATGACGGCGTTAAACGCAAGCTGTCATTTCCCATATAATATTAAAAGATAAACCATTTCTTCGCCTTTGAAGATAATGCTTGGCAAACTAGTAATTTTGTATGTCCTATACCATTGTATTTAGCGTAAATAATGAAACAGACTCGAAGGCTACTTGTTAGAACGATCGCAATTTACGTTAAGATGATTGCACATTTATCATGAAAATATTTCATTTATCATGAAAATGTTTCGTGGTTTATTTTAATTCTCCCCTAAGGGTGCAATAAGGGGTTGAAAGTGTGTATGGAAAAATCTTTAAATTGTCACCGATTTTATAAAATTTGAAATTAAGACTCTTAAAAATATTTCATTGAACACATGTTTCGTGGTTTATTTCGAATCACCCCCTAAGGGTGCAATTAAGGGGTTGAAAGTGTGTATGGAAAAATCTTTAAATCATCACCGATTTTATAAAATTAAATATAGACTCTTTAAAATATTTCATTGAACACGTGTTTCATTGTATATTAGAATTTACCCCTAAGGGAGCAAATAAGCAGGCGAAGCTGCGCGCGTCCGCTAGTACCTATATAAAAATAATCCATCCAATTTTGTTGATTATGTCAGAACTAATTAAGAAATAAATCATGTAAACCAATTCCCTTGAAATTCTTATAAATAAATACAAGAATTTTCTGTTAGATTTTCAATAAAAAAATGGAAAGAAATTTTTTTATCGTATGAATAAAGGTCTTAATAGTGTACTGAACAGCAATATTTATTTAGTTAACAAGCAGAACTATACGAATCCCCACATTGATAACACGAAAGCTTTATTTATTATCCCTTAATATCAGCTTCATCACGCACGCTGCATCCCGCACACAGCAGGATAGACAGAGGGAGTCTAGTGTTAGAACACTCCGTTCCCCTTTAATATCAGGTAGGCTGTAGTTTGATATATTAATTTATGGATTTGAAACTGTATACAAATACATAAAGATATCAAGATCATCCATTGCGTTCTGCAATTGCGCGCAATGCGTTTCTATTAAATAGAATACATAAATACCTATAAAGAATAAATTTCCAAATTCCAATTTTCCAATTTCCTAAAATTTCCTTTACGTAAACTGTAAAGTAAGTATGTAAATAGTTTACATAGTTTTTCAATTTACTTGGGCCAAAATCTGAAAATATTACTTTTAATAATTGTCCCGAATGGAAACCGAACTTGCAACCACCCCGTTAACTGTCAGACGCTGACCTACTACGCCAGGACCACCTGAATTCTTAATTAACGTCTGTTGTCATTTTCTTATTTCTCATTCACGAAATAAAGTCGTAGGTATTGGCGGTGAAGATGAACGTTTTTTAGGATATTATAGAAAATAGGTAATTGCGTAAAAAATTCTAATTCTAAACTGTTGAGGAATCTTGATTTTTTTTTAAATATGGATTTGAAATATTTTTTACGGAATCAGCATATAGGGCACATATGCTGCGTAAAAGGGGAGCAGTCACTTCCACCTGTACAAGGCGTCTATTAATTATTTTTTTCAATCATTTGCAACATACAATTTTAATGATAAAATTTACTTCTAGAAAATTTCTTTCTAGAAAAATTTCTCCCTTAATTTCACTACTAATATAATACCGTATCGTTGGCTTCGTTGCCAGCAGCTCATTCTTTCTAGCTCTTGTTCAATATATGACATTTTATTATAACAGGGGTTAGAGCATGGCGCCACTCTTTAATGATGCAGTTCATTGGTACATGGCAGAAATAACGTCTCGCATTGTCGCAGATTCTGGCATCCCCAGTGACAGGTTCCACCTTGGCAAAATTATTCTGCAATGCTTGAAAGATGATCCAGATGCTGTGATGCAGGTTTGATATTTTAAATATTTTTTACCTAGATCTTTGATAATGTTAAAATTACGTATTAAAAAAAATTAAGAAAATATTACATGCAATCATATATATAAATTTAATCTACTTAACTCTACTTTTAACGAACGAATTATAAGAAAAAATCATTAAGGGGAATGTTCTCCAGTACATATTATTCACTTTTCTGGTTTGCTTAGTATAAACTTATAATTAATCAGCTTCACGCTGTATCCCGCACATAGCAGTTTAGGAAAAATGAACCTAGAGCTAAGACACTCCGTTCTCCACTTTTTGATACATTACGTGTTGAGTGGCGGATTTTATCGGAAAAAATTGGGGTTGGAAAGAATTGGTGTCTCCTAAATAAATGATCTTTAAAAACTTCAGCAATTACAATTTTCCAAAATAAATTGAGGAAGTTATTTCGTAGATTGACGGTGCCACCGGCGAGTCAGACACAAACGCTGCTATGTTGGAGAAAACAGTTAAATGTGCAACATGTTTTAGAAACTATGGCCTAACTAAAGGAGATGTTATGGTTCTGATGGCACCAAGCCATTTAGATTTATCAGTGCCTTTCTATGCAGCTCTTTATACTGGAATAGTCATATCTGCTATAGACCAAACGTTAGGAGTCAGTAAGTATTAAGAAGTGTTTGTTTGATTTTTGCCATGGCCGGTCCACCAGGCTCGAATCTATGACTGTAAGCGCGATAAGTTGTAGGTTCAATTCCCCATTCCAGAAAATGAAATATTTTAAGTTTGATTTCTATTTGCTCTTGTGTTGAGTCAAAGCGGGCGTTGAATTCAGCCACTCAACACGCAATGCTTCCAGAATTCGGCGAGAAATTGGGAACGGAATGTTTTAACACTAGGTTCCTTCTGCCTACCCTAATTTTTATGATCCTTCATGGAACCCGCAATAAAAGGATATCTTGGCTTAATGGAAAATATCATCAGCATTTGTATGATGCATATTACTTTAATGAGACCAATTGAGGCGAGGAACTTAATAACAAGAGCGTGCATAGCGTCCGGAAATAAATAAATACTTATATTTATAAGCTGCTGGCCTCGTTCACTATATGATATTTATCTTTTTATTATGAAAGAAATGAAACTTACAATAGATATTTTTTTTTAATTTAACAACTACATGATTGGAATTTTGAGGGTGTGAGTGTAACGCGACGGTTGTAGATTCGATCCCGACTCGGGGAAATTAATTATTATTAATTAATATTTTCATTTTTTTGCTCTGGCACAAAGGCTCGAGGTGATTTCTGCCACTCAATATTCAATGTCTCGAAAAATTCGGCGGAAAGTGAGACACTGAGTGTCTTAATACTAGATTCCTTCTACCTACTCTGCTATACGCGGGAAACAACGTGATCCTAAAAATATATATATAATTATAAAATAATTATATATTTATATTTGAAAATATATATTTTCTAGAAGAACTTCGGGATACTTTCTCTATATCAGAACCGAAAATGATATTCTGTCAGAGTGAAAAGGCACCAGATGTTCAGGTTGCTTTGAACGAAATGCACCTAAACGCCATCATTGTGACATTTGACAAAGGAGATTATTTGTGCAGTCTTTCAGAATTCATGGAAAAATATACTGATAAAACGGCAATTGATGATTTTAGGTAACATTTTATGTAAAATCAATAATATTATAAAGTCAATAGTAAAAGTAACAAGCAATTGTCTATTTTTTTAATACGCCCATAGCAGGGTAAGCAAGAGGAACCTGGGAACCTGACGTTAAGATACTCCGTTTACATTGAGACACTTCCGTTCCCCACTTTCTGCGTGTTGAGTGTTGCAATTCAACGCCGATCTTACTAAAGCGAGGATATAGAAATATTAAATATTTAATTTCCTCAAGTGGGAATTGAACCCAAAATCTGTCGCGTTTATAGTCACACTTGTTCCTCTACGCCGCAACTTACCTTATTAATAGATATCTTATAAAATTGACTATCATTCCTGGTTTTGCCATAAAATGTATATTTGTCTAATAAAATAATTTTAGACATTACGTATATCTTTTGATATCTTTTAAATCTAATTTATCATCTTAGACCCACAGATTTTGATCCAGAAGAAACAGCATCTTTCCTTATATCAACTAGCGGTACAACAGGCTTACCTAAAGCAGCAGAAGTTACACATAAAAATTTTGCATTATCAGTGCCCATGTTTTGGTAAGAATTTTTTTTCTCCTCTCAGCTCCACAAGTGGCGGAACTGAACACCGCCCTTTGCCTCCTCACCAGAGCAAAAAAACTATTAAATATTTAATTGCCTAGAGTGGCAATCGAACCCACAACCTTTAATAATCTAAAATTATATTTTTTATATAAAAAATAAATAAATAAATACCACACAAGTAAGTCCTTATAAATGTAATACACTTAAAATGTATATACTTAAGGAGGAAATTTTATTTCACAGTAACTAATTATAATTACAATGAACTAATAATGCCGACTCACCTTTGCGGTACTCTACCACAGATAAATTGTATTACGTATATACAATCTTTATTTGTTTATACATATTAATACCTACCAATTGATATTATTATAGATTTAAAAGGTCCCACTGGCACGGCGTTTAGTTCCGCCACTCAACACAAAATACCTCCAAAATTTGCCGGAAAATGGGGAATGGAACGTCTTAACAATGGGTTCCCTCTGCACACAGCAGGTTGCTGTGTGCTTTTAATTCTCTTTATTCAGGGTCCATTCTACGAAGTTTCCGGTTCCAACGCGTATGGGCTTGATAGGTGCTCCCCTTCAGTGGATTACCGCGGTGCTTAACTTCTTAGCAGCGCCCATGTTCCGATATACGAAACTGCAATCGTCTTTACCGCTGACGCAGGAACATGCTTATTATCTTATAAATACGTATAAGGTAGGTCCATAAAAGATGCCAATTTTTTAAATAGGTATTTTACTTAAAGTGTTTTAAGGTTGCTGTTACTTATAGATATGCCTGATTTAAAAATCTGCTTCACGCTGTATCCCGTACACAGCAGGGTAGGCAGAGAAACACTCCGTTCCCCACTTTCCACCGAATTCTGGAGACATTGTATGTTGGGTGCCGGAACCCAACGCCGCTCTTGGCTTCTACGCCAGAGGAAAGAATTGAAAATATAAATGTAAAAGTTAAATAAAAAAATATAAATGTTAAAGTTACACTTGTGCCGCTGCCCTACGACGGCCTCTATTATATGTACATATTATACCTGTTTTAGAGATGAAAAAACTGATTTTACGCACATAGCAGAGAAGTCAGGGAAACCTGATAACATAGTGTTAAGATACTTCTTTGCCCATTAAGACACATTTTTCCCCACTTCCCACCGAAATCTTGAGGCAATGCTTGTTGAACAAGCACAACAGTTACTTCGGCCTCTAAGAATTACTTAGTTATTAATAATTATTAATTTATAGATTATTAATTTGAAGTACTTTTTTTTCTTTTCAGCCAACTTTCACAATTTTCAGCCCAACACTTATGACGTCATTGTTAAAAGGATGTAATCAAAATCAATGTGACCTTTCGAGCTTCGAACTAATTTTGCTCGGAGGAAGTGCAGTACCACCCTCATTAATAGATGATATTAAGGTAGAGAGAAAAGAACATTTTTCGTTCCCCATACAACTTCTGTTAAATAATGTTACCAGGTCAATCTCCACTTCAAAGGCCAGCAAAGCACCCGTAGCGGTCAACGTCCTCTGGTGTCGCACGAGGTCGTGGGCGGTGATCATTTACCAAGTTACCATCAAGTGATCCGAACGCTCGTTTGCCTTGTCTTTTTCCATAAAAAAGAGTAAAAGTATTTAATTTAAACATAAAAGTGCGTAACTACTTTACCATAAGAAGTTACATGAGGCTGTCGAGTCGCAGGATTACAATTGTTATAGGTTCAATTCCAATGCGGAGGAAAGAATTATTATATATGAATATATTAATTTCTTCGCTCTGGTAGCAAGGCAATAGCGCGGCGTTAAGTTCCGCCATTCAACAGACCATGTTTTAAAAATTTGGCGGAATGTGTCGAACGGAGTGTCTTAACACCAGGTATCCTCTGCCTACCTTGCTATGTACATGATACACCGTCAAGTAGAAAAAAAAAACTAAATTTCATTGAATACTTACAGAAAGTCAGTTTCAACACAGACGCTCTGAATGCTTACGGAATGAGCGAGTTAACTGGCATAGCGCTCCTCGGCGACCCGTCATCGCCGGCCTCTAGCGGAAAACCGCTCGCGTGCCTGCAATACCGCGTAAGTTAATGTTTGTGTTATTATTCCGAAAAATCACCAAAATTAACCACTTTTATTATCATATAAATAACAAAATTGTATGAATAACAGTATTTACTCATAGTGGCACGCGATGCAGGAAAATGTCAAAATATTTTCATTCAATGAATTAATTACAATTAGTTAATAATATTTAAAACAAAGATTTTTATTTTAGTTTAAAATAGGGATATATTTTCAGGTAATTGATTATATGTAAAAAGTAATTAATTTGTTTTACTTGTAAAATGTTTGTTGAGTTTAATGTTAAAGCAGATATTTTAGATATTGTATTGGAAGAGCGGGGTCTCCTAATACAGGCATTACTTGCTTAAAAGAAGATCTCTGTAACAATCATTTCTGTGTAAAATCTGTTGAAGAAATAAAGTATTTTTATTTTTCATTTTTTTTATGTACAATTGATACCTATTATAACATTTTTTTTTATTTTTACATTATTCTTTTTGAAAAAAAATTTAATAATTAGAACTAAGATGATAAGCGAGTTGTTATACAGATGTTTATGATAGCACCACTTTAAATGAAACCACAGTTTTGACTACTCTATAAAAACCTAATACAATTATTTTAATTTTTTTTTGGCAAAAATGAAAAAAAAATTTTTCAAACAAAATAAATAATAAAATTACCGTTGTAAAATAAAACTGATTGATGAACTGAGTGGCAGAACTCAACGCCGAGCTTTACCTCGACACCAGAGCGAAGAATTGGAAATATAAACATAAGTAAATATTTCACTTCCTCGAGTGGGGATCGACCCCACAACCTACCTACCGCCAAGCCTACCTTATATTATATACTATTTTATTTTACATTATTAACTATCGGTTTATTATAACAGATAGTAAATATTGGCACACAGGAAGATATTGAAGAAGCTAATGTGCCTGGTGAGCTATGGCTCAAAGGGCCCACTATTTTTAAGGTATTTTAGTAAAATTAATAATAATTTTCTTTTAAATTCTGTAATTTCTTGTAATAGACTTCAATAATAACTTACTTTAAATATTACTTAATTTTTAATTTCGGTAAAGGGTTACTACAAAAACAAAGAAGCAACTGAAGAAACATTTGCAGAGGACGGATGGTTCAAAACCGGCGATATGTTCTATAGAGATGAAAACTGGAACTTCTATTTTACTGAACGTATAAAGTTGCTATTAAAATATAAAAGTTATCAGGTATACTTTTTTATTTTTTATTTTTTGCTTATTATAAGCAATATGTGAGGCCAGTCGCCAAACTTACGGCGCGGAATGTCTCAACACTAGCCTCTAGTTCTGCCTAGGCTGCTACATACAAAAAAAATACAATTATAATAGCGCTATAAAGACATTGGAATCCCTTTTAGAAAAATAATAACATATACTAAAAAAAAATAATATTTATTTATTTGTTTACGTCTTAACTAAGATTTTAAACGAAACCTTACATCATTCCACCCAACGCTGGCGTCAGCTATAGTAAAAGATAAGGAAAACCACAATTGTACTATAATTTTCGCAGTTTTTCATTAGACACGTTATTACACAATATTATACAATAATTATAATAATAACATAATAATTGACATCAGATATCACCGATAGAACTGGAAAACGTGATACGCCAGCACCCAGGAGTGTTAGATGTGGCTGTGGCAGGTGTACCGGATCCAGAATGCGGGGAGTTACCGGTGGCGTGCGTGGTTGTCAGAGACGGGCACACTGTGTCAGCTGAGGAAATTAAAGATTTGGTTAAAGGTTTGTTTTTTTTACTTCAGTAACCAATGTTATGTTGTTTTTTTTTTTTGGGAAAAATGTTAATCAAAGGAATAATCCTAGTACATACGAATGTAATGCTTATACCGAAATATTATATTTCTTAGTATTATTTTAACCAAAAAGGTGCCGCCATTTTCATTTCTTCGCTCTGATACCGAAATAAAAGCGCGGCGTTGAATCCCGCCTCTCAACACGCGATGCCTCGAAAATTCTTAACACTAGGGTTATCCCTCCTGCTAAAAAAAGCAAAAATATTTTAGACTTTTTTTATTAATTTGAATATTTATTTTATAGAATCGCTATCGGATTCTAAACAACTTCGAGGTGGCGTGATTTTCCTAGACAGCATACCGATGACAGCTACCACCAAGGTCCATAGAAGAAAGTTAAAAGAACTTGTTCTGGATATGGAAAAACTCTAAGATGAAAATATGAAATCACAACTTAGATACATAATTATAAAATTAAAACAAATTAAAAAGAACAGGAACTCCCCCCACGCGCCCCACAACCATGAAATGGTTTACTTGCGGTAATGAAGAATGTGAAAAAGCGGAGAACCGCCACTTTCCCTTGAAAGACAAGGCAAAAAAATGTAAATCTTCGATCGATCTTATTTTTAATATTGTTGCTCTCTAAAAGTAAAATTTCATTTTGCCATAGTGCCTTTATAGTCTACTATTACGGAGAAGCGGAAATATGTTTACTTTTTAGTACTTAGTATAAAAATATAAAATTATATTATGAATAAAAAAATTAGAAAGTACATTTAAATTATATTTTTTAAGCACGTGCAAGATATTGTAAAATTGTGATAAAATCAAATCAGCTTCACGCTATATCCCACACACAGCAGGGTAGGCAGAGGGAACCTAGTGTTGAGACACTCCGTTCCCCACTTTTTGCCGAATTCTGGAGGCAATGCGTGTTGAGTGGCAGAACTCAACGCCGCGCTTTGCCTCGACACAGCGGAGAAATGGAAATATGAACGTAAATAAATATTTCACTTCCTCGAGTGGGGATCGAACGCACAACCGTCGCGTTACAGTCACACCCTTGTGCCGCTGCGCCAGGACGGCCTCTAAAATAAAAGTATGTAAGTATTATATATATATATATATATATATATATATCTTTATATATATCTTAGAGGAATGTACGTTCACTATCTAAGTTAATATAATAATAATGATAATACAGTAGTCCTAGTAACAGTGAAATGCCACATTATTTTAATCTTACAGCTAATAAGGCATGACACTTAATTTTTTGGCGGACATGTTTGGTATGTTTGATTATAAGAAATTGACATTTCTTTTTTCAGCTTTGAAAGAATTGTGTCAAATTTAATTATCAAATAAAATATATTATAATTATGCAGTAGTTTTATTTTAAAATAATGTTTTTACATTAAACATTTCAATGGTCCCAAAGTAAACTATCGAAAGAGAAAAATTTCAAGTTTCTTTTATTGCTGTTTTGAACTACTAACAAGAATAGTTTTCGGCGTTTTTGACATTTTTCTTTTAAATTTTGGAAAAAAATCATTTAATCTACACTTCCAAGTATTTTAAAAGAGCGATAAAAATATTTGTGATTTTTCGCTTTCGATTGCACTTACATAGCATTAAAATGTCTTTAAGAAGCCATAGTGATGCTGTAGGACAGCGTCTGACAAATAATTTAATTTGTAGATTCGATTCCTCTTCGGGGGGATGAACTATTTTCATTTCCCAGTTCCCAAAACAAACACTACGTTAACACGCAGTTTCTCGAATTTTGCATATCGAGCGGAAAACAGAGAATAGAGGCACTTTAAACCTTTACAAATGTTCAAGTTACAACATATTATTTATTATAAGTTATTATATTATGTATTTTTTTCTTTTATCTTCTAGGTATAAAGTGTTAAGAAGAATACAATTATACTTGTAACAATTTACAACTTTGTAAATTTTCTTTACCATATATTTTACAACACCAATTTCGTATTATTATAACAATTATAAACACGTAAACACTTAAACACTTTAGGGCAGGAAAAAGGAAAACAAAATAGACATATACTTTCCTGACTTACAATATATGAAGATTATTGTTTCCTTAAAAGATGCCCTTATATGGTCGTATTATTGGATTTGTACTTTTAAATTACAAGTATAGGAATTTTATATTAAAGTCAAGATTAGATCTAGATAATCAGTAATTTTGCATTTAATGACGCACTCTTTGGAAACAAAGAAAAATTAAATAAAAATAGTTATCAACAAAACATGACTGCATAAGAGAAAAAAGAAAAGAAACAAGTCCATTAGTTCCTTGGAGTCAACAACCGGAACCCATTTAAATTTTAAAGGGCTCACTCCTAAGAGTTGATACACTACTTTCCCCACTTTCTGCTGAATTTTTGAAGCATTGCGTGCCATATGGCAGAACTGAACGCCGCGATTTCGCGATTTGTTACGAGAGCGAAAAAATGAAAATAATAACAGAAATAAATTCAAATTCAAATTCTATTTCAAATTCAATATTCAA
The DNA here is from genome assembly GCA_000313835.2 of Heliconius melpomene melpomene. Classification (NCBI taxonomy): domain Eukaryota; kingdom Metazoa; phylum Arthropoda; class Insecta; order Lepidoptera; family Nymphalidae; genus Heliconius; species Heliconius melpomene. The sequence goes on along the minus strand of HE667817.1, from coordinate 128,613 downwards.
AATATTCTTTATTCAAAAAAACTATGAAAGCACTTTTGAATTGTCGAATGTACATGTCAACAAAAATCTACCACCGGTTCGGAAGGCAGTGCTAAATAAGAATAGAAAATAAAATAATAGCTTATTCCCCCGAATGGGAATCGGAAATTTTCATTGTCACACACTTGCTGTCCACGACAACCTCAATTCTGCCTTTTACCAAATGACAATGATAACGAAGAACGAAAACATTATAAAAACAATATTTTCCCTGAAATCTATATTACTTTATAATATATGATTCACTTATATTACTCATTAGTTAACTATGTTCATTTTAAAATTCATAAAATAAAAACATGTTTATTTGCATATAACTGCAGTTATAAATGATATTTAGAATTTTGATCCACCAATTATTTATTTATTTACAAAATATGGGATTTTACTAAAACATGAAAATTACATATATATCGTAATTTATAATGTAATTAAGTTTAAATATTAATTTTCCTTCCTTTACAGCGAAAACTCGAAGCTCTTATATTACAGGGCTAGCTGCAAGAGAAAAACAAACGTGTTTCCTCTCTAAGCGAATGCGGACGTGTGTTTTTTTATTCTTGTTTAAATAAATAATAATTCTTCTCCAATTCTTAATTAAATATTTGATAGTTGGTGATTTAAACAAATATTCTCGATATGGATTCGGATTCTAATGTTCACCTCGGCCATTTGATGTTTGACAGTATGAAAAAACACAAAAATGTGATATGTCAGGTAAGTTTTATTACATCATATTTATTACTAGCGGCCCCGCCGCGGCTTCACCCGCTTGAACTAGATGTTTATTCATTTAATAAACAGAATTGACAGTCAAATGTGCAAATGGGCTTACCTAAATCAATAATTTAACATTTATAAATTCTTAAATTTCTAATATTCTTTGTAAAATAACTGTAATGATTGCATATTACAAAAATCGAATCGAACAATCCAATATCGAAATCGATCCAAAATAATTAATCGGATATCGAATCGAAAATATTTAATTAGAACCCCCTCATTGTTTTGAAAGTTGGTTAAAAATACAGATTTATTATAAGTATAGATATAGATTGCTATATATTTGCAGGCAAATTTATGCCTTGAGTTCATTCAAATGACTATAACTTTTTTTTATTCAAACCGATTTTGATGAAACTTTAAATGTTAAGGTAGGTTATAACAAAGAAATTGGTGAAAGTCTCACGTAAAACTTTCAGTGATTAGCGTGACCATACAGACAGACAGATAGACAAAAAATAAAAAATATATTTTTGATTTCTATTATTCTTTTTAAGTTTCTATCCATTTCTGTCAAAAATACTAAATGTACAGACAAATTATTTTTACTGTTTTATTATATATAGAGATAAATGTCATTACCAATTAGTACTAACTTGGTAAATATTTGATTTGATGACGATATAAATGGAATATTTTTTTATAGTGCATACAATTCTTTAAACTTAAATTATGTATCTGAATGTAGTAATGTATTTTTTTTCTTGTATGGCTACTTTCGCAGAGTGACTTAACATTAGGTTCCCTCTACCCTAGACATAGGTAACCTAAAACTCTAAAACTCCGCCGAATTTTGTAGGAATTGCGTGTACAATATACAGTGAATCGCTTCGATAGCGACAAAATTAAAATATAAATTATTTAATTATTAAAAATAAATTATTTAAATAATTATCTCCTCTGAAAATCAAACCCACACCTATCGCTTTTACCGTCGCACGCTTGCGCCTCTACGCCAAGACATTCCTGAATTGTTTTACATTTTTTTTTTAAAACTGCATTTTAATCTTTAAAACAAATAATGGAATTAACATTAAGTAGATAAATCTTTGATAATCTTCTACGTATATATAATAAATTAAATATAAAAGCTATTATTCTATGTATTTGATAAGATTCTTATATTAATCACATTATCAATAATATTGTTAAAAATAAATGCAGGTCGTTAATCTTATGTACAATTTGTCCTATATGTCATTACGAGGTCAGAGAGTAAAGAAAATTCCTCATTGGTGCATGTGTCCTGCACATAGCAGGGTAGGTGGAGGGAACCTGGGAACTTAATGTTAAGACACTCCGTTCCCACTAAGATACTTCCGTTCCCGCTTTCCGCCGAATACTGGAAGCATTGCCCTCTTTACTAGAGCGAGGAAATATTTGATTTACCCGAGTGGGAATCGAACCCATAACCTATGGTGTTTACAGTCGCCCACTTGTTCCTGCTCCTGAATAAATATTTTTATATTTTAGTTTATAAAAAGTAAATTATATTATTATATTTCAGATAGACGCAGCAACTGGGGAAGAGGAGAGTTATACCTCAGTGCTGTCAAGATGCATACGGCTTGCCAAAGCGTTGAGAGCCTTTGGTTTGAAGCCAGGCGATGTCCTCGCTTTCGGTGGAAAAAATCACATAGATATTCACATTCCGTTCTACTCAGCGCTCTTTAACGGCCTACCCATTGTTGGGGTCGATCCGTTTTTCAAATATGGTAGGTAATTACTTCAAATATCAAACCTCAAAAAAATTCATCTTCACGGTGTATCCCGCATACTGCTATATGCGGGTTAGCAGAGGAAACATAGTGGTAAGACACTACGTTATCCATTTTCCGCCGAATTTTCGAGAGATTATTGGGAACGGAGTAGTTTTGAGTCTAAGTTAGTTAGTCTAGGCCTTAGTCTCTTAGGTTCACAGGTTATTTCTATTGCAAATAACATTATTTATTTATTATTTTCTCTGTGTCAAATATCTATATAATAACCTTAAAAACCATTTTATAATTTTTAGATGAAGTGAAGACCCTACTAAATCTAACAAAACCCAAAATAGCATTCTGTCAAGGCGAATCCTATGACATCTACAAACGTGCATCCGATAACCTCGGTTTGAACATGAAGATTGTCACCTTCGATGAAGGATACCCGTGTACCTTCACCGAGTTTATGGATACATACGCTACCAATGAAAGGGAAGAGGATTTTAAGTAAGTGCTTAATCAGTTTCAGGCGCTTGAGATTTTTTTTTTTATTATGAGATTGACACAGGAAACCTTAAGAAGGAAGGATATGGAAAAATCCGTACTCCACTTTCCACCAAATTTTGAAGGCATTGCGTGTTGAGTGGCGGAGTTGCCACGCTTTGTCTCTTGGCTAGAGCGAAGAAATGAAAATATAAATTTGAATAAATATTTTATTTCCTCGAGTGGGAATCGAACCCACAACCAGCCGCGTCTACAGTCACTTGTCTCACGACTGGTCTCGAACTAAATTGTTGTTTATTAAAAAAACCTTACTGGTCTCATAACATTATTATGTGGAACAAAAAATTGCAAGTCATTCTGATGCTGCAGTTTTAACAAATCTGACTTAATTTCCTACTACGTTAATAGTAATGCAGTAGGAAATTAAATTTATTTATATTAGGTATAGACTTAATATAAATAAATCTAATATATTTACTTTTCATCATGACCCAACGCCTTCAGAATTATGTGGAAAATGAGGAACAGAGTGTCTTAACACCCCCCCTCCCCCCCTGGAAAAAAACTGGTGAAATAATTAATGTAATTTTTATTTTTTTTAATAGAGTACAAGAAATCGATATGGACAAAGTATATGCATTTCTGGTCTGCACGAGCGGTACCACTGGTAAAGTTAAAATCGCTGCCTTCAATCACAAGGCTTTCATATTTAAAATAACGAAACTGTTACAACAATACAAATATGATAAACAGTAAGTAAATAATTTTATTGACTTCTAGACTTCTAGATCTATATTATCTATATATATATAAAATCGAAAGGTCACTCACTCATCACGAAATCTCAGAAACTACATGTGCTAGGAATCTCAAATTTTGCATAGGAGTTACTTATAAGACGTAGGTGCTCGCTAAGACGGGAATTTGCAATATTCGACTTCTAGGGGATTGTTTTTGGGGTCGAAAGTTTGTATGAAACTATGTTACTACAAATGATAGGAGTCTCAAATTTTGCATGGACGTCACTTATAGGACGTAGGTACTCATGGAGATAAAAATTAATAATAACGTAGTTCTCGCAGGCGAAGCCGCGGGCGGGCCGCTAGTTTTATATATGTATTTGTTTAAAATTAAAAAAAAAAAGTCCCGCTGAGTTTCTTGCGCCGTTTCTTCAAAGGTCTGAGGCACTTTTGTGAACTGGTGGTAAATTATTTGACGTTTAAAAAAATAAAGCTTGTAATTTTTTATTTTGAATAAGAATATTTGAATTTGAATATAACAATTTAAGATAATTTTGGTCCCAGATTTTTCTATTATCTATATATATAAAATCGAAAGGTCACTCACTCATCACGAAATCTCAGAAACTACATGTGCTAGGAATCTGAAAATTTGCATAGGAATTACTTATAGGTCGTGGGCACCTACGACCTATAAGTAACTCCTATGCAAATTTTCTAAGACGGGAATTTGTAATATTCGACTTCTATGGGGTTGTTTTTGGGGTCGAAAGTTTGTATGAAACTTCATTACTACAAATGCTAGGAGTCTCAAATTTTGTATAAACATCACTAGGACGTAGTCATGGAGACAGAAATTAATAATAACATAGTTCACGCGGGTGAAATCGCGAGCGGGCCGCTAGTAATATCATATTTTCATTATGTCGTACCAAATATTATTTAATGCTTATATATCCACATATAAATTTAAGTTCCACCGTATTTTCAAGACATTGTGTATTGACTGGCGGAACTCTACGCCGCGTTTTGCCTCGCTACCTACTAATAATATTGAAAATCTCATGCCCCTGAATAGGAATCGAATCTACGCACGCTTTGCGCTACATTTACTTAGGTGAAAGGTTAGATTAGTGATCTCAAATTTGATTATTAACTTCCTCTGGAATAATTATTATTACTAAGTATTTCCATTCTATAATTGGATGTGGTATTTTTTAAGTGGTTACGGAAAACCAAAATGCAGGTTTTTTGGTTTTCCTTAAACTCCAACCACAAAATAATAGATAATAAGCACTCTCTAGATAAACATGAAAAATGCTCAATTGGTGCAACAACGACGTAATCGTATGAATAAAAAAAAATCTAAAAATAAGTTAAATATTTTGGATTTTGCTATTTTAAAAAAAAATGGAAATATATCTTCGTTGGATCAAATGAGCCATATATATAATTTTAAAAACTCATTGTAATCAAATGTTTTTTTGTAGACCTGGAAAAAGAATATTGAATTTATCTCCAGTAAATTGGATATCCAATTACTTTTTGTCTGTTGGTGGTCCTCTAATAGGAGATACCAAAGTACAGACTTCAATTCCCGATAGCTACGATCATATTATCGATGTTATTAACAAATATAAGGTAAATAAATCATACATTTTAATAGATATTCTAATTTATCATAATTTCTTTTAAGCGTTTTTTCCAGCTTCACGATTTATCTGTAGCAGGGTAGGCAGAGGGCGTAAGAGTGTTAAGACACTCCGCTTTTAAGCGTTGATTTTCGCAAAAGTGTTAATAACTTGACCTGATTCTAAGAAATTGTTACGGAAACCACATATATCATTACTTTTTCCCAATTTTTTTTTCTATACAAATTAACAAAGTAATGAAACGTAATCTTTTACTATACTAAGTATAATAGTGACTGGAAACGTGACAGGTGATGGATTCGATTCCCACTCGAGGAAAAGAAATATTTAATTTTCCACTACTCAACACGCAATGCCTACAGAATTCGGCGGAAAGTAGGGAACGGAAGTGTCTTAATGGGGACGGAGTATCTAAAAACTAGGTTCCTGGGTTCCCTCTGCGTATCCTGCTATGTGCGGGATACAGCGTGAAGCTGAGAAAAATATAGAAAAATTAGATAACTCTAGTTATTTACCCTACATGTCTTCCAATGTATAATAATTAAAATAATCTTCATTTTTATTGCAGCCAGTGCAAGGATTGTTCGGACCTACATTTGTAGCATATATGATGAGCAAAAAGGATAAAGTAGACCTTACGTGCTTCAAAAACATCAGCATAGCTGGTTCTAAAATATATCCTGGAGTAATGGCAGAATTAAAGGTAAGTTTAGATTTGAATAGGTATAATATGAAAATTAAAAATATATTTAAAGGCCATCTGAGGAAGTCAAGAAGTTAATTAACTTCATTTCTCGCTTGGTAACAAGAGAAAGCACGACGTAACATTAGGTTCCCTCTGCCTTCCCTGTTTTCTGCGAGGTATAGCGTAAATTTTAAAAAAATAACGTTATTTAATAGGTAACGATATTTACTTAGTTTTACCAGAGCAGAAATCGAACCCACAAATACTATGTTCACAGTGAGAAGCTCCACCTCGAAGGCATTTTACAACTGTTATCCTAATAAAAGATATATGTATAATCACCTCTATAATAAAAGTTTTACAATATTTATATATATAAAGACAAAAAAAAACTACAGAGAAAATGTAAATAAATCCAAACCCTAAAACAATAATGTTATCTTTATTTACTCTTTTAATTATCTATTATCTTGAAAACTACTTGAAATGGTGAAGTATTTCTATAATATTAATTGCTGTAATTTTTTATTTAATAATGTCAAGAGTTAGTCAATTGGAATCAATTCAATTTAATAATTATAAAATTTATAATAGTTCTGTTTTTTTGTTAGTTTATTATTTTTATGAACTTTTCAATAATAAACTTAATATATTGTTTATTTTTTCGTTTTGTTTATTCTTGAATTTATTTGATTTAAATTAAATGAAAAAAAAGGAATACTTGTTACGTAATATTACATAATATTAATAAATATAATGCAATCAAATTCAATTCTGAATAACTTGTTCCTTATATCGATTATAATATTAATAAAAAATTACCAACCTTTCCAAAAATGTACCCAGATGAATTTAGGTAGTTAAATATCCATTTTTTATATTTTGTTTTACCTCTTCTCTGTCCTGGCATTAATCCCAGCTATTGCCAAGATCTGCCTTCATACTCAACTTACTCCACTTAGCATGGTCTTTAACATCCTCGGTGGTATTTCCAGTGTTAAACTGTATGTTATTAAATGTAATTTTGTAAATTTTAGAAAATGATGGCGAAAGACGCTACTGCAATGGAAGCCTATGGACAAACCGAGATGATTGGATCAGTATTAACTCCTAATCCTGAAGGGCCGACCGGGACCTGTGGGAGACCTCTATCTCTTTACGCTATTAAGGTATGAACGCAATTTTTTTCCAATTCCACAACATATCCTGCATGTAATAGAGTAAGCAAAGGAAACCTAGTATTAAGGCATTCCGCTCTCCTCTTTCGGCGGAAATCTGGCGCTTTTCGACACCAAAGCGAACATATGGAATATTTCGATTCCTCAAATGTGAATCGAACCCACAACCAAACTAGTTCCCGTACGCCCTCATTCAATTCTCCGTTTATTTACATATTTTAGAAAAATGTACATTCAAAATATAAGTATGATTTTTTTTGCTTAATATAAAGCTACGTTACTTCTGTCCCACGATGCAGCTTTTATTTATTTGCGGTTAGACACAAAGTAAGGAAAAAATTAAAACTAAATATAATAACAATAAAGATCAAGAATCAGTTATAATTCAATTAATTGAACAATACATTTACCTGTATAGAATAAATTGAATTTATCAATTATTTCAGTAATAATAGAAATCAATATCGTTAATTATTTATTAACCGAGAATTCAATACATGGACACTTGTTAATTTTACTTAATTAGTTTGTCTATAATTTAAAACGCGCGGAGCGCGTGCCAAGTTTCTGGGTTTCAGAACTGGCGAGCAGCACCGTGTGTTATTTTACACGAACCATTTGAAGCCACTTTTTACCTATTCGTAACTCAAAAACTATTCCACCTAAAGCTGTCATATTTGGATCAAATATTTAGACCCCCTACCTGTATACGTGCATAAAATTTCATAAACACAGCTCAAACAGTTATTTAGATAATGACGTCCAAAAATCGTAAATTTTTAGGGGGGTGACTGACCTATAGACCTTAATGTTAATCAAGTTCCAGATGATCTAGAATGGTGAAATTTAGCATCCGGTTAAGTAATTGGGTGTATGTCAAGGGAAAAATCCGAAACTAGTATTTTTTTAAATATTTTCTTATAATTTTTCAATAAATAGATAATTTAATTGTCAATAAATTTTATATTTTATTTAATATCGAAATTTAATTGAGTGTGTTAATATTTTATAAGAGATAAAATAACTCAAATCTGGATAACTAGGCAATCTACAGTAAATTTCTTATATTTCAGCTGGTTGATCCTCACACAGGCGAAGAAGTGACAGAACCGTATGTCAATGGCGAATTATGGGCGAAAGGACCGAGATTCACGGTAATATTGACGTTTGATTAAAAATCCTTTTTTTTAGCTTCACGCTATATCCCGCACACAGCAGGATAGGGAAATCAGTGTTAAGACACTCCATTCCCCATAATCCGCAAAATTCTAGAGACATTGTTTGTTGAGTTGCGGAATTCAACGCTTGTGCCCCTGTGCCACGATTATCTTCATTAATTTGTTGATTGATATATTTACTTTTATTTTTTTATTTTCACGTATTTTCAATAATATCATATATACATATATTTTTAGGAATATTACAATGATCCAGAAGAGACAGCCAGAGCATTCACCGAAGACGGTTTCTTCAAAACGGGAGACTTATTATACAAGGATGAAAATGATAATTACTTTTATGTAGATCGCCTGAAAGCACTCATAAAGTATAGAAATTCACATGTAAGTATATTTTTCAAGGTATTTTTTCAGCTTCATCGCTGTATCCATAGCAGGGTAGGCAAAGGAAACCTGAGAACTCATTGTTAAGACACTCTGTTCCCTTTATGATATGTACTTCTGTTTTCCACTTCCGCTGTTTTCTGGAGGCATTGCGTGTTGATTGGCGAAACTCAACGCCGCACTTTGTCTCAAGAACAAAGCGAAGACAAGAAAACATTACATTTTTTCATTCCCAATCTGTCTTGTTTCTAGGGGTTACTAAACCTGGAAAATTTTATAAAACCATATAGGGATATATTAAAGACATCAAAGACTTAAAAGTTGGGCACATTTCCACACATTTCAATTTCTTGCATATAATTTTTTTATGTATCTATGCTTTATTTAATAAATGACGACCTGAAAACAGTTTAGAAATTCTTTTCTCCCGTGATCCATTTCTTGGAAATCGTCCAACCTTGGCACGTACGTTGGTGCTGCTTCAAATCCCGTTACCTTGAAATATTTAAACTTTTTTTATTTAAAAATTTAAATACTTATTTACTTTTAACAATAATTTATAGGTAATACCAATGGAACTAGAAGAAGTGATCAGTAAATATCCGGGAGTAAAGCATGTATGTGTCATCGGTGTAAGCGATCCTTTGGATGGTGAACGACCTCTGGCGTGCATTGTCACAGAGAGCGGTCATACAGTCAATGCACAGGATATTAAAGATTTAATAGCAAGTATGTATTCGCTATATTTAGGTTCCCGCTGTATCCCGTACACAGTAAGTCAGGCAGAGTAAGTGTTAAGACACTCCCGTTTTCACTTTCCGTCGAATTATGGAGGCATTGTGTAAGGGAATTCAACGCTTTGCCTCGTTATCAGAGCAAAGAAATGAAAATATTAAATATTTCATTCCCCAGAGTGGGAATCGAACTCACAATCGTCGCGTTTATCTCGATGTGCTTACAAAAACTATGTCACAAATAATATTACAGTTCGTTTATATTATTATTGTTAATTTTTACCTTACATCTTTCTAAGTAAATATAAAAGTAATAAATTTATTTATATATCCATTATAAGAATTCAGGATTTAATAAAATAAAAATAACAATTACAGATAAACTATCGAAGAACAAGCAACTACGAGGAGGTGTCATTTTCCTTGAGAATCTACCATTCACATCATCACAGAAAGTAGCAAGAAATAAGTTGCAGGAAATGGTCCAGAACATGCGAGAGCAGAAATGTTTTTAGTAATTAATAATGAGATAGTGATTATTTTTTTTAATGTTGCCAGTAATAATATTTATAGATAATATTATAGATATATTAGTGTAGCTGTATATTTAATCTGTTATATTTTGTAATACAACAATAATATTTATTTTATCTTAGCTAGTTGTCAGTATTTCATACATTCAGAAATCTATTTTTTTATTTTATAAGTACTAGTAAGACTTAAAAATTACGATAATATTTTAATGCCATAATTTTTTTTATATTAATTATTACATGAAAATTGTATTTATTTATAAATATGGTCTGTGCAGGCCAGTCGTAGCACAGAGGCATTAAGGTTGTGGTTTCGATTTTCACTAGAGATTCGATTCGTTAATTTTCTACATCAAAATAAAAGAAGTTGAATAATTATTTAAATTACGTTTAATTAATTATATGTCAATACTGAAAACCTATATTAAAAATAAATATACTTACATAATTTTCTTTAAATAAATTAAATTACGACAAAATTTGAGATTTTTTTTACATTATTTTATAAAACGCCCTTAAAGATTTAAATTTAATATTGATAGCCTTCACCTACTATATTAAATACCGCGATAACAATACCATTCTGAATTTTCTTAAAAATAAATATGAACCTAAATCAAAAATAAAATTGAACGTAGCACAATCCCAATCTGCCATTTTTTATTTTTAATCCTTAGATTGACAAGTGTTTAAATATTTCTAAGATTAAAATTTTACATACAATTTATAATAACTTTTAAATAGTAAGAGTTATTTAATATTATAAAATAATAATAATATTTATCGGATAATAATACAAAAAAAGAATTAGTTTAGATTTTTGAAGTTAAGAATTTAGATTATAAAAATCTCGATAAAATATTATTACTATTTTTTTTTTAATTTTGTACATTTATTTTAAATAAATATATATTCTAATATCACAGATATCATGAAATAACTCACTAACTACTATTTTAACACCACAAACTTATAATTTACATAAATATTTTTAACATTTTTAAAGTGTTATTCCAGACTTAAGAAAGAACAATGTTCGTATTCTAAATAAGTAAAATAATTTATATTATTCTTATACAACTTAATGGAGAAATTATTCTCTATTAGAATTCGAAACAATTTGTAGAATCACTTTTTTGGCCAGTTTACCAGTAGATGTTAATGGTATGCTGTCCAGAAAAACGACACCGCCAGACAAAGCTTTATTCTTGGATAATTTATCTGAAATTAATATAAAATTAATATTATTAATATAATTATGTAAATATACACATAATATCTTACTGAGACCAAACCACTGGATAGGTTGTGGGTTCGATTCCCACTCGACTTATTACTTACAATTTTCACTTTTAAAACAAAAGTTATTCATCTTATACTTACTTTCAACGAGATCTTTAATTTCCTTAGCAGTAACATGACAATTTTCCTTCTTAACAACACAAGCGACCGGTCTCTCCCCGTCCACGGGGTCCTTGATGCCGACCACGCTCACGTCTTTGACAGATGGATGAAGTCGTATAACATCTTCTAGTTCCGATGGTATTACCTTAAATTACGAATATATTGTTATTTTTACTTAAGATGATATAAAACTTAACGCATAAATCCATACCTATATTATAAATTCGAAAGTATCTCTGTCTGTCTGTCTGTCTTTTACGCAATCAGGGACAAACCGCTAATTTGTGATAAAATACTCATATAGAGATACTTGAGGGTCTCGGGATGAACATAGGATACTTTTTTTTCTCATATTTGTAATATTACCAATATATTAAAATACTAATTAATTTGACATGCAATTAATTCCGCCACATTAATAACAACCGTCGCTATGCGACCGCCGCTAAGCAACGATTTGTAAAGTTTGTTGTTAGAAAACGTCACCCAAAATGAGCTTCTCTCTATTGAAAACTGAAAATAATTTCATAAATATATTTAATAAATATTCGTATAGTTCAAGCGGGCGTAGCCGCGTTCGGGTCCACTAGTAGTAATATATAACAAATATCTTACTAGTTATATGTATATTACCAACTTTCTACACACTACGATAATAAAAGAATTATTATAAAAAGTAAAACTCACAATATAATTTCTGTATTTTATGAGAGATTTAATTCGGTCCACAAAGAAGTAGCTGCCATCCTCATCTCTATATAATAGATCACCAGTTTTATAGTACCCGTCTTCGCTGTATGCCAGTTTCGTTTCTTCTGGATCGTTGTAATATCCCTGAAAATGTTATATTTAATAACTATGAAACAATATTAAAAACATTGGCGCAGTAATGGAGGGGAGGGGTCTGTGCCCACCTCAGAAATTTGACTAATAAAAATAAGCCTGAAATTAAAAAAAAACTTTACACTAACATATCTGTACAAAGCTAAAGTCCAGTCTAAAATACTACGTTCTCCATATTTCTAACAATTTTCGAAACATTGAATGGCGATCTTGTCAGAGTGAAATTATAATAGCTCAAATATAAAATCTAATCCTCAAGTGAGAATCGAACCAACAAACATCGTGTTTACGATCGAACACTACTGTATTTTAATAATTTTACTTATAAATGTAATAAAATGTTTACCGCAAATGAATACCCTTTCGCCCACATTTCCCCAGTCACGTTTGGTTCCTTTATTTCTAGGCCGCTATCAGGGTCGACCAGCTGCAATAATAACATACTCATATAAATATTTAATATTTTTTATAAATATGGTAACTTTATTAAATTCATTAATTTTAAACTATAAAATTTCATAGGCATAATATATAATCTTGATAACGACAACTTATTTTAATAAAATTGTTTTTATAGATTTATATAGGTAAAATAATATTTTCAGTTTCACACTTTCTATAATATTTTCTACTTCTATAATATAATCTTTTCGAGATATTGCGTGTTAAATCTTATTCCCAGAAATAATGAATTGTATCATTTCCTCGCATGGGGATCGAACCCACAACCAGTCGCGATTACAGTCACACACTTGTACCCCTGCGCCACGACTGGCTTCAATTATACTATTATTTTTGTCATAATCATAACAATAAATCACCTTCATAGTATGTCCAAATATAGCTTTTCCACAGCTTCCAGGGGGGCTTAGAGGATTTGCCATCAGAATAGGGCCTATCATTTCAGTTTGACCATAAGCGTCTAGTGTTAGACAAGTTTCGGACAGTAGTTCCTGAAAAAAATTATTTTTGTAAATCTATATATATAAAATCGAAAGGTCACTCACTCATCACGAAATCTCAGAAACTACATGTGCTAGGAATCTCAAATATTGCATAGGAGTTACTTATAGGACGTAGGTGCGCGCTAAGACGGGAATTTGCAATATTCGACTTCTAAGGGGTTGTTTTGGGGTCGAAAGTTTGTATGAAACTTCGTTACTACAAATGCTAGGAGTCTCAAATTTTGCATAGACGTCACTAGGACGTAGTCATGGAGACAGAAATTAATAATAACATAGTTCACGCGGGTGAAACCGCGAGCGGGCCGCTAGTATATAATATAATATGAAACAAATAATTTATACCAAATAGCAAAACATTCCATTCAATTATTATTTAAGTAAATAGAATTATTTTTCATATTTATTTATTATCCATTTTTCATGCAAATTACATTCTAGTCTACACTATCTATGACTCTATACTAATATTATGATGATGAAAAGTTTGTTTGCTAATGCCCAAAAATAATAGATACTTAATTAGATACACTTAGTCCGAATTGAAAAAATATTTTTATGTTGGGTAATCCATTTTTAAGAGGAAGCCTGTAATATGTAACTGTGGTCTAAGATGCGAAGTCACTGGTGAAAGCTATTTCTAATAAAATCGTTCTACATAGTCATCTGTACTGTACGTACAGTCGAAATTATATGAAATAGACTCATTTATGGAATTTTATTTTTTATTAATTCTTACAATATCTTATAGTTACCTTAAACTTTTCAAAAGTATCCGGATTAAACTTTGATCCTACTACATTGATAATTTCGAAACATGTAAGGTCCACTTCGTCTTTGCGACTCAAAAATGTTGACACCAGAGTGGGGCTAAATAAACCTGATTGAGGCTGTGAACAACAATAATACAGAAGATCAACTTATAGTAACCTTTTTGGGAGTGGCAACCCCACTCGACCCCCTTTTGTGGAACTTGGGATCTAGTGGGAAGCTAGTCACTGTCCGTCAACCATTCAATTTGAGACTTTTGAAAAGCCGGAAGTCTGTCATTCTCATCCAATTTCCCAGTGACCAGTCCATCTAAACTTCATTTTATAGTTCCAATACACATCTGTTTATGTACATTTAAGAAACCTTTAGAAAAAGCAGTTCTCAGCGATAAGCTCTAGCACTTTATAGATATAATATCAGAGACATAAAAAAATAATTTATTTTAACAATATTACTATTTTATTTTAACATTTAACTACGTGTTAAAACCGTTTCCATTAGGACTCTTCCGTTCCCCATTTTTCACCGAATTCTTAAGCATTGAGTGTTAAGTGACAATAAATATAAAATATTTAATTTTCGCTCCTGGGAATCGAATCCACAACCTTCGCGTTTACGATCACACCTTTGTGCCACCTGGCCTCAAAAATATACTAGCATAAATAAAATTTTACTTACTCTATAGTCATTAATCATTTCAATGATATGGTCGATATCATCTGGCCTTGACGTTTGAATTTTAGTATCTCCAGTTATGGGTGAAAAGAAACAGATGAAGTAGCTCGATATCCACTGTACCGGCGACAAATACAGTGTTCTCTTTTTAGTTCTAAAACAAACATATTAAAGACTAAAAATAGAATTATCAAAAAGTAAATATTATATTAGAGGCCAGACGTTACATAAGGTATACGCGTGTAAAGGAAGGAAAATGAAATATTTAATATATCCATTTTTTTGCTCTGGTGTCGAGTCAAAGCGCGGCGTTGAGTTCCGCTAGTCAACAAGCAATGCCTCCAGAATTTGGCGAAAATTGAGGAACACTAGGTTCCCAGGTTCCCTCTGCCTATTCTGCTATGTGCAGGATAAAAAAATATATTTATATTTCAACAACAAGTAATAATTTGAAATATTTGAAAAAAGTCATTGTCCACGCCAAGCCTTAAAAACACGCAAAAAAAGCAATATAATATAATATGTTAAAAGAAAGTATATTTTTTGTATAATGAAATATTACTTACACTTTTCTTTCTTTGTTAACTTTAAGGAATTCTAATAACTTCAACATAAAGGGGCCATGTTTGAAAACGGCAATTTTCAGCTTACCAGTAGAACCACTTGTGGGGATTAAAAAAACATTTATTTTCTCAATATCAAACTCTTCTGGTCTAAAAACATATAAGTAATATTTGTCAAAAATGTTAACTTCAAATAAATATATTTTTATTAGTATATATAAAGAAAATAATTTTTTTTGTGGTGGATCTTGAGATGCCGCTTTCATTCATACATAAGTATATAATTTAAGAATGAAACCGGCATCTGAAGATCGATCTCAGACTTGAGAGCGGTTTATAAATACAGGTTTTTATTAACTCGTAAAAAATACATCAAAACTAATACAATATTTTTTTATTGCAAATTTAAAATTTACTTAAAAAACGTGCAAAATATGATTATATAGTAGTTAACTTTGAAATAAGGACTTTGGACTCGAAGCCAGTAAGTGCTGTTGATTAAACATGTATTTACTGTGTCACAAAACTAATTGTTGTACAATTACAGAAATAATAATTTAAAATAATTAGAGGGCGTCTTACAGTTACACAATGTGTACTTGTACTTACTTTGTGTACTTCTCACAGTTGCATAAAGTGTAACTGTTAGGTAATACGATAGGCTATGAGTTCGATTCCCACTCGAGGAAATTAAATATTTAAACCCGTAATGCCTTCAGAGTTCGGCGGAAAATGAGGGAAGAGTGTCTTAAATTTAGGTTTTCTCTGCTTTCTCTACAGTATGCGGGATACAGCGTGACGCAAAAAAATAATAATAACAGAAATATCATCTCACTTGAAGTCTTGCTCCAGTTCTTTTGTATCGTACATGTCAATTATATCCGATATAGTACAGTCGCCGTCGAAAGTGATTATCTTCATTTCCAGGCCAAGGTCTGCCGCTACTCTCTCATATACTTCTTGGGAATCCCGTTGACAAAACGCCAGTTTTGGTTTTGTTAATTCAAATAGTTTGTAAATTTCATCTGTCAAAAGGAATTTATGATTATTTTTGGTATTTTTTAAAGAAATAATATTAAACTTTGTACTAATAGGTTTAAGTACCTATAATGTAATTAAATTTTTAAAAAAGCAGAATTCACCGTGCATCCGGGTTCATCATGCAGCAAAATGAGAAACTTAGAGAATACAGAATCGGCAATAATATTATAAGAGAGATCGACAGTGGGTCCAAGAAATTCTAAACTCGATATTAGAACTTCTTGGACCCACTGAACCCATCTGTATCTATTTTTTTTAAAAGTTACTTGTTACAACAATAACTGCAAAACATTGAAGGTACATAAAATGAATAATACCACTTACCATATTTGAAATATGGATCAACACCAACTAACGTGAGGCCATTGAAGACACTTGCATAAAACGGTATATGGATATCCAAATTATTTCTTCCACCAACAGCTACTATGTCTCCAGGCTTGTAGCCAAGTACTCGTAGCGATCTTGCCAATTTAATTGATCTGGATAATGCTGACCCGTAAGTTCGCTTTTCCTTTGTAGCTGCATCTATCTAGCAATTGAGAAACATATTAAATTATATATTTTATGTCGATACTTCTTTTAACTATACTAGCTGATTTAAAAGGACTTTTTGCTATAAAAAATACCAAGAAAAGAACTGAAGTCATATCTGTACTTTCAGATCTGATCCTAAAAACAAATATAGAGTTCTCAACTACCACTCGGACTACTACTCAGAGAGCTCTATTAGTGTTTAATTTTAATTATATTAAATAACACTTATATGCTAATCGCTAAATGAGGCCATTACACTCTTACACAAACAGAAGACGATGTTTATTACATTCATTTATACTAATGTACCAAGACAGGACGTCTTCGCTCTAAAACAACTCTTTTTTTAGAAAACTTATATGTATGTAAAATTGAGGCTTCCTTAGTATAACATATTTTGCTTTAATTTTAAAGTAGCTTAGATCATCTGGCAGAAGTAAAAGACCACGTAGAGACCACTACCGCAGACCACTATTTACACAATTCTTAATAACGATACGAGCGTTTCTACTTTCACGGAAGTGAGCATTTAGCTACCCCTGAAAGGGCCCCACTTTCAAGTAATAAAGTACGCATACCCTCTTAACTACATATTAGACTAATAATCCCCAAAATTTTAACTTTGCTAAAATGACGTAGGTCTGGGGGCTCTGGGATCTCAGTCTAGAAGTTTCTTGGCCAAAATAAACGTTAAAGTAATTTTTTTGTTACATGTACATTACCATGTGATTAATGATAATTCGAATAAGTAGATACTGATAATTATTTATTATTATTATATTAATATTGTTTTTGTTTCTTTTTTGTTTCCTTGTTACTTAGCGAGAAATCACTATATAAAACCATAATCATTAAATGAATTTCAAATTATACCAAAAGCAAATAACATTTTTATTAGTAGACAAAATCTCACGTTTTTTAATAATTTTTGGGTTATTACTTATTATAATCTAGTAAAGTAAATTATTTTGGTAGGAAGAAACAATTCATTATTAAATTAAAAAAAAAGTTAATTCAAGGCAAGGTTAGTCAGTTATATTAATGAAAATATTTTTTTTACTTTCAATTTACCTTTATATTACTAAAAAAAATGTTTTAAAATGAATAAGCTCCAAGTTTTTTTTTATTTATCTGAGCAGCATCCATATTAATAAAGATTAGAAAGAGATATAAATTAAAAATCAAATTAAATCAGCTTCACGCTGTATCCCGCACACAGCAGGGTAGGCAGAGAGAACCTCGTATTAAGGCACTCCGTTCTCCACTTTCCGCCGAGTTCTGGAGACATTGCGTGTTGAGTGGCGGAAGTCAATGCCAAGCTAATCAGAGCGAGAAAGACAAAATATTAAATATTTCATTTCATCGAGTGGTAATTGAACCCATGATTGAAGCAGTCGTAGCACAAGGACACATGCAGTTGTTCTAAGTCCTCTTTTTTTAAATATCTTTATTAATTATTAAAATTCTCCTAACGCTTAATTAAAATTTTTCCTAAGACATTATATTCATACTTGTATATCTTTACACCAATTTTTGTAACTGCAGTATATTAAAATATATTACAGAACAATGCCCGGACAATGACCTGAATTGAATTAATGTGACTGAATTAAATTAAGTTTTCATTAGCGTCACGCTGCACACAGTAGGGTAAGCAGAAGGAACCTAGTTACCTTTTAAGACAATATGTTCCCCCTTTCTGCTCAGAATTTTAGAGGTAAGTAAGTACCTATTACATGCTGCTCTTTGCCTCGACACCAGATCGAAGAAAAATATTAAATATTTCATTTACTCGAGTGGTAATCGAACCCTTTCAGTTGTTGTTCAGAACAGTCACCCTTTGTGCCCCTGCTCCACGACTGGCCTCCAATGAGACGGGTTGCTATGATTCCATATTAATTATAACGACTTATATATTATAGCTTATTATATATAACTGTAGACAAAAACCATATAATAAAAAAGTGTTTTGTAGAACTTTTGCGTCAATATAAATTTTTTTTATAAAACCGGTTAAGCCGAGTCGGATTCATCTACCGAGGCTTCCGTACCAATTCCAATATTGTAGGTCAACGGGGAGAACAACTAGTAACATTAGACATACTTCAATTTGCGGTCATATGCATAAATTTTGTATGAAACGAACTACAAATACAAGTTTGTATTTTTTTTGTATGAAATTTCAGCTTGATACTTCATATCCTACCTATTTTGGGGAGATTTAACAATTAATAACTTTTAATAAAGAGCAAAAAACGAGATATGTATAAAAAAATTATAAAATAAATATTTTTAGACAAAATGCTATACAAGCTTCGACTGTTGTAAAAAGATATATTGGATTTCGAACCCTACACACAAAACTAGGTGAACAAAAATAATACTAACCTGGCCAACAACGTCGAGATGATCTTTGATATGGTCCAGTAATAGATGTCCAAGGTGGTATCGGGAGCTTATTTCCATTATAATTTCTTAAATATTACTAAAAATCACTCAAAAATCACTATAACATTAATATATTTTTTTGTCGTAAACGATCTACAGTTAAGTATTTCTATTTATATTTGTGGCCAGCACAAGTAGTCACTCTGTTGGCTCAGAGAAGAATGATAATGCTATAGTAATTGTATATGAGGAGTGGTGGTTCAGGGGCACAAGTGTGTGACTGTAAACATGATTGGATGTGGGTTCAATCCTCTCTTGAAGAAATAAAATATTTATTCAAATATATTAATTTTCATTTCTTCGCTCTGGTGTCGAGGTAAAGCGCGGCGTTGAACTTCGCCACTCAACACGCAATTCTTCCAGAATTTGGCCTGAACCCTTTAATTAAATGTGTATAAACGAAATAACTTAATTAAAATTCATTAAGTTAAAACAAATCATCAGTATCTACAGTTAACATTTGAATGTTTTTCCTTATTTACCGTGGCATTGTTTGAATTACACATGGATATTAGTTACAATGACTGACTAGAAAAGTGACAGTTGTAGGTTCAATTCCCACTCGGGAGAATAAATTCTTACAAAATAAATCAAAACTTTCAACTGTTGATAGATAAATATACAATTATTTTATTGAAGTCGATGATTTCTTATCAATTTCACAAACGGCATATATGCTATTGCATTAAATGCATTGAACTCTTACGCATTTACTTAATCTTTTTGTTCCGTTTCCATGAACAACGTGGGAATGTACATTTTATCTTCCATTCCATCATTCCGCTTACCACAATGTAATTTCATCTATAATGTATTCATTTTGGCTTGAGACAAAATTTAAACAAAGAAAACAAAGTTTCTGATACTTTTCATGTTTGTACCTAAAGGTTTCGTATATATTCTGTTGCTAGCAGCTTGTTGTACTTGCTCTTATGCAGTCATTTCTGAAAGCTTAACTTCGTAATAATTTACTATTTATTCTAACTAGGTTTTTTTGATAATTTTATAATACGTAAACAATCAGAATTGGAATAAAAAAAAGACATTCATTTCTAAAATTTTATTTAAAATAACGTATTACTTTTATCATACAATCAAATCTACTAATCTATTTAATAAGAAAAATCTAGCACATAGTAAGCAGAATTAAAACAAATTAAAGCTTTTATATAAATTGGTAAATTATACGCTTCTACTAATATTAAAAATAGTATATATATAAAATAATGGTTTATAAAGGAGTGGGCACATATTGCGGATGGGTGGCGGATCTCAACGCCGAGCTATGCTATTACCGGAACGTATTACAGAAAAATTATTTATTCCCCTCGAGTAAGAATCGAACCAATAATAGTCGCATTTTCGGACGCCAAGCTTAATGAGAGGAAGTAATTAATTTGTTTTGTTTTTAAATTTGTCTAAACACCTTAGAATCGTTAAAGGTACCAACAATAATGACATTACAAATATTTATATAAAGACTATTTAACTTTTACGCATGTCATTCCATTTGTAAAAGAAATAGAAAAACCGTCTAATAATTTATTATTTTTTAAAAAACATTTCAAGTGTTGAGACTCTCCGTTCTCCGCCTGATTAAAGTCATTGCGTATCGTAAAATGAGGTCAATAAAAAATTGTTTATATTAAGTTAGAGTTTTACAATGTTTCCGAAAAATTTGGCGGAACTTGGGGAAATTGGGGAACGGAGTGTTTTGAATCCATACAAAACTAACTATTGCATTCAATCATATATCTATTATATTACAACTACAACACTAGAATCATGACAATATAGATAGCTACCAACATTATTTTATGAGAAAAGCTGCAATATTTTTCTAATACATCCTTTGGAACAATTAATTATAGTTAAAGTACAGTAAAAAGCACTTAAATTAAAAATATATATATAATAATCAAATTAAAATTAATTGTTGTTTGTATTTCTATGTATATGTGAGCAATAAAGTATATTTTAACATGCAAAATTTAACCCAAAAACTCTACTGCAAAAATAATACTAGTAAATAAATACAACAAAAAAAATATTAATAACTAACACATAATACGCAAAAATATATAAACATAAAAAAATCTATTTCTAAAATTCTATAAGGCACAAATGGTAATATTTACATAATAATATTACAATCATTAACTTTTTACCTACATCGCGTAAAGCAATTAAGAGAGCGTTAATAATTTTAAAACAATAAAACAAAAAATTAAAAGAATATAGTGTCTAAAACAAATCATTAAAATTACAATTATATGTTTTATGTAAGCTCACTCTTTTATATAAAGGTAAAAGGAATATTTGAGAAAAATTAATATTACAATACTAAATCTTTCACTATAAAGACCTCCTTTTGCAAGTCTCCGGAACCGATTTTACAATTTAACATAATTTGTAAATCTTCCATTCTGAAATACAAAAATAGTATTTTAAAATATTTTTTTAGCTTCACGCTAGGACCTACTTTCCAGTAAAAAAAAGAATAATAGCAATCGGTTTCACTCAGTCAAAAGTTACCTCAGTAACAAATATAAAAAAATACAACCTCCCGCTTTTACAAAAGTCAGATTAAAATAGAATAAAAGCCTAATAAATATTACTTACCCTGTATTCTTAGCATCTCCTTCAGTGTTGACCTCACAGCGAACACTCTGTTCGATACAATCAGATACAATAGTGCCATCCAACTTGACATGGGATCCTGAATACATATGTATGCCAACGCCGCATTTCTTTATATGGCAATTACGCAGTTCCAACTGAAATCATTAAAATATTAATAGTTATATCAATTTTTTTTTTCATAATTATAAACACTCAACTTCTGTAACTGTAGACCCGAAGGTTATCGGTTCGATTCCCACTCGAGGAAATGAAATATTTCTTCGCTCTGGTGTTGAGGCAAAAGCGCGGCGTTGAGTAGAGTTCCGCCACTAAACAGGAAAGTGAGGAATGGAGTGTTCAGCATTGGGTTCCCTCAAGTTCCCTGCTACAGGCGGGGTACAGCATGAAGCTAAAAAGATATATAAACCTAAAAAAAAATGCTGTAAGTTATTTTCTACTTGTGTAAATTATCATTTGATTAGGAATAATAGTGTTCCAAGATTAGTTACAATACTGTTAAAACATTGATTTTTTGGTTGACTAATTGGCCAACTGGTTATAACTAGTTTCATTCTGTTTACCATTAATAGGATTCATAAAAATAGAAAAACTATAATAATAAATAAGAAATCAAACAATCAATGCAATAAATTGTATTTTATAGATAAAAGCTCCCAAAAGCAATTTCAATTTTATTACATGCATAGATACAAACCTGAGCTCCTTTATGTACCACTATTCCTGAATAAAAATTTTCAAAAGTGGTATTTTCTACAACAATTTTGGCACCCGGTCTAGCTACAATACCTTGTGTGAAGTCACTCTATAAACACATTATAAAATATTATTTTTTATAAACTAGTAAAAGATGGTGGTGGGTTTAGATAGAATAAGATTTACTCAAATCAGATTTTATGTAGGAACAAAATAGAAATAAAAAAGAAAATAAATGTAAATAAAGTATCCCGCACACAGCAGGGTAGGCAGAGGGAACCTAGTGTTAAGACACACCATTCCCCACTTTCTGCTCAATTCTGAAGGCTTTGCGTGTTGAGTGGCAGAACTCAACGCCACGAACAAAGAAATCTAATCTATTTTGTTAATTTAATATAAATCAATCTACCAAAGCAAGGATATATGTCGGCTAAGAGATGGTTGTGGGTCCAAATAAAATAAGATACTCAAATTTTATAGTATAAGAATAAAAACGTCGTGGCACGTAGGGGTAAGTGTCTGACCCTAACGCGACCGTTGTGGGTTCGATTCCCACTGCAATGGATTATTCTTCATTAATATTTAAATTTATCCACTCTAGTATAAGGGAAAAACGCGGTGTTGCGTGAAAAACTCCGTTGCGTGTTGAATGACGGTACTCAATGCCGCAAGCAGAACGATTACATTTCTTTTTTGGTCATTATGCAAAATTACAATTTAAAGACAAATAAATATAAGCCTAGTGTTAAGACACTCCGCTCCCCACTTTCCGCCGAATTCTGAATTGCTGGTTGAGAGCAACTGAAATTTAGCCCATTAAACTCACCTGAGAACTTGAAGAGTCATCAGTAAACATACAGTTATTAATATGTAACATGCCAGCTTGCATTACTACAATTGTATTAACTTTGGTGCATTGTAATGTTAGATCTTGAATTTTACACTCTTCACTCATATTCAGGAGACAAGACCTCATATCACTTGCTTTGAGGGATGCACCTGTAAGAATAACCTTTCATTATATCTACTACACGACGAAAAGGAGGATAAGTATCTGGTCTATGTATGTTTATATCTATGTGTAATTGTGAAGACCGAATCGAAAAATTCTTGAATAAAATATTTGTTATTTTTATTTCTTCAATATGGTAAAGAGACAAAGTTGAGTTTCGCCACTTTGCACGCAATATCTCCGAATTTCGGTGGAAAGAGGAGAGCTTACTACCTCTATGATATAATAGCCTAATTTTTTTCTATTAAAAATATGTGTAATTTGTTATTTAACTAAAACATAAAATTCAAATAACACTAAATATATCCCACATCTTACTTACCATTAATACTTCTTAAAGATATTTGAGATAATGACATTTCAGGTACTTCATAATGCGCACTACAGACTACCACCTCATCTGGTTTCAACGCCAGTCCTTCTTCCGCTGATGCTAATATTGAGAGAGTGTGGGCAGCGCTCAAATTTGATTGGAGGAATGTTGATATGTTGGTGAATTCTGATATATCACCACCTCGCCACAGTGCGACTACCTATAATGAAAAAAAGAAGTAATCATTATGACTTTAAATACTTATATTTTGTAAATCAATAATTTTTCTAAATAATTGTGATAGTTTTGATTCTTGAAGATATTTTATATTATTATCTCTGTATATATTGTGTCAATATATACGGTACAATCGATGAATCATGGCCTCACGGCTGTCCAAAAATTAGGCTTTATGAGCTAAAGTATTCACAAGGCAGAAGATTCAGATGTATAATGTGTTTAATTATAATGGGAATAATTTTAGTCAAATATTTATTAATAAAATCATAAAAATTATACTTACGAAGAAAAATGATGATGAAAATGAAGCTAACACCATAAAAAAGTTTGAATATCATATAAGAATAGAAATATAACATAGCATATAAGCATTCTGACGTAGCTTGATAAGATTATATGGCTTTGTGATCAGAGCACTTAGACAAGTTCAAATTCATTTTTATGACTTCTAAATAAATATTTTTCCTTTAGTTTATAAAGTGATTTGAAAATTAACGTCATTAATATATTCAACTTACATATCTTTTGCATTTATTTTTCTGCCACTTGTCTCTAGCTTTTGCTAGATATTGTTTTCTTATAAGTGGGTTTTCATACAAAGTCCACTTGGACATGAGCATATCTAACTTTGCATTCATCTCTGCACACACTGATATATAGTTAGATGGCAAAAGGGAATCTGAAAAGGGAATTTAATATGTTGATATTAAGTTTTATTTTCAGCTTCGCACTTTATCTCGCAAGTAGCTGGGTAGGCAGAGGAAGACTAATGTTTTAAGAAACTCCGCTCCCCACATTTCACTGAATTGTGCAGACAGGTTGTAAGATTAATGCCAGCTTGAAGAAATGGAATATTTATGATTTTCATCTCTTCACTCTGTCGAGGCAAAGCGCGACGTTGTGTTCCGCCACTCAAAAACAAACAATGCCACCAGAATTCGGCGGAAAGTGAGGAACGATAGTGACTGCACTCATTGTTTTTCATATAACAATATTTTTAAAAGGCTGAGATTATACCAACAACAATAAGTGACTGGCACTATAGTTGAATTCTTCATAATACAGTTTTTCATAGTTGAATTCTCTTTTACCATTTGGGTACGAAACCCTAAAAACTTACCATCACCATCAGAAATATCTCCATCACACAAAGAGGAGTCCAGCTCCTTCAATTTCTCATGAGCATCAATAGCGCTTTTCCTTAGCATCTTTATAGAGTGGGAAACATAATTTGGTATTGATCCATTGTTAAGTTCCATCCATAGGCTCATTCTATCTTCTATAGTCTTAGGCAATACAATTTTGTTGTCATAATCATCCCATGGCATCCAAATATTGTGGATATGAAATCTGTAATTATTAATATTTTTCCACTCAACTACAATTTTAGCTCAATAGTGTGTAAAAAAAATTTAATTACCTATAGTATTTCTATTTACAATTAGTTAAGCTGTTGGGGCACAGTGGTGTCTCATTGTAAAGTGCAATTTTTACGGTTTTGGGTGCAATTCCAGATAGGAGAATTTTTTTATTATTATTTAAGTATAATCATTCCTCTAAGTAGACATTAAACACACAGTCCTTATAGTCAGACCCTGCCCCACTGCTCCATAATGACCAAAAAACAACAAAATCTTGCATACCTCAATAAGTCTATAAACTCAGCTGTACTTTCGGCATTCACACATATTTCTCGTTGTTTCACTGTGGGCCACAGATCTATCAGTGGAATGTCAAACATTTGTTCAGGTAAGGTTACAGATTCATGTTGCACACTAACAACATCCACATTAGCGGAGAGCTGTTCAAAGTCCACAGAAGTCACCGTGATGTATGCAACACATGGAAATCTCACCTCTAAAAGTATAGAGAAATTATATTGTGTATACTTATTTATTTATTTACACCTTATTGTACACCATTTACAATTGAAATAAAATAAAAAACACAATTAACATACAATAATCAGAATTATCTCTCAGTATTTTTATTCCAGACAATTTCTGGGTTAGAAAGTCCTATAGTATCCTGATAGTGGTAAGTGTTGCGAAAATATAAAAACATATGATACTATATGCTAATAAATAATATTTTCTTATGCAATAGAGATTGAATAAGTATATTTTTATCATTTTAAGGTGAATCATTCCTAAAGTTAAAAAGTACTTATTTTGTATATTGCTGGAGAGGAAAATAATCTTACCAAACTTTTTACAATATTCTTTGGATAACTTCCATAAAGCATCCCAGCCTACTGGCTCCACTAACATTTCTGCTTGTAGGCTCCATTGTTCCCTAGCTGTCCCTCGTCCGGTGCTAAACACTCGGATCAAGTCTTCCAGAATTTCATTGTCGCTTCGAGCAAATGTGTGTACTGCTAACATCTATATGAACAAATTAAATAGTGGTATTTAATTTACCAAATAGGTCTTGAAATTATTAGAATTAAAAGCGTAAGTATCACTTAAATAACTTTAAATAACTTCTGACTCACTCGAACTTTGAATAGCAATAATTATACAACAAAGTATTAAGTATAGAATATTTTGATTATTACATACCTTCAAGTATTATAATAAGATTTTTGGAATTTTTGTGTTGTGGAAATTTAGAAATATAATTATTAATTTTAATTTATTAAAACACAAACGCCTAAATCACCGTTTGGTCCTCGTATTTGATTTGAAAATTACGTTTTTTAACGTTATGACGTACGTAATCGAACTTGCCAGTATCGGAAATTATGTAAAAAATAAAAATGTTATTTTGGACAATGTCTAATACAGAATAATATTACTCTAATATAGAATTACATAAGGAATACAATACAATACCGTTAAAAGTAGTAAATACAAATATTTTAAAACTTAAAATAAGATTTTGTTTTACAATTGTTTCGACTCTGGAATAAAAATAATTTATATTAAAGTATGATTTATTACTGGTTTTATATTTACTATACAGTTAAAGATATTTTTCGTATTCATTATATACTGTTAAATACAAAAATATAGGTCATTTCTATTTAGGCTTGATGTGGCTTCAATAGATATGCTATATGGGGTGAATAGAAATAAAGTAGGAGTTATCACTGTTTTGACAGATTAACTTATGTAAACCCAACAATTTGTGATATAAAACTAATTATCTTCTGTATCTTTTTATTTTTTTATAAATTTGCAAATTTAGTTTAGTTCGTTGATTTCCGCCACTCAAAACGCAATGCCTCCGCAATTCGTGCAATTCTCCGCAACGCAATTCAGAGGAAAGTGGGGAACTTAACACTAAAACCGCAGTGTATCAACTATCATATTACTTACAAAGGTGAAAGCCTCGACCATAATTATATACAAAGAATGAACGGCTGTGAACGCCTCACCACACATGCTAAGTTCGTTATTACATTTACTAAATAATATTTTAAAAATCGTCACAGTCGTAGTTGATTCAAGAATCAAGGTACTAGATACCTTCGTAAATACTTTATAATATCTAGTTGTTAATTTTTAGGCTTTAATAAACTTTTTTAATATTACTATAATTAAAGGTAAAAAGGAATATTGAATAAAGTGACCGACAACAAGAATCTAATGATAATAATCTGACATTATAATTAGTTTATAAAATGTTTAATAATACGTTAAGATATAAATACAAAGATGCCCTTGATGATATTTATAATCTACATCTTTGCGTGATGAGAACGTAAAGCTTATTGGCTAAACTGTTTGAGCGACATAAATGAAGCGCAGGTTCAAATTACTTTTCTTCTTCTTCTTCTTTGTCGTTTCACTCTTGACAGAGCGGTCGTGGTCGTCCATTAAAAGTTGGTGGTGCGCCACACAGTCAAAATTACTTTTACTAACAATATAAATAAGTTGTAACAAGCGTAAAAGAATTTCGACGTAGCTTGATGGGAACGTATAGCTTAGTGGTCAGAGCGCCTGGTCGGTTCCAGCAGGCGCGGTCGAGTATTCGAGTATTTTTCTTTCCTAATTCCTAAGTTTGGAATAACACTATATTGAAAATTTGGAATTGAACTTAAAACCAACATCTTATTACTTATACTAAATGTATAAAACTAATAAATTGTTTGCAGACAATCGATAGTGGCCCTGAAAATTGTCTCTATTTCTTACTTTTGTGTACTTACATAATTATTGCGAAGGTACGAGGCCGCTGTGACGGCTAAAAATACGTATTTACTCAAACTATGCCTACCTACTAAGATAGAAATATTTTACAACAAATCCTTTCCACTTTTTCTGGAGCCAATTGCTTCGAAGAAATGAAAAAATAAATTTAAATAAACATTTCAATTGCTCGTGTGGGAATCGAACTCACAACCAGTCGCGTTTACAATTGTGCCAGACACAACTGACCTCAAGTTGGATGGAGAAAGGAGTGTCTTAACATTTGGTTCCCAGTGCCTACCCTACTGTGTGCAGAATACAGCGCTATGAATTGATTGCAAATATATTAAAAAAGATGTTTTTCATATCTTACGCGGAAGCTTCCGTCACCTAACACACTGTCTGTAAAGAGGAAAACAGCTCTTGTACAGGATACATGTATGTAAAGCTAAAATATAATAGGTATTATAAATACGTGAATGGATAATAAATGTATTATTAAGATATAAAAACTAATAAAAAATTCCTTTTACGTCCCCTCTACGGCTTACTCTTGACCTCCATTTGGTGCAACGGAGTAAAGATTTGGAATACAAAATATAGATAAGCGCCAAGTTTAACATTAAGTCAAAATAAAACAAGATATTTTAAAAAAAATCATTTGAGACCAGTCGTGGGCTTGTGGCGCAGGGGAACCAGTGTGTGTTGTGGGGGGTCCTATCCCCACTCGAGGAAATGTAATAATAAATATTTTAATTTCTTTATTATGGTATTGAAGCAAAGCTCTACTTACCCTGCTATGTGAAACCAGAAAAAAAAAATAAAAAAAATAAGAACCTAAGTAAATGAAATAAACAAAAAACATCTAAAGCTTTTATTAAAAACGTACTTAGGAAATATTTTAGATATATACTTACAGGTAGGCTTACATACAGGCTTAGTTCCTAGTTATTATTGCTTGTTAGGCTTTTAAATTATTATAGATATACATATTTGATCAATATCTAGTAAATAATAACAAAATAGATAAGATAATGGCTCTTAGAAGGAAAATATTCCACGTTAAGGGTATTAATTGCTATGTAAACCAGGCTTGGACAATATATGTAAATAAATAGTTTAAAACAATTTCAAAGCGTAATTCTACACTGTACTGAACTGGCTGAAAACATATAAAATTTTAATATGTTTTTTGTCGGTGAGATCCAGAACGACGAATAACTTCATATTTAACAAAATAAACAAGCCAGCAACGCACCTGTCCTCTGGTGTTATACGAGGTCGTGGGCGGTGGTGATCACCTACAAGACCCTTACGCTCGTCTGCCTTGTCTGCTCCATAAAAAAAAAATCTATTGTACATATATTTAAGAAATATATAAGAATGAAACTTATTTTACTAACTCGTTAGTCAACCGGATAATCGAAAATCCGGATAATCAAATCTATAAAGAAAAGCTAATTTCTGCATGTGTAGCACAAATTTATTATATGTCTATTAAAAGTAATAAGTATAAATTATCATTCATTTTTATATAAATTTTCTTAGGCTTCATTGTAATAGTTTGTATATAATAATAATCGCGGTTGCTAGTCCGGATAATCCGTATCCGTATAACTGAGGGCCGGATAATCGAGTTTCTACTGTACATATATATTTTAATGGCTATTTAAATATGACAATTTAAATAGTAGCTTACTTGTATAACGACCGTGACCACGTAAAATGTTACTTAACAATATAATGTCCAGTTCAACTTAAGGAAACATTCATTGTAAGACAACGAGGTCTAATATACACACACCTAGTTTTCTTTTAATATTTCTAATTTATAACTTACAAGTTAAATATATAATTAAATTATAAATAATTATAGTTGGAAATAGCGCAGTGAGTCACTTTTTTTATAAAAATTTTCTTCTTCGTCTTCTTCTTATATTTCTTCTTCAATTCAAAGGAAAGTGTTTTATGTCGGCCAACAAGTAAGTGTTGACACTTCTAAGACTATTTTGTAAATGAACGATAAAGTTAACTATTAATCGTATTATAAATTAATATTTTTTTTTATTGTGGTCTATTTCAAAGTAAATTTTATATTTTTATATCACATATAAAATTTTATTAATGAAATAAAAATTATGAGCTAAATTTTGACGTAACAATTTTACTACGGAGATTAAGAATCGCTAGTTTCATTGTAAAGAATGAGAGTTTAAATTATTTTAGTTATGGCTATTTTAATTATTAAAATGGGGAACGGAGTTTCTAAACACTACTTTCCCTCTGCCTACCCTTCTGTGAATAGGATACAGCCTGAAGCTGAAAAAATAATAAGCTAAAATAAAAAAGCTAACATCATCTACGAAGTTTAGGCCCTTTAGCTAAAAGTAATTAAAGCTTCGATATAATTTTTTTGAGAGATTTTTTTGAACATAAAAATAATCATATTTCGTTGTTTTAACCTTTAAGGATAAAAAAATTATTTAAAAGAAATTATTAAAGGAAACGCATACAAATTGCGTACCGGGATTTGAGCGGGATTTGAACCCTTTGGATTTGAGCGAGATTTGAAAATTTCGTCATTTAAGGCTTGTCACAAAAGAGGCTTATCTTACGAGTGTGAATTATTTATTAATATTATAGAATTATAAATCATAATTTCTTTGTTTAATAGTAATGTGCACTCTCATCGTGATCTTAATATCGCTGCTCCCACTCTTACTTTACTGGATATATTGGAGGTACACGCATCGCAGGTTGTTGAAATTGGCTGCACTAGTCCCTGGACCACCAACGTTGCCAATTTTAGGCAACGCTTTGCTCTTCATGGGACAACCAGAAGGTAAAATATCAAAATTCGTTTTGATAAATGTATCTTTATTATAATAAGTTTATTATCCATTGTATTTTTCTAAGCTTCCCCTTATATTTAATGTTTGTTTTATTCCAATAGGTTTGCTATTTATTGAATTGAATAAAACTTTGCAATATAGATTTTGTTATTAAAATTATAATTTTATTAGAAAACGAAAGTAATTAAGATAAATAAATTAATAATTATATAGTTCAAGCGGGCGATGCCGCGAGCAGGTCGCTAGTAAATAAATATTATTTAATTTTACAGAACAATTAAATAAAATTGCAAAATTACTGAACACATACGGACAATACGTCAGGTTTTGGCTGGGACCGGAACTTAATATTTGTGTGAACAATCCAACGGATATACGGGTATAGTATTTTATGTGTAAAGTAAAAAGAAAATTATATTATAATTATAAGCTTTTCCCTGAGTAGACTTTAAACTCTTAGAAGCCCCACTTCCCACAATTTTTTTGAGTTGAGTTCTGCAAGTCAACACGTAATGCGTCCAGAATACAGCAGTAACTGGGGAACCTAATTGACTTAATGCAAACGAAATGTATTACCGCTAGGTTCCCAAATTCCCTCTGCCTATCCTGCTGTGTACGGAATATATCGAGAAGCTAAAAAAATGTCAACCATCAAACTTTGATAAGTGATATTATATAACAATTGTAATAGTAAGTTATAATATCACTTTTCTATGGAATACGAATCTCCTGAAAATGTGGGAAATAAGTAATAAGTAGAGAGTGTAAAGACATCACTGAGTGACCCAACACTAAGTTTTATCTTACTAGACAAGTTAAATGAAAATAAATTCTCTTCAGATCCACAACCATCACGTGAAGAGTTTGTAGAGAAGAGATAAACGATGTCAGTATTACTCGTACGTAGATACAAATATTTATACTTTTAACTTTTGTTTTAGTTTCTTCTCACAAGCAATAAGGTAAACAAGAAAGGACCACTCTATGACTTTATGGTATCTTTTATTGGCCAAGGAATTTTAACAGGAGGTGTGTATTGGATATACCAAATTTTCTTCTTTATTTTTATATTTATGCCCCGTTTTTATATAATGACTAGTAGACCCGAACGCGGCTACGTCCGCTTGAACTATACGAATATTTATTAAATATATTTATGAAATTATTTTCAGTTTTCAATAGAGAGATGCGTTAAGCAAGTTCAATTTGGGTGACGTTTTCTAACAACAAACTTTGCAAACCGTTGCTTAGCAACGACAGTTGTTATTAACATGGCGGAATAAATTGCATGTCAAATAAATAAGTATTTTAATATATTGGTATATGTCGATAATATATATACGATATACAAATATGAGAAAAAAAAGTATCCTATGTTCATCCCGAGACCCTCAAGTATCTCTATGCGTATTTTATCACAATTAAATTAGCGGTTTGGCCCTGATTGCGTAAAAGACAGACAGACAGAGTTACTTTCGAATTTATAATATAGGTATGGATAAGCTTTCAAATGGTATTCACATGGTCTAAAACCTCACAAAATAGCGTTCTTCCGCTTTTGTGGTAGAGTGTTTTTAGAAGCTGAACTAAAGATTAGAGAAATAAGTCGACTAGTAAAACATATCTAAATTATATTCAACACTGTTATCTGCTACGTTTCTCAATCTCAAGTATTTCTATAGTCTATTCCTTTGGACTCGAGACAAAATGTAAACGAACAAACCAAAGCTTCTCAAACTTTTATTGATAATATCTCATTTGTACGGATATGACGTTAACAACAACCACTTTGTCCGTAGTAAAGGTATCTTTGATTGTTTTTACTTTTAAATCATTTCTTGGTTAACGTCCACAAAAAAAACAATAACAGAAGTAACATTTAAATTATTATTTTTTACAAATTATGAATTTAATTTAAAATTTCAATTTCGAGGTCCATCATGGCGTCTTTATAGAAAACTGGCTACGCCATCATACAATAAGAAATCAGTTCAAATCTTTTCGGAAGTTTTTAACAGAGAAGCTGACGAACTGGCAAATAAAATTGCAAGCAAGAATTACGAAACTTTTGATGTATACTTTGACGTAGTATACCGAACCACCCAGTGTGTTTGCCGTAAGTCCTTTAACTTTCTGTTAAGTAGGCGTAAATTAGTATATCATGTTTTTCACGCTGTATCCCGTACATAGTAGGGTATGCAGAGGGAACCTATTACCTTTTCCGCCCAATTTTGAAGGCATTGTGTGTTGAATAGTGTAACCCAACGTTGCGCTTTTGTTTCATTAAATGTTAAAATATGGGGTGAAGATCGAACTTCAAAATTATTCTTAGGTTTTTAGGAAAATTATACATACCCTTCTTATTAAAGTAAATATTTTTATATATTCCCTAAGTTTAGACAATTTATTGATTGCAGAAACGCTAATGGGATTAACAAAAGAAGAATCACAAAATATTAAATGCTTAAACGATGTAATGATGAACACGCAAAGGTATCAAAGATATTGTTAAATTTATTTGCCAAATATCAAATCATCATCATTGTCAGCAGCAACAGCCATCTTTTGTCCACCGCTGTACATAGGCCTTCCCCAATTCTTGCCACCACACTCGATCCTCAGCTTTTCGGACCCATCCGCTACCAGCCAACCTCTTTATGTCGTCGGCCCATCTGGTAGGGGGTCGTACCACCGGTCGTTTTGTACGGGGTCTCCACTCTAAGACGCGTCTGCCCCAGCGGCCGTCGGCTCTACGACAGATATGCCCCGCCCATTGCCACTTCAGCTTACCAATTCTTGGCGCTATGAGATATCAAATATTAAATAAAATTAAATAACGTTAATATATTTCTTCTACAGTATGTATGGGGTTATATTTTCGAAAATGACGAAATGGTGGCTCCACATACCTTTCTTTTACTGGCTAACAGGATATAGAAAACAAGAAGTTGTTTTCAAAAAGATGATCGACATAATGACCTCAGATATATTGGAAAAGAGAAGAAAAGCCATAAATGTGTCTTCTTCCCTCAATAATGATGGTATAGGAATTGTTGATAGATTCATAATGGATGGTTTAAGCGATGCTGAAATCAAATTGGAAGCATTTACTCTGTTTACTACGGTATTTATATAACATTTTTTAAGTGTTTATAACAATTTTATGTAGTCTGTGGATAGCGTGTAGCTGAATAAGCTTATTTATTCTAGAAACCTCTAGGTGTTTTCTAAAGTTTATTAATTGTTACTCTAAATATCTAAATATTCATAAATTTTTTCCGTGATCTGACTTAAGAATCAGTCTATAAACTACTAGAATAGACCACATCACCATCTGTATTATGGTTCCTCAGTTAATAAAGCTAAAAGTTAGTTGCTTCAAGATTAAACCTAAAACTTATTCTTGGAAAAAATATTTATCCAATAGAATTACAAAATACATATAATAAAATAATAACGATTACAGAGTCAAGAAGCTGCAGCAAAAATTACCTCAGCTGTCCTAGTATTTTTGGCTCATTTACCAGATTGGCAGGTACCGCATTTATATTTTTATTAACAATTAACAACTGTTAAAAAAAGGTTTTAGGCTTATATTTTAAATTTACTCTACTGTAGGTAATATTTCAACGTTTCCTTTAGGTCACTAAAACACTGGTTTAATACCAGTATTTTTTGTTATTACTGTTATTTTTAACTGGCCTACTTTAAATCATTAAACATAAATATGTACTTACTTTTAATACGCTTTTACTAACTTCGGTCGTATATGTACCTATGTAAGCTTTTGGTTTAGTAATTATTTACTTTTTTAAAATTACTGGATCAAACTGAGCAAAGATGACATTATAGAATGTAGGTACACCACAGCCTTGTCAAGCTGTCAATTATATATATATATATATATATATATATATATATACATATATACCTACTAGATATATATATATATACCTACTAGAGTGTTTAATATTGCGGTAAATTTGCATTTATTACGAACGATTAAACTATTTAATTATATTATAATCATTATAAAATTATATTTCTAAGAATTTTTCATCTTGTTTTGAATAAATTATACTTAATACAGTATATTAGTTTAATAACGAGGATAAAATGTAGTTAAAATATAATATAATATAAGTTGTGGGCAATCTTTCATAGGTGTTGCAACATTTGTTATCTAAATTGTGATATACTTTTATTAAATTAGTGAATCAATTTTACATTTTTAAATATAAATTATTATATAAAAAAAAATACAAATAAATAAATAAAATAATAATGTTAAGCCTGTAATATTATGTGGGTACATCTTTTCTATGAGTTTGTGGAGAGAAACTATTCATTATCTACCCTTGCAGTGACTGGCCAACTTCAGGCTTTGACTATCTGACCATCAACGAACGAAATATTTAATAAACTTAGAATAACAGTCTAAGAATCTGATTTTACTCTTTGTAAAAATGTAAAACAAAAATGTTTAAAATATATTCTCGTTCTACTGGTTCTCGTCATAGAACTATCAAGTTTAGTTCTATGTCTACGAGGTTTAGGCTGAGAGCCCAGAGCCCCTTGACCTACGCCATTTTAGTAAGGCCGAAATTTTGAGGATTGACAGTCTAATTTTATAGTTATAATCTTACGTTTCTACTCACCTACGTTAGAGTAGAAACGTCATATTCTTATTACCAGACCCTTTACATGTGCCTGTACTCATTTTCTCTGGCAGGAGCCAGAGGGCCTAACGGTTGCTTAAAATTGAGGCAAAATCCATTATACTCTCTCAGCGTATCTCCCTCCACTGCTGAACGTAGATCTCCCATCATCATCTAGCGCTAACTATCCCGGTCTTTCGCTTCTTGCATCCATCAGATGCCAGCCACCTTCTTTAAATCATCTGTCCATTATGTTGGGGTTTTTTAAATGTATTTTAGTAATCTTGTAATGAAATTTATTTCTAATTGACGTTTGTAGGAAAAAGTATATAAGGAAATTATCGAAATAGTCGGCCTCAGTGGTGATGTCACAGAAGAACATTTAAAGCAGCTTCACAACCTAGACTTAATATTCAAGGAAGTTTTACGGTGGCTATCCATCGCTGCTTTTATACAGCGAACTGTTGAAGAAGAAGTCTCTATTAATGATGGTATAAAATTTTCTATTAATTTTTGGTAACACGCTGTACCCCGCGTACAACTGGATAGGCAGAGGAAACGTAGTGTTAGAACATTCCGTTTCGCTCTCGCTTTCAGGTCGCCTCGAGACCTGAGCGAAACATTTTATTTCTTATAATATCTATATAAATTTTAATAAATATCTCATTCCCCGAGTGAGGATCAAACCCATAACCAGTTGCATTGATAGTCACATTATATTATGTTCATTTTAATTTCAGGTAAAATTACTCTACCCGTCGGTACATCCTTAGTCATTCCAATACACGAACTTCATAGAGACCCGCGTTACTGGGATGAACCATACAAGATTAAACCAGAAAGATTTCTGCCTGAAAACATGAGAAGTCGAGATCCAAATGCCTTTGTGCCTTTTAGCTTAGGTGTTATGGATTGTTTGGGTTAGTATTTTTTTCCAGCTTCACGCTGTATCCCGCACACAGCAGGATAGGCAGTGGAAACCTAGTGTTAAGCTTCGTTAACCACTTTCCGCCAATTTTTTCTAGGCATTGCGTGTTCAGTAGCAGAACTCAACGACGGGCGAAGCGAAGAAATGAACATGTTAAGAAATAATAATTAGTTCTGAGTGAGAATCGAACTCACAATCAGTCGCGCCACTACTGGCCTCGTATAACTAAAAAAAAAAATCTTTTATCAGGTAAATTGAAGTTATGAGTGGATATCGGAAATTAATAATGAAAATAATTTCATTTAAATACAGGTCGCATTTATGCAACATCATTAATTAAAATATTGGCAGTGAAAGTTATACGTCAAGTACATTTAGAAGCAGATGGAAATATTGAAGATTTGGACCTCCACGTCGCTATTTCAGTGAAATTTTTCAAAGGTTATAATTTAAGAGCTCGACCTAGAACATAAAAATAATAATTGGATTTTTTATAATTTTATAAATTAATTTTAATTTGAAAATGATTAATTATGTAATCATTAATTTAATGCTATGTATAGTTATTGACTAACTAGAATAAGAAGTAAAATATAGACCATATTATGCCAACTTTTTTTAACTTTCAAATGTACATAGTTGACCTATGAACGCGACCGTTGTGGGTTCGATTCCCACTAGGATATATTTTCACTTCCTCGCTTTGGTAAAGAAGTAAAGCGCGGCGTTGAGTTCCGCCAGTGAACATTCAATGCTTCGAGAATTCAGCAAAAAATAGGAAATGGAAGTGTCTTAATGGGAATGAAGTATGTCAACATTAGGTTCCCAGGTTCCCTCTGCCTACTCTGCGATGAACAAAAAAAATAGTCAACCCTTAGCCTAACCTTAATCTTTAATAATATTAGACTAAGCAAATAAACATAAAATTATATTTTTTTATGCAAATTTTGTAAGATAGAGCCAAGTTATTTTTTATTTAATTAATAAATTAAGTAAAACTAATTTCCATGTGTGATTTGTCTCATGTCTTATGTGCTTCTTTAATTTTAGTAGGGCTCCTTCAACTAGTATAAAATATCAATATAAGATAATGTAATACTATCAGGGGCACACGCATGCGACTGTAACAGCGACAGGTTGCGGGTTCGATTCGACATTCGGGGGAACAAAATATTTTATAGTTCCACTTCCTTGCTCTGGTAAGAAGGTTGCTTGAAAAACACTGGGTTGAGTTCCGCCACTTAATGTACTATGCCTCTACAATTAGGAGGACAGTGGGGACAGACGTGTTTTAGTGGATACGGAATGTCTAAGCACTAGGTTCCCAGGTTCCATCTACATACTCTGCTATACACGAGATATACTGAAAGTAAAAAAAGTATCTAATAATTAAATAATTAAAAAAATTGTCTGTAAAAAAAAGTGATATTAAGAGGTGACCGTGGTCCCGTTACTAGTTTTTTTTTATAATTAATCTGATATTAATTTAATTAATCGTTTGCCTAATACAAAAATCTAGTTTGGTACAAGTTTCTTTTTTTTTGGTTACCTTTACTTCATTTGACACATGTTCTAGTGAGACTATGTAGTTGTTGAATTCTCGCTTTTTTTTTGTTTATTTAGTGGTAAAATTGTATAATACTAAAAAAATACATTCGAATTGATAACCTCCTTATCTTACAGAAGTCAGTTAAAAATAAAACACCTAACATTACGTAGGTACAGGGATTGTTTAAAGTTAGAGTTTGTGTTGACTTAAGTATAAGATTAATTGAATTTATTACTTATATGGTAAGTTCTAAGTTTAGTTAGTTATATTTAAGATGCCAGTAGTGGCGTAAGAGCATGAAGTGTGACTGTAAGCGCGACAGGTTGGAGGTTTGGTTCCCAACTTCCCACTCCAAGAAATGAATTATTTAATATTTCCATTTGGTGTGGCAAAGCGCAGCGTTAAGTTTCGCCACTCAACCCTTGCTGTGCAGGATACAACATGACGCTAAAAATTAAAAACAATATTAAGATAGATACTGTTCTCCTACACGATTCTTCTGCTCCTGTCCAGGATATGGCGATACTATCTTTAACTACGAAAACATGCGATTCTATATTATCTATCCAAATCTTATATTAAAAAAAAATTATAATCCACTTATATATTATAAAACTTCAAAAGCCTACATTAATTTACAGGAAGGCCATTTTGTTTGTACGTGTCAAGAGAATGCGTCTAATGTTGCAATTAAACAATTATTACTTTTTATTACTATTTTTTTAGTGTCACGCTGTATCCCACATACAGCAGGATAGGCAGAGGGAATCTACTTAAAACACTCCGTTCCCCATTTTCCAGAGGCATTGAATGGCGAGTGGCGGTACTCAACGCCGCGCTTTGCCTCGACACTAGAGCGAAAAAAATGGAAAAATTTTATGTTTCATTTCCTCGAGTGGGAGTCGAGTCGAAAGGAAGTCTCAATCGTAGCTAAACGAAAGGAAAAAAGAACAAGGAAAATGACCACTAACGTTAGTTAGTACCTGTCTAACCTTCAATCTAGAGATTTCATCTTCTCAGTATACTTATTAAGCATTTATGTCACGTAAATGAAATAAACGCTTTTATAGTCTCACAGAGGTCATGAAATATGATTTTTTTGTTTAAAAGTTTGTGTAACAAAATTTTCCGTTTAATAATATTATTAACTTTATAATCGAAAGATAGACTCATGGGCGTTGAAATAGATGGAGGGGAGGGGGCGTCTGGTCTGTGTCCACTCCAGAATAATTTGGTGCCAATTCTAGAAACTTTACTAATTTGCCCCAAAAAATTTAAATAATAACATTTACAAGAATATATCTGTTCAAAGCTAAAGAAGGAGGAAGAAAGAATATGGGGGAAAACTCCCCCAGAAAATATCTTTAGATACGCCCGTGGGTAAACAATTTTTAAAAGCTCTTTTCTATAGCAATTTTTGATGAAAAACGTATTTCTAATTTATTATTAGTTTTGTAATTTTTTTATCACCTTCTCACTGTACACAGCAGGGTAGGCAGAGGGAACATAGTGTTCTGACACTCCGTTACACATTCATTCACCATGTCTGGACTTTTGAAAGAAAGATATAATATAGATAAATAAATCATCAATTAATTTAAAAAAAATGACTACTGTATCATCGAAAATGATTTTGTAAGCCTAATTTTACTACAAAAATCTAATTATACAATCTTTATTTGACGTTTCCCAAAACTTGATATTTTTAAATAGGTGACTATAATTCTAAGGACGAACGTATATAATATATAGCCCATATATTATATACGTTCAAATTATAGACGAATTTAATGGACCGATTAAA
This sequence comes from Heliconius melpomene melpomene, assembly GCA_000313835.2. Taxonomy (NCBI): domain Eukaryota; kingdom Metazoa; phylum Arthropoda; class Insecta; order Lepidoptera; family Nymphalidae; genus Heliconius; species Heliconius melpomene. The sequence goes on along the minus strand of HE667817.1, from coordinate 88,431 downwards.
TCGAAAGATCGATATCTGTGAAGCGTATAATAAATATAATTGTGAACCGTATTCTAAGCTACACACGTGCTGAACCAACACACTAGTGTTGTTAGCTATCTATAACCACATATTTAACTTACAATAGTACGCGTTTAGAGTTCCAACTGATTCGTCGTCGGCCTTATACAGACATGGTTACGGTAAGTAAAAAAAGGGGGGCGAATTTTTTTTTTTATTTTTTCATAAAAAAAAAATAATTAAAGAAAGATTTTTTACTTGGCCCGGCTTCAAAATTATAAAATCTTTCTTAAATTATTTTAGTTTCAGAAAATCATTAATTAAATTTATTTTTTACTTTTTAATTTATTGTTTGAAGTCTTCGTCGTTTTTTTTTATTTAAAAATAATTTATATCGTATCTTATTTTTAACTTAGTTTCGCCAAACGCTCTCTCATACCTCTTTCGCCCCGTTCATTGTCATCAACCTCTTCATACATGCCCTTCATTTATCTAATATATTTTATTATATTTTTAGATATACTAATTTCAAATTACTTGTAATATATTTTTTAATTTACTTATCCCGATTTAGAGTAACAATGTAGATTTTGAAGAGAACTGAGTCTATATTATTATTTTTTAATGCATTAGTAAAAAGAATTATAGAATAAGCAATCACGGCATGAATTCTGTACTATAGTCTATAATATCCATATACTCGTAACTAGAAAATAAAAAATACAACGTTCTTTAACACAATATCTCGCTTTCAAAGACAAATCTTGTTCATTTAAATCTGATTTTAATATTTAGTCTCTAGAAAATCGAAGACAGACTTAACAAGACTAAGGATTTAGTAACATTCTTCATAATAAATTAGATTAGTTATAAATTAGAATAATTCGGGGGGGAAACTGTCACAAATCAATATTACCTCGCCGTACTTCCATTTTAGAGACATCTCTTCAAAAACATATTTCTATCTAATACCATTTATTATTATTTGGTAGCAATATGCTATTTTTAGCTTTAGATTGTATCCTGTAGATAAAAGGGAACCTGGAACCTAGTGCTAAGACACTACCATGACCAATTTTCCGCCAAATTCTGGAGGCATTGCGTGTTGAGTGGTGGAACGCGGTTGCCTCATTACCAGAGAGAGGAAATGAAAAATTAAATATTTCACTTCCTCGAATCGGAATCGAACTCACAATCTATCGCGTTGAAATCCTCAATACAGCCTATATCTAGAACTATTAAATAATTAACTGGATAAAGTACAATTACAAAGCTCAAGTGCAGTGCAGGCTACGAAGCATTTAACTATGTAAAATCAATAATTGCCATGCATATCAGTATAGGGTTATAAACATTTTATGGACGTCGGTCATCTACAATTATTATTGCAACATTAAATTACATATTTCCTTAAACGTGGTTAGCGCACTACTATGTGTTAGTCTCTCTTCTCTCTTCTTTGTTAGACTCTCATCTGCAGAGCAGGCAGAGAGAGCCTTGTGTTAAGTGGAGAGCGTTTCATTTCCTTATTTCTTCGTCAGATAATCCAAATCATTTATTATTTCTTTTAGCTTAATTCTATTCTACACCAGGTTTATGTCTTCCAAAGAAATTATAGCTTAGATCCTACGTAGTTTAAAAGATATATATATATATATAACAAAAAAAGTTTTATTCAATGCCGCCCAATAGTTCCATAGAAGTGTGTAGTATGTACACACATAATATAAACAAGATTAATTTATTTATTAGTATTTTTTACAGTTTCGTATATTTATGTGTTTCGCAAATACATACAGTTTATACAACTTTTTACTGTTTTATTATTAATTGACATTATTGAGATTGTATTTTATTAGTACCTATAATAATAAAAACACTGCTATATAAAATATATGCTCTACGATTTTTATTCTTAACCTACCAAATATATATAGCTAATCTATTCTGTTTCCAAGAATATATCTAAATTTCTTTTAATACCTATATAAAACAAAAATTATAATATAAACCTAATATATTTTCAGATGATGATTTGGCAAGTGATTCCTTTGCTTGTTATATCTCTGGTCTGGATGTACTGGCGATACAAAAACAGAAGACTACTTGATATGGCCAAGAAGATACCCGGTCCCCCAGCAGTCCCCCTATTGGGCAACGCTTTGAAATTTATGTGCCAGCCTGAAGGTATGATAAGTATTTACTTATATTAATAAGGTACTTGAAATTTCACCCAAAAAAATATACGAAAGTTTTCATCAAAATCAAATCTAATCTTCCCTTCACGCTATATCCCGAACACAACAGTGTAAGCAAGGAACCTAGTGTTAACACACTCCGTTCTCCACTTTCCACCGAATCCTTGGTGCATTGTTTGTTAAGAGGCAGACTTAGCGCCGACCTTTGCTGGTGTCGACCGGCGAAGAAATGAAAATATAAATTTAAATAAACATTTCATTTCTACGAATGGGGATCAAACCCACAACTAGTGGGGAACAGAGTCTCTTAACACTAGGTTCCCAGGTTCCCCATGCAGGCCCTGTAATATGCGGAATACAGTGTGAAGCTAAAAACAAACAACATATAGATAATACATATAATTTAAAGCGCTGAAATTATAACCTGTCTCCATTTTGATGTTGTTTACATAATATCTATTATAGTATAGAAATACAATACTATTAATAATATATAAATTGAATAATAATATAAATATAATAATGGTAGCAGCTAATTGTTATAACCAACAGATAGGTCGTAAATGTCAGCAGAGTTGCCTTGCCGTGGAAAATAATTGGATTGTTAATCCTTTGACATTGTATAATTAAATATATATACAGTAACTTATGTTTTCCGTACAGGAAAACTTAAATATAAATATATACTATTATATTATTACATAGAGGGCTCACCCCGGTCTGCTATAATTACTACCGATGAACATTATAGAGATTTAATAAACAAAACAAGTTGTAGGAACCTGATGCGCAGAAAACGTAATTTAGAGCAGGAAGACAAAAAAATAATTCTCCTATCCTGAATAATTCTCCTATCTCGAATTTCAATTAGCTTTTATTATTATTATGGCCAAATATTAAATTAATAATGACGATAATTTTTTATTTTATAAAAAACCTAGGAAAATATACTAATATGTCGTCTAAACATTACAGAGTTAATTCAAGTAGTCAAAGATTTGATGACAGAATATGGGGGTGTGCTTAAGTTTTGGCTCGCGAATGACTTAAATATTGTAGTGAGCAATCCAGGAGACATAAAGGTAGGTATTAAATATAAGAGAAGTAATTTAAGTAATATAAACCTTGATACACCAAAGCCTAGTCCTATTTTTCTGGTAGAACTGTACCTGTTCACCATTAGTGAGTACTCATCGAGTTGTTTTCCTATTGGTATTGCTATAAAGGATATTGTTATAATCGAGTACGAGATATTTCTTCTTCGACCTGGCAGGGTAAGCCTGCCGATTCAATCTTTTCTACTTTGCACGATCTTTGCCATCCCCGGGGTTAATCCATTGGCTCTCATACATCATAATATCCAGCCATCCTTCATTGGGTTAGGGTCTCGCTTGGAGCTTATCCGCTACACCACGTATCCCAAGATAATTTCGAATTAATGTGTTTACATATGAAATCAGAGGCGTTACGCCAGACATCCATCTCAATATCCTCATTTCCGTGATGTGAAGCTCCTGAGTGTGCTGAGATAATGCTGGACAGCATTAGATCCGTATATTAGAACTGGTCTGATGGTGTTACTATATGAACCCCTTGAAAAATAATGTTCTGCTTCTATTAAGAAATTAAAATTTAATTAGGAAATTGGATAACTTTTTTATTTTAAATATTTTTTCAGCTTCTTTTGACGAGCAATAAAACTAGTGCAAAAGGACCTCAGTATAAGTACATGGCTGACGTGCTAGGAGTCGGCATGTTAAGTGGTTCAGGTAATATATATATACGTCTTTACTTTTTTTAATACAAAAACAGCTTCACGCTGTATCCCGCACAAAACAGGGTAGGCACAGGGAACCTAGTGTTAAGACACTCCGTTCCCCACTTTCTGCCGAATTTTGAAGGTATGTTGTTGTGTGATAGAAGGCGTTGAGTTCCATCACTCAACACGCTATGCCTCCAGAATTCGGTGGAAAGTTGGCAGCGCAGTGTTTAAACACTAGATTCTCTCCTCCCTCCCAGGTGTATCTGTGAAGCTGAAAAAAATTTTAGTAAGATTATATCAATCCCAGGTGCCACATGGAGGAAACATCGAAAGATCGCTACGCCCAATTATGGAAAAAAAGCTATACAAGGCTATAATGATATTTTTAACATTGAAGCAAGATCTCTTACAAAAACATTTCAAAAAGTTAATAATGGAGAAGCGATCGATATATACAAATATATAGTTCAGACCACGAGTTGGACTGTTTGTCGTAAGTTAACCGTTTAATATTATTGTAATATTTATTTTTTTTTAAGCTAGGATTTACTGCAGAATTTTAAAACTTACACATTCTCTAGGTACAATAGTTTTAATTAATATTTTTTTCATATTTTTGAAGTTTGGTTCAGATTCTCTAAAGGGCGACAGTAAGCGTGACAAGTCTTGGGTTCGACTCCCGCTCGAGAAAATGAAATATTTACTAGTTTACTTTTCTATCAAAACGCGTTATATACAAACTAGGTATATTAAGTTAAAATTTTAATTATATATTTCAATACTAAGCTATATATTCTATTATTCCAGAAACACTTATGGGACTAACTAAAGAAGAAACAATGGAGATACCACATTTACAAACTCTTATAGACATAAGTCCTAAGTAAAAAAATCTTTTTTATATACAACAGATTTTATATTTTAGCTTTACTTTGTATTCTGCACAGAGCAGGGTAGGCAGAGGGAACCTGGGACCCTAGTGTTGACTCCGTTCCCATAAAGACACTCCCGTTCCCCACCTTCCGTCGAATTCGGGAAGCATTGCGTATTGGGTGGCAGTACCCAACGCCGCGCTTTGTCTCGAGACCAAAACGAAGACATAAAATCATTAAATGTTTCATTTCCTCGAGTGAAAATCGAACCCAGAACCTGTTGCATTTTTGCGTTTTTTATTTATCTAAACAGTTCATTTACCACTATTCTGTTTCCAGGATGTATGACGTCGTATTTGAACGAATGACAAAATGGTATCTTCAGATAGATCCCGTCTTTTGGCTGACAAATCTATACCAAGACCAAAAATATTTCATGCAAGTTATGGATGAATTTGGTATGGAAATAATAAAATACAGGATGAAGAAATTATCAAATATGGAGGAAAAGTTGGATATTCTCAATTCTGAGGAAGACTCGTCAACAAATACTCGATTGAGTGTAATCGACAGGTTCATCTTGTCAAATGAATTAAATTATAGAGAAATGATTGACGAGACATTCACAATTTTTACGTCTGTAAGTATATAATTTTAAATATTAATTATATTAAGGGATTTTTTTGAACATTAATAAAAACAGATTTTTAGAACAAGTGTATGTGAAAAATAATATAAATGTTTAATTCTTTTTTGTGGGAACAAAGTGTTCCCACAAAATTGATATTTACATTTATCACAATAAATAAGAAAAAAAGTAATAAATATTTTATTTTATAAAACTGTAACTAGAGAATATTAACGCTAATATTAATACTAAAGCTGGTATTTTTAAGCAATTGTGACGACAGTGACTTATTTTATTTAAAATATTTTTTTATTAATAATTTCTAGAGTCAAGAGGCATCGGCCAAAATATCATCATTCCTGTTGCTAATGATGGCTTTCCATCCAACCTGTCAGGTGGGTATTTAGAAAATTTATTAAAATACGTTTAAAAAATTTTGAACAATAATAAATAAAAATAATTAATGAATTTATTAAAATATGGACATTATAGAATTATAAAATCAAATTATTCTGGAAAAGTAGAGGTAAGTACTTTATTTTTTTTAATCTATTATTTACCATAAAAAACTAATTAAAAAATATTTTATTATAGGAAAAGCTGTACAAAGAAATAAAAAAAGTTGTAGGGGATAAAGACACTACGGTAACAGACGAACATCTGAGAGACATGCCATATTTAGACATGGTGTTCAAAGAAGTAATACGACTATTTCCCATAGGTGGCATGATACAAAGAACAGTAAAAGAAGATATTACTATAAGTAAGTATAATAAAATCATTCTTATATTATAAAATAAAAATATATTAAGCAAGTCATAATAATAAAAATTTCGAAATTTGTGCGTAAATGCAAAAAAAAATCATTTACAGGTTCCTGTACACTGCCGGCTGGATCGTCACTTGTTATTCCCGTATATCATATTCAACGAGATCCTAAATTCTGGAAAGATCCGAATGCTTTTGATCCTGAACGTTTCACTCCAGAAAATAGTAAAAATCGCCCAACGTATAGTTATATCCCCTTCAGCTTGGGGCCAATGGATTGCTTAGGTAGATTATCATCACTTACTTTTCTCTTACATTCATTTAAAAACAAATAGAAAATGCACATTTTTTTTTATTTTTATTTACTAATAATTAGTTTAATTTAATCATGGAAATCCATACGTAGTTACATCCATAATGTATGCACAAATAGAACTTATAAATTTGTTTTTGTGTTACAGGAAGGTATTTTGGTGCCAAATTAATAAAAACTATAGTCGTAAAAATTTTACAAGAATTTAAAGTGTCTTCATCGAAGTCGTACAAAGATCTTCGAATAGCAATATCAATATCAGTGACATCTTTGGACGGTCACCATGCAGTATTGGTTCCAAGACATTAATCCAATTTCATAATTTTATTATTATAGTTAAGTTAAAAAAGAGCATTGTGTAAAGCTACCTACTAATTACAAATAAACTAACCTGCTATAGTTCATAAGTATGTATATAATTTTTAATAGTACGAAATGGTATTCTTTATTACTAAAAAAATAAAACTCGTTAATAAATTTGCACAAAATAATCACTTGGAAAAAAAATATTTGATAGCTGTGTCTATATATTATAAAATATAAACTTAGGTTATGTACCATATACGTAATTAGATGTTTAATATTTGGAGAGGAGAAAATAAAGTTTTGTTCAAAATATTCTTACTTTTATTTAATAATTTCTTTTCGATTTTGATTTTTGCCACGACTATTATCGTTACTCCACTCTTATTGATCATATTAGAGTGATGTAATAAAGTTTATAGCCTGCTTCGATGGATGAATTTATATCCAACATAAAAAAGAATTCGAACAAATAGTTTCTGAGATATACGCGATCAACCAAACAAACTCTTTTACTTTATTATTATGTAGATAAAAAATATATTAGTCTGTTAAATCGTTAAAGAGTTTCTTAGTTTTGCAACCGCCTGATTTCTATTCACCCTAATTAAGCAAGGGATTTTTAAATAACATTTATATCATTCTATGGATTTTAGGCGTGCCAGTTACAATTACTTTCCACGTAAAATGAAAATCACACGATGATTTTTTTTTACAGCTGACAGTTATATTGACATCGACAAATTATCAATTGACAGCTTGACCATGTGTCATAAGTCATTCGTATAATGTCATTTGATACGAATAACGTCTAACGAAATTGAAAATCCTAAATAAATTCATATATTCGTGTTAGTAGTTAAGTCTATGAATGTAGCCAGAGGTTGTATAAATTATTGACCTTATTTTCGTAAAAACTAAATAAAAGTAAGTTTTAGTTAATACTTAATTGGTAAATAAAGAATAATTGAAATGGCGTCCTTCTCAAGATTCCACAAAATTGCTTTATTAAGTTTAGGCGCTGTTGGAGGAAGTCTTGCTTATTATCATATAGGTAAATCTGAGAAAAACTTCGATGTACAAAATTCCTGGACTACGAATTACACGCCGACTGTTAAGTGGGAAAGAAATTGGGACCAGTAAGTTATACTTTCATTCATTATCTTGACCTATTTAATTAAGATAAAAATAAACGCTACAAAAATAAGACTACTTTTTAGTTCAAAATAATATTGTTCTTTTGAAGTAACAAATGAGTTTCAGTTGACCATGTATTTATCACTTGTTATCAAAAAATATTTACTTTTCCAATATTGACTTCAAGTCAAGTATTATTTAATTTTCTGATTATATTATTGACATATAAAACGATGACCATTTCGCTACAAAAGTAGCTTTATATTTTTTTTGAAAATGATTGATTTTAGACGTTGACTTTTTTTAAACAAGTCAGCATGAAAAATTAAACGATATCTCACTATTATTATGGTTATGAATTCTTGGTGCAATGAATTATCTATATTTCCCAGGTGGAATTTTGGCAGGTTTCGGATTGTTTTCTGCCACTCGACATACAATGTCTCAAATTTTGGGCAGAAAGTGGAGAATGGAGAATCGTGTCACTAAAATATTCAGTACATTATTATTTAAAAATATACCTACAGATTTTTAGTAAAAAAAAGAAGAACTATTTATTAATAATTCAATATTTTTAGCCGTGAACCAGAGTCAATAGTAAAACCATCAAAGACAGCCAAACCAGAAGAAGATAACAAATACAATGAACAAATTGAAAAGGCAAAGAGTAAAGCTGTTCGTCATTTGTTCCTTATTAGACATGGACAGTACAATTTAGATGGTGCTACAGATAAGGAGAGAATATTAACAGAATTAGGTAAGCTTTTAATTTTCTTTTTTTGTGTCACACTGTATGCCATATGTAGTATAGGAAACGTAGTGTTAAGACACTCTGTTCCCCACTTTTTGACTACTTTTCTAGCATGTTGAGTGGCTGTACCATGTTTTGTCTTATTAACAGAGGAAGGAAAAAACAAATCAATTGACAATTTAGTTTATATTGAACAAAATAAACATTTATATATCTTTCTTTAATAAATACCCATATTTTAATTAATTCCCAGGTAGACAGCAGGCTGACCTAACAGGCAAAAGGCTGGCGAGCTTAGATATAAAATGGGACTTATTAGTTCGATCAACGATGACAAGAGCTCAAGAGACCGCCTCAATAATTGCAAAACATTTGCCAAAAGACATAGAAGTTAAAGACTGTCAGCTAATAGAAGAAGGAGCGCCTGTACCCCCAGAACCACCAGTGGGACACTGGAGACCAGAACCAAAAGTAAAGTTTCTTTCTGAATGTTTTTAAGTGTTTTATCAGTCCTATCATGTATGCCGAATACATTAGAGTTTGCAAAGGGAACCTGGGAACATAGTGTGAAGAAACTCCATTCCCCACTTTCCACCAGATTTCAACGCCCCACTTTGGCTTGTTACCAGAGTCCTAATGTCATTACTAGAGCAATGAAATGTTAATATTAAATATTTCATTCCCCCGAGTTGGAATCAAACCCACAACTAGTTCATTTGCAGAAACATGCTTGAGCCCCACTACAAAGGCCTCATTATTTCTGAATATTTTAGTTTTATTTTTCTATTTCATGATATATGCATGATATATGCCTTATACAGCAGGGTAAACCAAGGACACCTACTGTTAGATCTTGTAACGGAGCATCTGACTCTAAATGCGATGATACTGAGTTTGATTCTCAATCAGGGAAATGAATTATTTTAAATTCATTGCTTTGATAAAAAGACATCTCAAAAATTTACCAAAAAATGGGGGAATGGAGTGTTTTAACACTAGGTTCTCTCTGGTGGTATTGGATACAGCATTACCCAAAAAAATTATGAATGCTTAATGGTTTAGCAGAGTATATTTTTTACTAAACAAATAAACATCGCCCATTTTTCTAACCACTGTATAAATTAACACTAATATTGTAGTTTTATTAACTTGCTAAAATTGTTTTTCCTTAGTGAAATATAGTAGAAATTAGAATTTTAAGTATTGTATGTGATTGACCAGTTTTGCCATTTTGAACTAATTTATTGTAGTGTTAGCGCCATTTGTACATTGCCGCATTAATTTTAACTTTCTAAATATACATGTTTAGTGTTATACATACATACATACATCTCATTCATACTATTTATTCATCAATAACTCTATGCTAATTATTTTCATTTTTAAATTAACTTTCATATTCGGACAACTGCCTTACTTTAGTGTCAATGACTTTATATACTAATATGATTTTTGTACATTTGCCAAAAATGAAAGCATTGACGAAAAAATAAAATTTTTACACCTGATTTTAAAATATAAAATTTTAATAGAACAATGCCAAAAAAAAGCATTAGCAACTCTCATCTTAGGCTATAAATTAAAAAATATATTATGCATAAATTACTAGCGACCAAAACACTAAATTCTAATCTCTCGAGATTTTTAATCTCTGTATAAACTGTAGCATGTTTTAATCTGATTTAAAAGCTATATTACTGTACATCTTCATCTAAATCTGTTCTGTAGTTTTTGCGTGAAAATGGAACAAACATCCATCCATACAAACTTACATTTATAATATTAGTAAGAAGTAGAATTAAAAAAAAACGAAACTGGCAACACTGGTCAATTAACACAGTATGGTTTGGTACCTGTAGCAGTTCTTCCAGGACAGTGCGAGGATTGAAGCCGCGTTCAGACGCTACTTCTACAGAGCACCGCCAGAGCAGACGAAAGACACATACACGTTGTTGGTGTGCCATGCAAATGTTATAAGGTTTTTTGTATGCAAGTAAGTATTATTATTTTTTATTGTAAATTTTTGCATTATTACATTTTTAGGGCCGGTGCAAAGGCACAGCGCCTGACTCTAAATGAGACTATTGTAAGTTGTGAAAACTCAGAATGTGTGTCATCTATAAAAGTGCAAGCATTATGTTGCTTCTTGAGGATGTCGTCGGCGGTGAGAGTGTCCCCTGCGGGTCATTAAGTTTCCACCGTTTTTCATTTTCGACTACACGACTAGCCTCAATGGTTCTTGTTCGTGTCCAAAGAAAATATTCCTTAAGCTTACATTATGCCGCCATAATGACATCAGCTACTGTTTACTTAACTCCAAATAATAAAATTCCAGAGCACTCCAATTCCCACCAGAAGGTTGGCTCCGAATTTCCCTTAACCACGGCTCGATAACGTGGATATCGATATTGCCCAGCGGCAACGTCGTCCTGCGCTCACTGAGCGACACCGGACACATGGAACCTAAATACATCACTAGCCGGTAAACTTACAGGTGCTATGTAGTCTTAGATTTTTTTTTTAGTTATAGTATCATATCTGTGTTGTGTAAGTATCGATAAGTGGAATCGAATTAATGATATGTCAGAAAATCGATGCATCATGTTTATTTGATTTGTCTGTGTTATTATATATATTTTTTATCTGTATTTTAGAGTTGTTTAGTTTTGAGAAATTCTTAATTTAAAGTTTATTGAATAATTTATTACCACCAGTACCAGTTCCATATATCAACAAATTTTATATTCCTGTTCCATTAACCATATATCGAAATAAACAATGAATTCTAATGCCTTCATCTCCATTTTTTATTTTCTGCTGAATACACTAATATAGTTTCTAGGACATTATAATAAAACTAATAAAAACTAAAATTCAATCGTAAAATTATTGATAATGCTTTTCATAACCAATATTTTATTCCCTTTTTTTGCTTCACGCTGTCAAGGAATATTGTATGTGGGTAGACAGACCCTAGTGTTAAGCACTCCGGTCTCTTTTTTTAATTAGAAAAATATTTCAAGATTTAGATTTTTACTCTTTAAATATAATAGAGTTTTTTCACTCTAAATATCTATGTATATCATCAAGTGTACTTATTTTTTGCTAACTCAAATGAAACTAGCCACTATAAATATTACATATACTCGTATTTAGTATTACAGTAGTATTAGTAGAATGCTACCTCATTTTAAAACTTAATTTTAGTGTCAATATATGTATTATGTTGTATGATAAGTGCAACGTGTTATAATAACAGAGAAAACATGCATGAGAGAAAAAAGAATCACTTTGTGTTATATAACAAACAAACTGACGTAAATTAAATGCGGGGAGGAGATCTAGTGTGACAAAGACACTCCGTCCCCCTGTTCCGCCGAATTCTAGACGCATTGCGTGTTGAGTTGATCATCTGTAACTGTGAAAAATTACAATTAACAATTTTTAGTTGATAATTCTAGTATGCCAAGTTATTTTTAGTTAATTCTGAATTACAATTACTTCAGAATGCGGCGGAAAGTAGGGAACGGAGTGTATTAACATTGAAGCTATTTTTTTAAAATTGTCAATTAAAGTACGCGTAATTGTCAAGTAAAGTTTTAGATGAAATATAACATGATGCGCTTATAATAACTGCCTAATTTCAAATATCTCATCAGTAAAATACAAGCCATATATCTCATATCATATTGTATTATATTTATATATAAATATAATATACTAAAATGTTATACCAAATTGTTATTTTTTAAATATATATATATATATATA